>CM073139.1:22587690-23127690 GCA_037039145.1 Fundulus diaphanus
AGTGAAAATTTTAAATATGGAGCTAAATGTATAAATTCACCAGCACGAATATTTGGAACAAAGTCCCACAAGCTTTAAACACAAACCTTTTCCTGTCTTCCTGTCTTCTTGGCAAAATGTTAGACTTATAAGGGCTGCTTAATGTTCCCATGCCTTATCCACTCCAAATCTAATTTATTCTCTTTCTGGGATCATTATCCTATTAAAAAGGCGGAATAGCTTATCTGTTGATTAGAGTCCTTGGGGGAATATTTTAGATTTTTATATCACTTGAAATACCTGACATAAAAACCAGTCGACTCCTTATTGATGTTTACAAAAATCTTAGAATTATTAATTATTTAAATAATAAAGCATAACAAACAATACAGGCCATATGCACATGATCCAGTAGCTCATGTATGTTGTGAACTGTAATACTAAATGCACAAAAACAGTAGCAGCAGTGGGTATACTAGATTCTTTTGAAAAGCAACAGGGGGCTAATCTTTCTTTTAATATCAATGTGACAGCTAATTGGTTGTGGACCTTGTCACCAAGAGAAAGCGCAGAGACGTGGAGAAGACCCAAGAAGCGTCGGCAATCTGGCGACGTCACTCGCGGCAGATGGCGAGGAGGGTCAGCCAAGTAGCCTTTGTTGTCGGCGCAAATAGCGGCGTGCAACTTCATGAGCTGATTAGAGAAACGAGGCAGTGGCAAAGATGAACCACCCTCACCCACTGCGTAGCATTAAAGCATGTGTTTTGCTTTCCCTCCTTTCCAACTAAAGTGCAACCATCCATCCCTTGAGGGATCTTTTTTTTTTTTTTGTTTGGTGCTTACGTTCATGAAAAATGGCCACATAGATCAAAGTGCAGAGCAGGGCTGGAGGGGAAGATGCATGCATGAGAGTGAGCGTCGGGCTGCTTTACAGCAAAGCAGGCTGCAATAGAAAATGGTCCTTCTCTGGCTGTAGCACATACTGGCGACAGGTTGATAAAAATAGAGATAAATCCAATTTCTTTAGCATACATATGTTTTAAAGCACACTATATCAGTTTGAGTCCTGAAAACAACAAGGTACAGGGCTTCACGCCCACCAACAAAGGGAGTGTCAAACGGGTCAGTTGTCCTGAGCCCAGGCAATATAGGGCTCTGATTAGATTATAGGCATTAGTTTATAGGCATATATATATATATATATATATATATATATATATATATATATATATATATATATATATATATATATATATATATATATATATAGTGTATGTTTTTATTTTATTTTCAGAGGTCTGGGGCTCAGGAAAGGGGATGGTGCACAGTTGTTTTTTTTAACATAATGCTTTCTAACTTTTTTCCCCACTGACAGTTGGAGATGAACCGGTCGGTTCTTATATCCGATTATAGAGTGATAGCGAAACAGATGATCAGGTTGATGAAAGAGAGCCGGAAGAGAGGCAGATAGAACACAGGGAACAGATGATGAGGTAACAGACCTTTAAATTATGCTTGTAAAAATTGTTTAGTTTTAGTCCGCTCTTGTCTAATTACTTATGATTTGATTTGTTGAATCGTGTCTTGCAAATCTTCCCAGCCAAATCCTAGTTCGAACCAAAACACACACAATGAGTCATTTTTGTGTGACATAAAATACAGTCTACAAATTCAAAATCTTTTCTACTGTATTAGAAAAAAGATGACAACAGTAAGCCTTTTATTAATTATCGAACTGACATGAAACAGAAAAGGTCCTGAGTAGCTAAAGGCAAAGAAAACTTTGAGTTCAGTAAATCACTGTAAAAGGATTACAATGCATGCCTTATACAGAAACGTTGAATTAGCCTGAATCCTTTTACAAAAGGATTGATCCAATAAATAAATAAATTGGCAGAGGGCTTAATTAACAATAGACCCAAAGTTGCTCCTTGCCCACCACAGATAACATTTATAGTGCAGATGGAGGAGCTGGCTGCCTGGTCAGAGAGCAGAAAGGATCAGAGACCGATCACCCACTTAATTTCAACGATCCTGCATTACGACCGACTAAAATGACCAATTCAATTATAGTGAACGTCATCGGTGCAATGACAAAACAGATGCCTTTCTCAGACAGAGCAAAGGAACTGTCAACAGATGCAGAGGGCAGGAATGAAAATCTGAAAAAGGGTGTTGGGAATATCTATTCAGTTCCCTTTACTCTAACCCTCCTAAATAAAATCAAGTGCAGCTATTTGCCTTCAGAGGTCACCTGATTATTAAACAGTGCTCATCTGACTGCATTTTAATCTCAATAAAAGTACAGTTATTCTCTGTAGGCAGCGTTTTTACTCAAAACCCTTTTTATATATAGTTTAAAAAGAGATAATTTACAAACACAAAAGTTACACACAACCTCAACAACAGGATCCTTAGGATTTTCAGGGGCAGCGGTGGCTCAGCCTGCAGCGTGAGAAAGAAAGACACACTCAGATCATCTCTGAAGCTGAGACCATCCAGGTGGATTCACGGACAAAACTCTGAGGGTTCTCAATTTGTTTATTTCATGCACCAGCTTCTAAATCTGACTCTGACTCACCATTTACGCAGCAAAATGGAAACACTGCGAAGTTTAATTTGTGCTTAATATGCGCTAAATACGCACTAAAACTGCATCTTTCAAACTGCACGATCGATACAGATACAGAAACCGTGTCACTCAAAAGTAAAACTCAGCCTCATTTGAATCACATGAAGTGAGGGAATAAAACAGCACCCTCTGGGTATTCTGTCCATTAAAATAGGCTACATATCATTGTCAGGATTCAGTAGCCTGCGCTGTCTGCGCTGCCTGCTCTCTTCTCTTTTCCTATCACAGGTGATCGTAGTTGACAGGTGGGCATGGTGCGCACCTGCAGCTTGTTTCGGCAGCTCCAGCTTGGAGCTTAAAAGCAAGGCGCAGTCAGCTGAAGGACGCCGGAGTGTTAACCATTGTGGTACACTTTGTGGCCACTGTCACTCGACAGTCTCTCGTTCCTGCGTGATTCATGTTTCCTGTTCACAGTGCTAACTTATGTCTCCTGTCTCGCTCTGTGCTCTGGATTACTCACCGGCCGCTCCTCAGAGCGCTGAAGTCTCAAGCCAAGTTCCTGAATCCTCGCCGCTCAGATTTTGCTCTGGCATTCCCCTCGAGCCCCCTTGGTCTTACCAAGCCAGTCAACAGTTCCCCCTTTCTGGATTCACCCTGGTTCCTTCGGCTGCTTTCTGTTCCCTGCTTCTTGCTGTGGTGCTGCTAGGGCTCCCCGCCTTTGTTCCTCCTGCTGGCTTACCTGTCACTCGGTCACCTAGTTCTACCAAGAGAAGGAGCTTTACTGAGTCCATTCTTCCACTCAAACTCCCCCCGGATAGGTTACTCATACCTGGCGATAAGCATCACGCCACAGATCTAGATTTCTGCACTAGCCCTCGTTTAATCTGTTCCTTTCTTCCCACAGTGTTCTGATCCCGACGTCTCGATCATTCGGCTACTCATTCTATGAGCATAACATCTCCGTGTACCCCTGAGTTTTGAATAAACACCTTTAACTGCTTTTTGTCTCCCGACTGTGTTCTGCATGTGGGCCAAACACCTAAAAACCATGACAATCATGAATTAGAAAACAAATAAATTCTTCATAAAATCAGATGTTCAGAAGGGGCGTCTTTATATGATATTATTTATTTATTTTGGGCACCCATGGGCTAAAATATAAATCAGCGCCTATGTTTGTAGCAATCATGTCAATGCAATCTGGCCAAATACTTACCCATATTAATGCGAAGGGTTGGCCTGCATCTTGGTACAAAGCTCTCTAATGTTTGGCGTGATTGAAGACCGTTGAAGCCTCAAATCTTTCTCAACAGCATCTAGTCTTTGCCAATGTTTAGTCTTAACTGCTGATAGAGCAATGAAACCAGGCTTGCATTGATACGTTGTAGCAGAGGGCATCAAAGCTCTCAAGGCCTGCTTTGCCAGGGTTATGTATGATGACATTGACTCAGTCCAAGAAGTGGCTTTCGTTTGAACTGCAACTGCAGTGCCCCATCAGATGACAGCTCTATCAGCTATTCCTGCTCGTGAAATGACAGCTGTGGGACTGGGAGGGAAGCTTCAAATTGGTTGCGAATCCACACTTGAGAGGAGTCTATAGGTGGGAAGCATTTTCGTAGCTGATCAGTGAATTGGTTGAGGTGCTCAATTATGAGATTTTTCATATGCTCACCCAGGTGCACGTTGTTTTTCCCCAAGAACTCGTGAAGCGTAGGGAAACACAGGAGTGTGTTCTCACTCACACAGCTTGCCCAGAACCGTAGCTCCTTCATCGTGGCTTCAATCTCGTCTTGGGTGTTGAACAAGGTAACACTGACTCCCTGTGGACTTAGATTCGGTTCATTCAGAGCCGATATGTCCGCCAGATAGACAAGCCTCTTCAGAGAGTCAACGTCATACAGACTGGAAGCCAAATGAAACGCATTGTCCTAAAAAAAAAGGTTGTGTCGCAGTTCAAAAAGCCTCGTCAACACTTTGTTATGGGACAGCCAACGTACTTCAGTGTGTAGCAGCAATGCTTTGTGCTTGCTGCCCATCCTATAGCATAACTGTGAACAGTTTTGAATTTAGTGGGCAAGCTTTAATGAAGCTTGCCCAAGCTTGCAGTTTCACCGCATCATTCAGGACTGCAAATAGATCAGCTGGCATGTTTTTGGCTGCCAAGGCCTCCCTGTGAACAATGCAGTGTAACCAGTGAATAGATGGACATGTTTTCCTGATTTAAGCTGTGAGCCCTGTGTGCTTCCCTGTCATCGATTTTGCACCATCAGTGCAAATGCCTACGCGTGTTCAGTCGATCCCACTCCTCATAAAAAAGTCAATTAAATGGAAGATTTTCTCTCCTATTGTACGGGTAGCATGGGGCCGACAGAACAAAAAATCTTTTTGTACCGTGCCTTCAAAAAGTAACGGACATACACCAGGAGATTCGCCAGATTTGCCACATCTGTAGACTCGTTTACTTGCAGAGAGTAAAACTTGCTTTCTCTCACATGGCTGACTTAAGCTGGGCATACGCTGTACGTTTTTTTGCTCTTTTTCTTCAGTCATGCGAGAAGTTTTTTTGGATTGGGCCGAGTTTCAGCTTCATCGTGCATCCTGCGTCGTGTAGTATACAGGGGGTTATGAGGGGCGATTAGCCTCTAACGACCACCTCCCAATCAGGAATCGCATGGTCGGATGAAAATCAAACATGTTTGAAATTCAGTCGGCCCTCGTGTGGTGATCGTGAGCGCCTCCTGCTGTTGAAGGAGAGCTACGAGCGACTACGAGCCAATTTCCCCGCCTACCTTGCACTGTGCATGTGGAAACAAGGGAAATGTTCTTCTTCATCTCAGACGAAAACATAGGAGTGGAGAGATATGCATAGCAGCGGTAAGTGTGATATGCAGTCAAACTAGGAAGGATCAATTCGTAGAATTGCCAAGGCAGTTTATCTACACGTCTTTGTTGTGTCTGGGAAAAACACTGTAATTGTGTAATTATCAGAGCGCCATTACATTTCTCATCTCGCGCACCCCCTAGCGGCAGCTAGCACCACACATTGGGAATCCCTGATCTAGCAAACCAAAAACAACCAAAGCAAAATAAGTTAGTTTAAATCAAACAAAATATCCCCAAACAAAAAAAAAAAAATCAAAAGGGGGCTCAAAATTCACAAATACAGACTTAGGTTACACTCCTAGAAACAATCAGTTTCAGATTGAAAAGGTTAAGCAAAGCAAAAAGAGGGTCAGCAACACAAAACTACTCCTAAGATGCCACAAAGCAGAGTTGGGAGGTCAGCTGTACACAGCCTCGGTGGGACTCGTCAACATCAGATTGGCTTGGTGATCTCCCGCTGGTCCAATGATGTTACTGCTCCGCAGCCTCCAGGCAGCCAATCAGCTGTGTGTGCTCCCACACCTTAAGCTGCATAAAACAAACAGAGGGACCGCACAGTCAGTGCTCAGCGGGTACATCAGCCTTAAATGTCAACACATATTTTAATATGATGTCTTAAGGCATCCCCTTCTTTAGCTACGTAGTTTTTCTTTGTTTAAAATATAAGCTTTTGTGATCTGCAGTGTTGCATCTTCATACTAGTGCTAGATAATAATTTGCACATAGTAACTCAAACACATGACAGGCAGCTATCAAGTGAAGTTTTTTTTTTCTTTGCTCAATGAATACCCTGAGATCCATCAGCTTTTAGTGATCAGTGATCTGCATGAATTCAATGTGGTATTTGGCCGTACATCTTCATTTATGAAAAGGTTAATTAGTATCCTGTTATGTGGGTGATGGAAGGCTGTGATGGACGATGTAATGGGTTTTACTCCAGATGTGTGCTGCTGCAGTTCACAGTAGCTTGTGTAATATATGCTAAGATTCCTCTGTTAATCTATTGTGTCGTTTTATGCTTCTGAGCCTTCTTTAGTTCAAAATAATGAATGCCACTTTTATTTTCCACCAATGCCTAGGCTCAGATAAGGTTTTTTTTTTTTATCTAAAAGGGAAAGTTGAGCAGACGACTAATTTGCATTTAGGCAAGACTGGTGCGACAAGTCAAAATAGACTTTTTTTTCATAAACTTGGATCAGCAAATTCACCCTCAAGATGAACATTTGTGCAGACTTTAAAATATATATTAGGATGCAAGTTGTGGGATGCTGTACAACACCCTCTCTAATTAAGCTTATATGTGAACTAATAACTTGATTAGGCTGCAAATAATGTTTAAAGACTTCAAAACTTGCTGTGATTGATTATTCTTTTTGAGACATGGCTCCATAGATCCAACATAAAACATTGACGGTTATTTCCACAACAAAATCCTTGTTGTTAGTTTCTTACAATAAAGACATGATATTAAATATGAATTGAACACTGTGGTGTTCCCATAGTTAAAAATCACAAACATGTAATCAAATCAAGTGTAACTTCAAATGTTTGCTGGCATTTCCAATAACGTTTCAGTAGATATTATTGCCATGATCAATGAATTAGAACTCTGAGGAAAATATAGGCATGCAGTCATATATAGACATGCAGAGCACAATAGTAGGAAAAAAAGAAATTTTTATACTTAATTTTTGTTCTTCTTAACAGTGACCTAAGTGAATTAAGGGTAGTGTCCAGGGGTCTCATTTATGAAACATTGCATAGAATCCATACTAAAAGTTTACGTATGCCAGAAAATGGTGCAGGCAAAAAAAGAAAGAAAAAAAAATTCTGATAAATAAAACTATGCACACCAGCACACAATTTTGATATATAGATCACAGCTGCTCCTGAACGCCCACATTCAACCATCAATGGTCAATGCAAATTACCTCTTCAATATTAATGTGTATTAAAAATGGGTCAATGGCAACCAAAGCAAAAAGCAAAGAAACTGAAAATAAAATTCACATTGATGATTTCTAAATGGGAAAACCAGACATAAAAGCACAGATGTTGGCCACATAAAAATAAGTTGTTAAAAAGTGAGCATCCTTCTCTGTGCTCTGGGCTTCAGTTAGCGGTTTGGGACTCAGCACCTGGGGGTTGCAGTCACTGTCCCCTGTAGATCATAGCAGAATGCAATTCTGAGTCTAAAGCGGCATATTAGCCAGTCATCATCATTGGCCAGGAAATCTTTGATCCCTGAAGCCACATTCCCTCATAATTATTCCATTTGCAACCAGCAGTACTACTGCATCCACCATGTAGCATTATGCACAAGCATTTAAAGTAATTGCCTCACTCCTTGTCACAATTTGTCGATCATTCTGTGGAACACATGACTCTGGTGATCATCCGGGAGAGGAACGTGATGGCAAAATATTGTGCAGACATTTATTTAAGTTTCATGACAGCTTATGGGCATTTTTTAAATTTACTTGAAAGGTCCTTTTGTATAGTTATGTGTCACCAGCGCAAGGATGAGTAACACCAGGGTTTTGAATGCTTGTGATAAAGTTGATTTGTAACTAAAATCTGTTATGGAGTGAAATTGAACATTTCAGAGAAATCATCATGCAGTCTGGCTGCAATTCACCACTTTACCATCTGCGTCGCCAATTGCCCCTGTCTTCAAAATGAGAGTATGCATGAGTCAAAGTTGCCATGAGTTACCGCATGGCAACTTTATATAGATCCCAACTTTTTCGTGGAAAGTGATGCACGCAAGTTTCTGGCTCTATTTTGTCCGTAGACAAGCTTTATAAATGAG
Organism: Fundulus diaphanus; assembly: GCA_037039145.1. NCBI lineage: Eukaryota > Metazoa > Chordata > Actinopteri > Cyprinodontiformes > Fundulidae > Fundulus > Fundulus diaphanus. Next base: position 22,595,937 of record CM073139.1, read on the forward strand.
GTTCCAAAACAGGTGCCTTACCAGATTCTAGGTAAATGGAAAATGTTGATTTTTTTGGTTCCATAGTCTTTGAGATTAGGCAGAATTACCATCCAATGGAAATTTAAGGCAGTGTAAAAAATTTAGCATTTTCAGACCAATCTGAAACTTGTTGAATATGAGTTATGTTAAGATTAAGATTAGACTGTAATGGCTATTGGCCTGTCTCTGTAGATCCAACATATTTTCTTTTTATCTTAGAGCACAGTCTACTGCAGATAAAACCGGCACAAAATTTTACACAATTGTGAGGTTGTAATGACTCCTGTCTGATGCTACCTGTAAAGCTCCTGTTTTGCTGCACCTGCAATCAAGTCTGAGAGGTTACACCTGTAGCGGCTCCAATTACTAGGAGTTGCTCCACCTGGAAGGAGCACTATAAATTCCTGGCTCTCCCAGTGGGTAACCGCCAGATTCTTGAAAGCCATCGTGTGAGTAAACCATACAGTGTTCCTTGTTTTGACCATCTGATCTTGACCCGTCCCGTTCCTGCCATCTCCTGCCTGTCTAGCCCCCGTCTGATTCTCCTGCTGGATTCTGTATTCTGGGCATCAACCTCCTGCCTTGCCTCTCGACCCAGCCTGGCTGGCTCTGCCCTTGCCAAGACTATCCTGCCTCTTGTGAAAGACCCAAGCCTGGACCACGGACCTGTCTCCTGTTTCTGCCCCAGCTTGGAAACCTCTGCTCTCTGTGTGACTCGCTCCTTGCCTAGCCCTTCTGGACACTTGCGCCCTGTGGATTGTCTCCCTGTGCATGACCCCCGAACTGACAACAACTTACCTGCTTGACTTTGCCCTGCTAAGCCACGCAGTGATTCAGATCAGTCAGTCAGTGATCCTGATCATACAGACAGAGCTGTTGGAATCAATCTTCAGAGCCAGTGCAACCTCCAGGCATCTGAAAAGGTTAGTGGCTTTCATTCAGTGCACAAACACTGAGTTGTTCTAAGCCACTAACCCTGCTCTTCTCCCCACAGTGAGTCCAGTACGTGCTCCAGTCAGTGCATATTCCAGCAACACCTTATCTTTAATAAACTATGTTAAACGTTCATTCTCTGAGTCGGCTGAATAATCCGGTCTCCAGATTGTGCATCACAGAATTAGAGAACGTCATGTAAAATTTTTATTTTTTTTTATTTTTTTTTACAAATAAAAAAATTAACACTGCGGTGTGCAAAATTTACTCAGCAACCTTTTCTCTCAGTGCAACCAATTGCCTTTAGAAGTTGCCTGATGATTGTTAATGACTGAATAAAGTCCACCTCTGTGTAATCTAATACAAATACAACTGCTCTGTGACAGACTCAGAGGTTGGTTAAGAGAATATTGGGAGCAAACAGCATCATTAAGGTCAAGGAACACACCAGACAGGTCAGTGATAAAGTTTTGGAGACATTTAATTAATGCTTAGATTACAAAGATGTACAAAGATTGGGAAATCTTTGTACACCCATACAGCGCTCTGTTCATTCCATCACATGGCTTAACTGTAAACCTACCAAGACAAGACCGTCCACCTAAACTTAGGTGGACGGTCTTGTCTTAGATAATCAGAGATGCAGCCAAGAGGCCCATGGTGACTCTGGACGAACTGCAGAGATCCACAGCTCAGGTGGGGGAATCTGTCCTTAGGACAACTATTAGTTGTGGACTGCACAGATGTGGTCTTTATGGAAGAGTGGCAAGAAGAAAGCCACTGTTAAAAGAAAACCATGAGAAGTCCTGTTTGCAGTTTGCCAGAAGCCATGTTGGGGACAAAAAAACATGTGTATGAAGGTGCTTTGGTCAGACGAGACCAAAACTGAACTTTTTGGCCAAAATGCAGTACGCTATGTGTGGCGGAGAACTAACACTGCACATCATTCTGAACACACCATGCCCACTGTCAGATATGGTGGTGGCAGCATCATGATCTGGGGAAGCTTCTCTTTGGCATGTACAGGGAAGATGGTCAGAAATGATGGGAAAGCCTGTTGGAGTCTGTGAAAGACTTGAGACTGATGTGGATGTTTACCTTCCAGCAGGACAATGACCCTAAACATAAAGCCAGGGCAACAGTGAGATGGTTTAAAACAAACATATTCATGTGTTTAAATGGCCCAATCAAAGTCCAGACCTAAACCCAATTGAGAATCTCTGGGAATAGCTGATAAGTGCTGTTCACAAATGCTCTCTATCTTATCTGACTGATCTTGAGCTTTTTTGCAAAGAAGAATGAGCAAATGTTTCAGTCACTAAATGTACAAAGCTGGTAGAGACACACCCTAAAAGACTTGCAGCTGGAATTTCAGCAGAAAAGTGGTTCCACAAAGTATTGACTCAGAGGGGGCTGAATACTTTTGCACAATGCTCTTCTCATTTTTTTATTTGTAAAAATGTTGTAAATTCATATATCGTTTTCTTTCTACTTCACAATTGTTTGCCACTTTGTGTTGGGCTTTCACATAAAATGCCAATATACTTATGTTTGTGGTTGTAATTTGACAATATGTGGAGTTGAACAGGTAATATTTTTGCAAGCCACTGTATTGTGTTCATATAAATGAATAATTGATCTGATTCCAATCAGATGCCAATCATCAGATGGGAAATTACCTGATCTCAAAGATGCATTCAAGGACTAAAGCAACATTGGAGAGTACAACATTGTATTGCCCTCTTGTATTGTCTCTTTACAGTTTTAAGATTATACACCACTGTCATAAATAAAACCTCACAGGGCCTTGCCCACATGAACACAAACATGCAAATCTGTCAGCCAAGGGGCTGACAAAAACAACAGATTTTTCTCTGATCACCTTAATACAAATAACAGACATCATATTTCAAGTTTGCCCGTGGTGCTTAGATTAATCAGAAATCTACTCTTTCATTGCTGGGTATTCAGCAGAAAGAGCCCTGCAACCCTTCTTTTCCCCCCCTTGTCCACTGTTTAGAAAACCAGGCCATAAACCATACGTGATTGTTGGAATTACAATAATGCAGGCAGTTTGTAATCTCTGCCAGAAGGGGACTGCTTAATCACAGCAGTGGGGTGAGCTATCACTGTCAACAGACATTTGTCTACTATGTTGGTAATCTATAGCCTCGTTTGGAATCATGATCACTTTAATAACCTGCACATACAAGTACAGACAAGGGGGATGAAAACATTTTTCATGCAACACGTACATTTTCCTGATTACAATTACCATACCATCCCGGGGGGTAGGGTCTTTGCCATGTATTATTCATATCAAACAACCTTTAAGCACTTAAAAGAACATTTTGTGAATGCACACACATACCTAGGCGCAATGGGAGATTAGTATTCATAATGTGAGATAGGCTGATTTAATTGTTATTTATTTTACCAGTGCAATTACAGAATAATTAGCATTAGTCCATGGCATGATTGAGCAAATAACCTGACCTGGTCTCTTATCTAGAGCTGAATACCATAATCAGCGCAAAAAAACACTTCACTACTTCTGGAAGAGTTCTAAGACCATGTCGGTTGATTGATGATTGGTCATAATGCTAAATGGCACAATAACAACATCTTTGTTTATTGCCCTACCTTGTGCTGTTCCTCTCTTAAGGACATCCTAAGGGGCACCGTGCTTCCAACAACAACAAAAATCATTCTTTTCAAATGGAGCTTGTAGCCCTGAAAGCAGAAAAACACAAAAATAAATCAATAGCCACACAATCAACCCCAGGTGGCTTTAACATTTATTTGAAGCACAAACAAACCAAAAAAAGGAGTAGTTACTTTTCGACAATTTCTTCTTTGGTTTGTGATCCAATGTCTTGTTTTGAGTGGGCTGCCTCACTTCCTGTTTCTCTGACCACAACTTAATTACACGCTCATAGTTGCAACACCTTTCAAAAGTTTTCACAGCCCTTGAATAATTTCCTTTTTTCACATTCCAACCACATACTTAAGTGTGTAGCTGTTAAATGCCAGTTCAGCACAGGTATTACACAATTTTACACATTTTAGCAGTGTAGTTTGGATTACATACTCTTTTTCGTTTTACTTCTTCGCGAACTATGTTTTTATGAAAAGAAATAATGACAAAAAATAACTATAAAAGAAGTGGTGACATTTTTGCTACATTATCCACTCTGGCCATATCACACATATCATAAACCACTAGTAAAACCGCTGGACTCTCTTTGTATTTTATTCTGTTTTTTCCTCTCCTCTGTCTTTTTAACCAAAGTCAAATATTAAACAAGGCTAAAAGGCAACCAGTGGCCCAGACTGGCCCTGGCCAAGGTGTACCATGCCTTTAGCTCACTATCTGATGGTATAGCCTCCTTTTTTTTCCTTTTCAGAAGCGGTTATACCTAAATCTAATATAGAGATTAAGGTTTAATCTTATATTACTGGTGCTTAGACATGGAGGGCAGGGTGTGGGGGAGGTAGCACCTCAGGGCTTGTGGGTTGTGCTCTGGTTGGTTGGCCCGTATGTCGTCTGGGCAGGGATCAGGGTGGGGGGTTAGGACCGGAGTAGGTCGGATTGTGGTGGTCCCCCCCCCCCCTCACCATCATCTTGATGTTGGGGTTCACCTCCTGGGTCCGGGGCTGGACACCACTTTTGGGATGTCGGTGACTGAACCTTGGAATATAGGATGTGTGGTGAGTGTGTGTACTGTGTCCCGATTTTTTTTTTTTTTTTTTGTAGGAGTGTTCACATGTGGGGGCACTAGGTTGGGAACATTTGAATGTGACTGTGTACATGGTTTTCTGTTTGTCTTTTTATGGGGTTGGGTTTAGACTCCTCCCTCCTCTGTGACATCTCAGGTCTGCCCCCCCCCCCCCCCCCCGTCCTGCTCTCCTCCGTTGGCTGACACCTTGGCCCGCTGGTGCGTTGGTGGTCTTCGGTGTCCGGGACTGGGTGCTTAGGCGGTCGCCGGCTCGCTCCTGGCAGTTGCTTTGCTGGGCCGGGATCCCCGTGGCTCTGTTGGGGACCCTGTCAGGGGATGGGGCGCCCCTGGGCCTCTGGTCTCTGGGCCCATGGCTGGATCTGCTCCGGCATAGCTGGCTGCCCTGGGAGCTGTGGGGACGATCCCATGAGTTTCAGTGTTGTGGGTTTTGGGTGATTTCCTGTGGCTCATCTCTGCTCTTCCCTGGGATGGGGGAGGCAGTTTTCCCTGTGTTGGCCCCTCTTGGGCACCTTTGGCCTGGGGGCTCTTTTGGGCGTCTGGGGTCCTTTTTTATTATTTATTATTATTATTATTTTTTTTTTATTTTTTATTTTTTTATTAAATTATTATTTTTCTGTTTTCCTCTGTGTCTGTCTCGGCGCTCTGGGGCGGGTCGTTGGCTCCTCACAACCACTATTGAGCAATTTTCTTATGGAAAAACCTTACATACACAAGCACACTCTCACAAACACCTACAGGTGGTTGGATTCAGGTACTTGCAGATTCACTTCTATACAGAAAACCCCGATTATTATCTTTAGCTGTCACGTTATACATTTTGTATTAAATAATACTGTATATTCTTCAGTGACGGTATCAAGAAGTTGGTTGTTTTTGTTATATTGCTCTCTCCCTTTCCTCTTTCTCTTTCACCCTTTCTCCTTTTAACATCTTTTCTCATCTGTTTCTCTCCTTTTCCCCCTCTTTTATCTTCCCATTTCAGTGTCCATTGAACATGAAATAGTCCCAGCATACAATCTAATAAAGCTTCTTGCATATATATATCAAGCAGAGCACTATGGCGAAAGCAGTAAGGCTCCACTTGTGAAATTTAAATCTGTTGGGCTCTTTTTGGCATTAAGACAACTATTCTTAATGCCACATTGCCAGACAGGACACAAAAAAACTAAAATAAAAATTACTGGTGTCTGAATTGACATCTATTTTGCATTGACAAATTTATACATAGGTGAAAACAATGAACAATTTTTCAAAGAAAGAAAAATGTGTACAGCAGAGAAATTATATTTGTAAGGGATTTCTGAAGAAGAAGAAAAAAAGAATCTACCAAAAATACAACAAAGCGCCTGAGAGATCTGGTTCTTCAATTGATTTATCTACTGTCCTGTCAAAGTCTCTATAGACATTGTCTCATTGTCATGAAAGGGAGAAAAGACGTATACCATATTGCACAAGGGTATGACTACAGTACTGTATCCAGTACTGTAGAAATATAGTACTGGATACTATATGTATGTTTGACCTCTTTTGTGGTCAAACATACAAATCTCTAAGATTTTTCAGTTATCTCATTCTTTTGTTGGAAGGACACCTCACCTGTCCACAGCATCACGGGTTGTAAGGTGATTACTCTTGAGACAATGTAATTTTACATGGGTGAGACCTCCTTGCTAAATGGATTAAGACCATTCGCGTTCAAGTGTGTCCAGTATCCTCCATGACTGAACATGGATTGCAAAAAATTCAAATAGCCTACTTTTAACATTAAAGTAAGCATTAACCTACTGCTCTTAGTCCTACACGCACATTTCTCTGCAGCTTTTTTATAGTAATGCCAGCACCACAGTGCTTCACATGTGCACTAGGTTTACAAACCCCCATCGAAATGGAAGGTTTCCGTGAGCGTATTAACAATACGTGAGGAGTGCAGATGAGAGGGTTTTCTGTAGAGAATGATGTTAACCTGCCACATTGCTTCATGTGCTTATCTGATATAAGTATATTCAGTTTGAAAAATGCAAATACAAACCCCAGGTCTGTTTTTCTCTGATCAATCTGACCTGATCACACGGAGACACCGAAGCCAGAGCTTGTTTTGCATCAGTCGTGCTGTCACTATGGCAAACTTTTATCATAATGAGGTGCCGCTTGCACTTTTTCTTTTCATCCTTCTAGACTTCCTCCTTCCTGATTGCCAAATTACATACTAGCATTTTTCTTTGACAGTGGTTTTACAAAAAAAAAAAACATTTTGCAATAGAACTGAAGCCTAAAGAGTTCCAAAGTTGTTTTGCTCTCCCACACATTGATGTTTTTTTTTTGTGCTTTAACTTTATCAGCAGGGATGATCTTCATCAGGTGAAAACCTCTTTTGTGTCAAGGTGCTAATTACTAAAAGTGAATACTAGTGTGAAAATAGTAAAAATCTCCCAGTTTTATCGACCGAGGCACATGAATCCTTGCTTTACAGTTTGCATATTCGCATTAAAGAGGAGTAACACAGGGGAAACAGAGTGCCAATGCCACATCTAATAGGATGTATTACAAAAAATGTACGGAAAAGATAAAACACTGTTCTTTCTGATAAACATATTTTAACTGCTTTGACCCCAACACCTGAGCTTTTATTGACAAATCCAACTAAGAGCCTTAATTTAAATACAGAGTGGTAGTCACACGGCGAGAAAAAAAGAGTTTATGTCCCTGTTGGCAATTCAACCTTCAGCTGGTAATTAATCACCTTTAAAAAAATTTAATGACTTAAATAAGAGGTCAGTATCCTCTGAAGTAAAGCACGTGCTCCTCCTGGAAGCGGTTTTGTCAATTTGCTGGAATGAATGGGAGAGTTTTCTTTAGCTAATGAATGTGGTCAAATTGAGGAAGACATGTTGATATCTGATTTAGTTTTGGTCTCTATGGAGATCCAGTAAGTCTAAATAAAACGAAAACACCCTATACATCTAGATTGCTTGACCTGTTTTAACCTTGCAGTATATTATGGTGGTTTGAACATAGGGACATCAGAGTATGGTATCCAGTTCAACTTGGTTCAAAACGTTATTTTGGATGTTGGGGTAAATTAAAAAAGCAACTTTGCAACAGGAGACGTATGCTGAGCTCCCTAGAAGTAATCCAAACATTACTGATGGTTTCTGCAGGTTTCAGTAAAATTTTATTTAATAGTATCATTTCAAGGCCATCATGAGTTGAATTTGAGACCAACATTAATCATGGAACGTAAACAAACACTTTATGAATTTCAGGTTAAACAAATGTCAATATCAGACCATAGAGATGTTTTTGGTTGATGTGAGACTTTTGTGCTGTTATTGGTCAGCAGTTCTTTTAGCCATTTTTTCTAACCAGAGGAGACCATTTTTGGCCAGTTTCTTTTATTAACGTTAAATTATAAACACTGGATTGAGAAGTGAAGCCTGCAGTGCTGTTCCCGGTACTCTCGTGAACTTCTAGAAGAGTCATCGGATTTGAAGTTGGAGTAATGTTGGCAGGCTTGCCACACCTGGAAAGCTTTGCTCCATTTATGGACAATAGCTCTCACTGGGATTCCCTGCAGTCCAAAATCCTTGGAAATAGCTTTGCAACTCTTTCCAGACTGATAGATTGTTACTTTATTGAGTTTATCTCTTGTCTGTTCTTAGAGTTCCTGGGATCAGGGCTTTATGTGTTGCTTTTTGAGATCTTTTGCCAGCTTCATCTTTCAGACACAATTTTGTTTAAGTCATATCATGATTCAAGAGGTCTGGGAATAATCTAGCCCATTTGTGGTTAGTAAAATTAAACCCAGCTCTCTGATAACTTGTTATTCACAGTTAATCCATTACTTAACGTAAAGTTGCAATAACTTTTTCACATATGCCTGGATTGATTTAAAAAGCTTTTCATTTTCCTTTAATAAAGGGACTCATCATTTGTGCTTTTTAAAATGTTTTTTATGGAATCATTGTCTGAAATTAAAATTTTTATTTTAAAGTATGATCAGAAAAATTCAAGTGTGACAAAAAATCAGAAAGGAAAAAAAAAACTCCAATGGGGCTAATACTTTTGCATGGCTCTGCACACCGTGTCTTACACAGTGTAAACAACTTCCACAACTTTGTTTGGTTGTGACTGTAGAGCTTTATAACATTTACAGATAATGGGTTATTGTCATCTCCTGAAACCCCTGTTAAACTCACCCTCTGTAAATGTACACTTTCCTGTCATAAAACAGCTTTTTGTAGATAATGGTTTGGATTTTAATAGTTTAAATTTAAAACCACTAGCCAGATTAAACAGCATAATTATTGCATGTGTTGCAGGCTTGGGGATGGATATAAATTATTTACAGTGGTAACTGCTTTCCAACATCATGAGAAGATTTGCACTGACCAGCCTTTTCCTGGCCGATACTAAATTCCAGTTGTCTATGAGGTCTCACCTCCAGATTCTGAATTTGACTGATTCCCTTTGTTTGATCAAGCACTCTGACACATACAAGAAAGAAATGTAGAGTTTCAATTCCACAGACCATGAAGGAATATTCAGAATTATTATCATTTAAGGTTTGAAATCATAAATTAGAATAGATCAAGGGAGCATTTGACAAGTCAATTTGTGGTTGATTGGTCAACCATTATATTATAACATTTTTAGGGAGTTGAAACTGAGAGGAGTTCCCGATGAATCAGGCAAAAAAACAAACTATGGACATTTGGTTATTGGTTAAACATGCAGCCTTATTTATTAAATGTTTTATTTTTTGTATTTTAATGCGTGACTGTTCATCTCCACTTTATCATGATAAGAGCAAATGAATGTGGCCAGGTTTGAGTTTTGCATGATCCAGACTAAAAGACGTGTAGTATGGAATAATTACTGAATTCATTTTGTGGTGGCAGTAATTGTGGAGCCTGTACAGGCACAAAAGTCATTACTGGTGATCAGTCCACTTCCGCTCAACTTTAGCCCAAGCTAATTAGCATTCTTAATAACTGAGACCACTCTCACCTTGCCAGCCAGTTAGCCAGTTCATTTCTAAAGCCAGTCCATACCAGCCTCTACATGAAACTGTCTTCACTGCTGCATTTGCAATGTTTTCATCATGTGGTAAAATATTTACTTCTTGTTTGTCATACAGTGCTAAGTATGGGATGATGTTGTGCAGAAGGAGTGCATTCTGTTCCATTGTCAAGTTGCTTGACACACATTCCTTCTATCAGCTTTGGAGGCCTCAGAGGAGTCCTCAGCAAATGGCAAGTATATCAGTTAATTCAGTTTCTTTGACTCACTCACTGATGCTGTGCCTCAACAGGTAGCTGCAAAGAATGTACCTCAGTCGCCACAGATTTATAAAACATACAAAACTTTTCCAGGAAAAGTCTGAATATTGACCAAGCACGTGTTTTGTGCCTACACTGCCTCGCACCTGTTGCCAACAGGAGAGGTAACACAACTGATTTGTCTGACCACTTATGTCAGCACCACACAGCTTAGTGCGACCGATGCAAAGCCAGGAATGTTGACCAAAACAAAAATAGCATTTCGGAAACTTTTGCAAGTGTGACGCCAAATGAGAAAGGCTACAAATGCAGAAAGAAGCAATGGATGCTATCACATTTCACCTGACAAAAGACATGGTACCCATTTATACCGTTTACAAAGATGGTTTTCAAAGGCATTATATGCTCACTTGACAAATTATGCATTTTACCATCACACAACCTTTTTTTTTTCTCAAGTCGCCATTTCAAAACTGTCTGAGAAATGCAATTCAGAAGTGTAAACAGAGTTGTCAGATATGGTGTATTCTGCAGCGACAACAGATTTGTGGTCCAGTCGGACATCAGTCTGACTGTCCACTTCATTAACAAGGAGTTTCAAATAAGAAGTTGCTGTTTGCAAACGGCTTATTTCCCAGAGGATCACACAGGAGAGAACATTGCAATGGGAATGAGAGAAGCGGTGACTGCTTGGGGATTTGATGATGCACGTCTACTCAGCATCACAACGTGGTGAAAGCTGCTGCAGAGAATGAGCGGGCCAGGCTGCAGTGTTTTGTCCACAGACTTCATCTTGCAGTTGGGAAGTTGCGTCTATACTGGGCTTACTTCACCGCATTGCCAAATATTTTCTAAAACAATTAGTTTAATTTCTTAAGTTAAATCAGGTTAATGCATTCTAGTTTTAACAGCAATCACTGGTTAATATCAATTTACTGACACATTTTAAGTTAGCTTGTGAGATTCCAGTTATAATTTAAGAAGTGGTGTATTTGTAACATGTGAAGAACACAGCCTGCAGAAGTGTTACAACTCATGTTTTGAAAGAACATGATGGTCGTATTGAGTGTTAATATTGAGCGTCCATATTGAGCAAGACGCTGGTTGTTCACTTCTCTTTAAACCAGAAGTACTCTTGAAAAAGTCCAGAAGGACCTCAATCTACCAACTCATTCCCTCTATGCATAATGCCAGACAAGATGGGGATCTAGACAAGTGATGGTCAGTAGGATACAGGCACAACAGAAGGCCACAATTCAGTCAGTGGACACGAAGATGAAGTATTTAAAGGTATACTATGCAACTGGGATTGATTTTCCAGCGAGGCTCCCCCCAGAGGGCGAAAGTAAAAGTGCACTGTCGTAAATATGCTCAGCTGTTCTCCTGGTCTATCCGTCAAGCCAGGCGCGGTTGTTTTGAGCAGACAGGCGAACGCACAGTGAAAGTGAAAGTGAAAGTATGAACATGCACACAGAGAGAGAGAGAGAAACCATTCCAATGCAGTGTTTCCCCTAGGAATTTGCTTACCGGACGACCGGCGGTGGAGGGGGGGGGTGTAGAGACAAGCTTTGCGCGACCGGCGGAGCGAGTGACCGGCGGAAAGAGACAAGCTTTGCGCGACCGGCGGAGCGAGCGACCGGGCGGGGGAAAGAGACAAGCTTTGCGCGACCGGCGGAGCGAGCGACCGCGAGCGAGCGGCGGAGCGAGCGACCGCGAGCGAGCGGCGGCGCGAGCGACCGGGCGGGGGAAAGAGACAAGCTTTGCGCGACCGGCGGAGCGAGCGACCGGCGGAGCGGGCGGGCGGGGGAAAGAGACAAGCTTTGCGTGACCGGCGGAGCGAGCGAGCGACCGGCGGAGCGGGCGGGCGGGCGGGGGAAAGAGACAAGCTTTGCGAGACCGGCGGAGCGACCGGCGGAGGCGGAGCGGGGGAGACAAGCTTTGCGCGCATATCGAGTTAGTTTTTTTTTTTTGGAATGTTGGGAGGCGGTAGCGTGAGGGAAACCCTACAATGTTACTTACAATCGCATCAGCAGAAACGCGAGGTCCGCGTCAGCCTTGCAGCCTTCTCTTTCTTTTAGCTCTCGCCATTCGGAAAAAGCTTGCCCGATGTTCACCCGTGTACGACCCCTCTTTCTGTCCACAGCCCTTTTCCTCTTTCTTGCCTGCTCCGACATGGGCTTTCGCTGTTTTATCGCTGGTTCCGCCATGATAACTGCACAGATATCGCCACTGCGCTAGCAACAAACATGTTCTCGCCGTAAAGCAAGACCGACTCTCGCGATCTTGCACGAGATTCTGAGCCTGTGGGCGCGGGCCGAGGGCTCCTGCAGTTGTAAGTGCGGTATTTCCCCCACAGACCACCAGGGCGGCCAAGAAAACCTTTGTTCAACCTGAAATGACTCATTTAATCATCCAAAACGGTATGGAACACATTAATTAACTGAAAAATGTTGCATAGTGTGCCTTTAATTCCAACTTCCAATGATTTAGATGTCCTGGGGTCGATCAGCAGCTCACTGGGACCCCTGCTGGACTTTACTGATGCATTTTCAGGAGAAGACTAAGTAAGTGTTTCTTATGTGAAGCCTGTTCCTCCTCAACAACTTAATCCTGGTTGTGCAGAAGCAAGACGCATACCTAACAGAGCAGGTAAAGGGTGAGATGTTGAACTACCTCAACAAGAAATATGAGGATGAAGCTACTCAGGAGCTGCTTGATATAGCATCTTGTTTGGACCCCATATTCAACATGGATTTTGTCAGTGCAAACAAGTCACAAGTCACCGCCAGAGTGACATAAGAGATGATGGTGACCCAGGAGACACCACACTTCAGTTCAGTGGTCAAACCCAAAGTTGCTGCCCCTCCTCAGGAAAAGAAAGCTAAAAGGTTCTTGGGCAGGGAGAAGAGCTGAAAACAGTGATCCCTTGTCACACCTCATGGATGCTTAACAACTATCTACTAAGACCTTACATAGACAAAGAAGAAGATCCTCTTGGTGAAAAATACACCAAGTGAACTTTCAACATCTTGCCAAGCTTGCTTGCAAGTATCTCTACATTCCTGCAACAAGTTCCCCCTCAGAAAGGCTTTTCAGCACAAGTGAAAACATTGTCACTTGCCAGCGTTCCTCTTTAACACCTGCAGCAGTAGATAGACTGGTATTCTTGGCCAAAAACCTCCAAACTTGAGTCAACTTTGTGTTGTGCCATGTCAGGACGTGACAGACTGCATTTCCCATGATGCATGGTGTTCAAAATGGCCACCAACTCCCATCATGCAACGCGGCCCAAAATGACCGGCGCCCTAGCAACCGATAACGTTGCTAGGGTAAAGTTGATAAAACTCGGTTGCACCCCGCAATCGGCCTTCTTCCCTGGCGCCCTGCCAACCCGAGAAGACACACACACAGCTGTACTCCGTGGATTAATCAATCCCACGCCACGTGCTCGAGTTTCTCGCTGGACCGAGATTTTTTCAAAGCAAAACCATTCCCTGTGCAGACAGGAGGTCGACTCAAAAAGGTACCTTTAATTCCCTCTGATCAAATACTGGAAGCCGCCTTATCTCCCAGTGATCGAGAGAGGACGACGCGTTGTTTGGCCCAACAAGCGTCTAGGAGCCCAGAGAGAGAGAGAAAGACGAAGGAACTCTCTCAGTCTGGTCCCCGCTGCAGCCTGCGGACCCTGCGGTCGTCAAGACGCGTTCAGGACGTCGCGTGATCCGGAGCGCTCCGGACCGAAGCCGGGACTTTCACTCCGGACCAGCCCCGAGGCACCTCAAAGTAACGGGTTCTCCCCTTTTATTTCTGTCTCACCAACAGGGTGTTTAGAAGTGCCTGGGCAGACGTAGAAATTTGTAGGCTTAGGTTAATGCTTTTATTCCACGACGAAGTTGGAATTATTTTGCTGAATATTTTCTTTGTATGTGCATGCATTTTACATTTGATTTTGCTGTGTTGATTGTGGTTTATCTATAACCCCGCCGTGGATCACTGTTTCAGTTCTTTTCCATCTTCCTCCATGCTTTTCCCCCTTTTCTTTCGCTTCTCCTTATCAGAGAATTTGATCGCTTTGTTTGAATCTTAGTTCGCGGTTTCTCTTTGAACCAGAGCGTAAACCACTCCCTCTCGGAGCGAGGTACCACCTCACCTTAGCGTAAGCGCGGTGACATCATTAAGACCTCCCCTCACGCTTCACGCAAATTTGCAGAGCATACGTCATCATAGTCGCCATCTTGGGAGGGTGTCGGATGACTGGGCTGTAGCTTAGCTGATAGCTTTGTAAGGCATCAAAGCGTCCGGTAGGACTCCCACAGCTGCTCTGTCTGTCAATGCTATGTCAAATGCCGATGTTCTGAATGTGGTTTAAACAACCGTGAGCTGAACTAAGATTTGCAACCGCTCATTTTAATCCATTTGTTTTTCGTTCCTTTTGTTTTGTTTGTTTTGTTTATTCTTTTATTTCCACATATATTTTGCATGTTTTAGATCCAGTAGTGAGTAAGAATTCCAAAGTTGTTGAATCAGAGAATTACTGTAACAGGGAATTGCTTTTGGTTCAATAAAACCAACGACTGCGGAATAGACATTGTTTTGTGTTCAATCCAATTCACAGTTGCCTGGTTATTCAGAAATCAGAGCTAACCTCCTTTGGAGTTAACATCTGACATTAATACAGAGACAATATCATTGGATGGTGATAGACAAATAAGGATTTAAACTCTAATTGCAGTTACATTGGGGTTCTCACAGCCTGCCGGATAAACCTCGTCGGTCACAAGTCCGACCAGGTCATTTATCCCAGCATAAATGAGTTCATAACAGCAAATTAACTAATGCATTAGTGGTATAAGTACTTACAAGCTTATAGCTAACATCACCACCATTTGAACTATATTTTGTTGTAGCGGAATTTTGAGTTGAATGATTTATTATTTAACTTATAATACCAAATTATAATTAATAATAATAATAAGCATATTCAACCATCTTCTGGCATAACATTTGCCACACAAACACACACACATGCACGCGCGCACACACACAAGTAAGTTATATTTAACAAATTATTTCACAGTTGAACTTGTGCGATTAAGATGTTCAGTTGCCCAGTACTCTGTTATAAAAAGGAAAACCTAAATATAGATCAGCTAAAATTTCAAATTTGTCATATTTATTGAAGATTCAAAGACACATGCATTGTTGCACTAATTTAAAGGATTAAGAATTTGTGAAACTAAATGGCTTAAAGTTCATCTTAAAGTTATAGATCAAGTTCAACTTTTTTATCTTATTACAAGTTGTTTAAATTGTATCTTGTAAATCACTAAGGAAACTAGAAATGTGCAAATAATATTTAGATAGTTTAATAGTATAATAATATTTTATTTAGTCTTGCTTAAATTGTGCACTTATTTTCTAATAGATTAAAAAAGGGAGTTGTAAATTGCCCAGGAATCTTGGTGCAGATATGCTCTTAATTTATTTGTTGTACTTTTTGATAAAAAACAAACATGGTTATTTTGCTGTCAAAGACTTCCGTTGTTGACCAAATGGTTGAATGACCTGTTGATCTCTCTCTTGTTAATTACTTAATGAAATTATGAAGCTATATTGTTCCATTTTAAGACGGAAAGATCAAAAGGTTAAAAAATTTGTGGTAAAACCAAATTCAAAAAAGATAGAATAAAACATGTACTCAGGTCCCAGAACCATACAATATGACTCTCCAATGCAGGCAAAAAATATACTAGTAACCTGCACAAAAAACATCAGTGCAGGTTAATTGTCAACAAGATGGCAGCATAACTTAAAGTGTTATTCAAGTCATCTATTAAAAATTCCTGTATTTTTTCATATCGCAGGGTAAGAAAAACTCGCAGTGTGAGTTTTTTATCCAATATCATGAAGCTCTAAAAAGTCCTTATTTCAGAAAATAATTTGTGTTTAACCGTCTAGTTCCCAGTGCCTAGAAGAAAAGGGAAGAGCCACAGAAGCCAAGTTGCTTGCGCTCCAGAATTAAGTTTCCAAAGTCAGTGATGATTTGGAGATCCAATCTCCCTTTCTGGTGTGGGTCCAACTGTGTTCTATCAAGACCAAAGTCTTTTTGGACCAGTGGTCTACTGGGAAAGTTTAGAATACCACATGCTTCCCCCTGCTGAGGAGCTGAACGAATGATATGGATATAATTTTCCTGCAGGACCTGACAACTATCCACACTTGACCCAAACCCACAGCAAATCTATTGGGTATTGTAAAGAGGAACATGAGTGACACCAGACTAGACAAGTCAGTTAAACATCTGAAATATTGATCTGGGCAGTAAATTAGCAGCTTATTTGGTGTTGGTGGAATTAACAGGTGCATTAAAGGTCAACATTGAGATAACGCCAAATACAGGAGTGGTTTTGCAGGTGGATTCCACAGACATTTTTCCTCGTTGTTTAGCTCCCTTTCAGTAGTTTTGCATTTGGCCAGGGTCAGTGCCACTACTGATAGTATGAGGCGATGCCCAGACCCTATAGAGGCCCGGTGACCTCTAGTAGGCCCGGTTCTCACTGCCCAGCACATTTTCTAGAGACCAGCCAAACTGGGAGGTTTGGGACTGGGGCCCTGTTCTTTTCACAGATCCGAGAAGTTCACTCTGAGCTCATGTGACAGACACGAAATTGTCTTGAGAAGACGTGTAGATGTGAACATTATGTTGCCTGCAACATTGTTCAGAATGATCCATTTGGTGGTGGGTCAGTGTTGGTCAGGGGAGGCATATCCATGGAAAGACGCACAGACCTGTACAGTATAAATGACAGCATCCTGACTGTCATTAGCTATCAGAATGAAATCCTTAGACCCATTGTTAGACCCTTTGCAAATGCAGTGGGGTGGCAAATGTATGCAGGCAGGTCTTGGAGGATAAAGTAATTGATAGCATTGACTGTCTTCTACGCTTCCCTGACGTAAATCCCATAAAATATGTCTGGGATATCATGTTTAGGGCCGTCCAGGAGCTCAGTGATACTCTGATCAGGATCTAGGAGGAGATATCTCAAGACACCAGCCGTCATCTCATAAGGGGTATGCTCCGACATTGTCAAGCATGCATACAAGCACTTAGGGGAAGTACTATTCTGAGATGCTGCAATGACATTTCACCATTGGACTAGAGCCGCATCAGTTTTCTTAGTTTCATTTTCTCTATGATGTCGGGTTAAGCTTTCTGTGGGTTGATTATTTTCATCAAAGGATGTGACATAATTTTGTGCCTAACACATTACCCACTCCATATCAGTATGGATAACCAGCAGGGTTTTATTTTCAAATTCAGACTTCTTCTTTTTATTACATTTTTGTAAGTAAAAGATGTAACTGAAAAACTGAAAAACTGAACGTTGGATTTTCATTAACTTTAAGACAACAAAATTGCCAATACTAAATACATGTAAAATATCCCTCTCTGTGGAAAGAAGCCGTGCAATTTCACTACTTGAAGTTATTTAATTCAATAAGTAACTTTTCAATGTTGTTACTGAAATTAACTTGTAGTGTTTGGTGTGATTGTACATCTTATGCAGCATCACACATTGTTTAAGGGAGATATGAGTTTTTTTTTTTTTTTTTTTTTTCAAATCACCATTTCAAATGACTAATCAGCATTCAGGAATTTGTTTTGTGCTTTTTGCATTGTGCACAATTCAGATGAGGTTTTCTTTTCAAAGTGCTAGAAATTAATGTTGCCAGTAATTTATGTCTAGTCCTTTCTTGTTCTGTTCCACATTTGCAGTCATCTGAGAATTTCAGTAGATGATAAAAGCCAGAGTTCAGCGTGTATACTGCCGAAAATAGAGAAAACCCATAGTCTTGTCTCTGTGTCTTCAACACAATTTTAGCCACACAGCTAGCTTTTTGGGTGATAGAAACTGCAGGACTGAGTGATGCTTGAGATTTTTAAAGTTTATGTCTCCCACAGAACCCCAACTGGGGTGGACACCAGAGATAGAGAAAGACTGACAGAACAAAGAAGCAAGGGGGGTCTAAGTGTTTCATGATATAGTCGAAGGTGTTGTGGAGGCTGTCTTCAAGGTCCATGACTGCAGTGAAGGTGAGATTGTTAAGATGTGACAGGAAAGCTGTTGGTCCAGGAGGGCTTTAGTTCTTTGTGACAGTAGGCATGTGAGGAGACTATTGAACATTTTTTTTAACTGAACATGTTGGAAAAAATAACTTTAGCAATTGGGCTAAATGAGCATCAATTTAATTCACATAAGCAGTCATCATGTGGTAATGTTCTGAAATTCAATTAAGACTTCTAAATGCCCTACTTTTTGGTGAGATCTCTGATTGTGATTCATCTATTTATTGGTCTATATATACTACCCAACACACATGCTGACACATCTGACAAAGATGAGCAAAAAATAAATAAATAAAAACATTTAAATTGATTACTTTAGTAATCTCATTTTAGAACAGTCTGAAAAAAAAAATTACATTTATTCAGTGGGGAAAGACAATGTCAAGCAACTGTTTTCAACAAACTCACTGGTTCCACTTTTTTGCTCCCCAATCTGTTCCAATAACAGAAATAAAAGTGAAACTTTTTAATTTATACTTCACTTCTTGGATTAATCGTAGTGTTTGTGAACCATTTCTATTTTCTAATCTTCAAAATTGTACAGAAGCAGCCAAGGTTATTTTGCCATCATGCGGGTTGTTGATTCTCCCAAACAACCATTAGAACCTATCTACGTGCCATAATGGGTTTCGTTCTGGAAGAATTGACCAGATCCTTCCCCTTCATAATGGGTTAGGTGATGTAGCAGCTTGGTTGTCATGTCTACATATTTTCTATGCACCTGAATGAGGCTTCTGGAAGTGCCCTTTATAGTCCAGTGTCCTTTATAGTATTTTACAAGGGATCTTGCGGGAGTATGCGGTACCTTTAACCTGTATACCCAAAGTAAGAGCAGTGTCTGCCCAAAATCAAGTGCTCCCAGTGTAGATTGGACCATAGCATCTTCTTGTCATTGTTTGTAGTTATCAGGACAGGATCTCAGGGCACAGCTACAGAGAAGAAGGTGACTGGCTTGAAAACCTCATGCTCTGATCTATTCTTTTTGCAGATGACATAGCATCTTCAAGTCATGAAAATTTGTGTTTTGTAACCCCAGTCTGATGCACGTAGGATCACACTATTCTCTACTACGTCTGAGGTCATAGTTTTCAAACTGAAAAGGAGTGCATTACTCATGGAAGGTTTGGGCTCCAGGTGTCATGTTCATAAGTGGTGGTAGGATGGAGTGGGAGATGGCTAGATGGATTGGGTCCTCTTCTGCGGAAATGGGGGGGGGGGGGTTCTGTCATGGTAAAGGAAGAGCTGAGCAAGGGTTAGGAGTCTCAGCTAACAGCTTTCTGCCAATCAACTTTGGCCATGAGATCCTGAGATTCTGTATACAAGTTCGGACATAGTGGTCAGACTGAGCCTTATACTAAACTGGGGAGAATTAGGCAAAGACTCACTACTCTCCATTGGAAGGAGTCATTTGTAGTGGTTAAAACATCTGATTACGTTGACTCCTAGACTCCAGCATGTCCTGTAGGAAGGAGACCCAATAACAGATTGAGAACCTGCTGAACGGAGTATATTTACCTTTGAGACCACCTTAGGATCCTCCAAAAAGGGCTGGATAGAGGAATGTTCGGATTTCCCTCCTGGACTTTTTACCCTGCCGCAACCAGTTCTCAGATAAGCAGAAGACAATGTTGACTTTGTTGAAATACAAGACACCAGGAGCTTTTTGAGATACAAGGACATTTGAACTAAATATTGAAGCCAACTAAAAATCGGTCATCATTTGATTTTTCAGCAGGAAAATGTTCCTAAACATAATGGCTAAATAAAATAAAAAGGTTCACCAGACATAAAATCTGCTTTCTTTCATGGACATGTCTATACTTACACAGACTTATTCATAATCCTATAGACAACTGTGATGAACTGAAGAAAAAGTGGTTAAGAAAGGATAAAGGAGTTTTGGTGAATTCCACTCTCTCAATGCTGCAACCTTTACACAAAGTATCAATTGTCAGTTGCCAGGTAAATGCTTCAAAGTATTGAATGGATTTCTCAAGCTTTCAATTTGAAGCTATGCTGCTGTATTTATATTTGTGCTTTTATGTCTATTCCAACTTTTACATGGGAGCAAGAAAGTGTGAATTTTCATTAAATTTCTCTTTATTTCTCTCTATAGTTTTGCAGCTTGGTTTAGAAGAGAAACTGCCGTTGTCACTCCAATAATCCTAAATTGCAAACCAGTTGTTGTTGTAGTGGCAGGGGTTCAACTGAACCTGCCAAAGTGGAGCTTATATAGTTAGTGGATTTAGGATTGCTCATAGTTTTTCTATTTGTCTTTTCTCTTTGGGAAAACAAGGAGTTTCAATTACCTCCATGGTTAAATAGTGTTTTCTTCCATAGATAATAATAAGACAGAGTTAACAGTAACATCTTGGAGAGCAAGGCATTTGATGGAAGTCCTAAAGCAGACTTCTATATTTTTACTTTAACAGAAACAGGTACTGTAATTCATGCGGACAATGGCAAATTCTCTAACCATCACATCCCCTTCAATTTAATGTTTAATGTCAAGGCCACATATAATTACCGCAAGCTTATCTCGTCATTGCCTTGCAGCGCAAGCCTTCAAAGCCTTATCAAAATGCATATATGCTTTTGATCCAATATCTCTGCCCCTTTATCATGTTTCGGCAGGATTATTGGGATCACTGTCTGTCGGAAGCAATCTGAGGACCCAGATGGAAAGCATGACCAGCCAAACTCTGTTTTTCTGCTTGGTTAATCCGACAGCACCTTCTGAGGAGATCCAATTAAATCTCTCCTTCAAAGAATATGTGACTGCCCCAGCATAGAAGAGATGAGATGAGAATGATGGGCGGAAGGAAGAAAAGGATACTCCGAGAGGAGGGCGATCTTCTGTTTTAATCATTGCAGATCGCTGTTACCCGATTGAACCAGGGGCAGAGCACCAGAAAACAGTGTTCTGGACAGTAGAGATTAAAAGTATTTTATGTGCGTTTTTATGAACATGGAAGGCAGAATGAATGCACGGGAGTTACGAGGCTGCGCAAATAAACACATCATATATCTGTTTATTAAGGTGATAAGATAAATACCCTTTTAGATGAGATTTGTCAGTGCCCGTGATTACAGGGCAGAACACAAATTTCACAGTGACACACTGGATTAACACCATAAATTACTGTTTGAGCCCTGGATAGTGAGGGCCATCTTTCTTGGCGGGGACAATTCTTACGTGGCACTTTCATAATGCCAATTATATATTTGGGGTGCACTTCTAGTCATGATGCTTTCTTGGAATGGTTTTCCTGGCAAATAACTCGACTTCTGGAGTAACACATTACTGGAACGCTTGCGGGATAAATGCAAAATTAATTGTTTTGTTGCACTCTCTCACAAGAGCCACATAAATATGTGCATGGCATAAAATGCAAAGATGATTATTATTATTGTTGTTAGAAATGTAGAACACATCTTTGCGGACACATACTGCCAAAAGTGTATATAGCTACACTTTGTTATCGATAAGCTATATGATGTACCAACACAAAGTAGTGTCAAATTATTAAGCGAAGGTAAAATCGTACTTGGTTTCCAAATTGCTTTTATTTGTATTCATATTCAATGAGTTAATACTTTTGTTTAAGGAATTCCAGCACAATGTGTTTTTGGGTATATCTCAGTGAGAAGCCCCATTGCTCTTCATCAATTAGAGACATTGCTTAGGCATTGGTTTTGTGAGTTTTTCCAATAGCTGAGAAAATTGCTCTATGTTGTGAAGGTGGATTGGGCATGGACAGACTGAAACCAAGGTACATTTTCATAAATTTACTTTGACATCCATCAGACAACACTTTCATGGGATTTGATGAAAGGAAATATTTAAAATGGTCCAAAATGGGGGCATTATATTCCTTTAAAGAAAGTCCCTCTCAGACAGGCATTTTTAACCGCACTGTTTTTTTTTTTACTGCACCTTCCCTCACTGCAAAGTCTGGGAATGCCTGTTGCAAAATCTGAAAAAAACATGCATTGTTTAATGCCCCTATGCAAGCTGAAGCTTTATTGTTCCATGCTCTCCCACATGTCATCTTTAGGTTATTCAACCACAGTCAGCATCATTATAGGCCTTAATTTTCGTCCAGGATCTGCTTGTGTCTTTAAAGATTGCCCCTCGGATTCTTAGGCTCAGCTGACATTTTACTTGACCTACTACTTGATCTTTTTGTTCCATAATTATTAGGATCCGTTAAGATATTTAAGATAACTGTGGTATTCTGTCCAGATTTCACAGTGACAAAGTGCTACTAGAGGCATTGCTTGTGCAGCTCAATAATCCTGTCCCAATCAAATCAGCCTGCCTTTTTGCTATCATGGAGACAAGACATGAGAGTACAAATGTCTCACAGAAAATTAAATTTAAGCCAGATTTATGCACTGATTTTGATTGTTTAGGCTAATGGTCTTAAACTTTTCATCAGATGAAGACAAAAAGCCTGTTTCAGTTAGAATACAGATTTAAATAAATTGCCTGTTTTGTGTCTTGTTCCCATTTCTGTTGCCATTTTTAAGGCTGCCTACTGTCACCTGGGGGACATGAAAACACAATTTCTTCCCTGGCCTTTTGTCACCACACATTATTTTAATCAGGACAGTTGGCTTTAATCTGAACTACTCCACATTAGCTCCAGGTGTATCTTTGGAGTTTGTTGTTATCCTGGAAGGTGTACAGATAACATCCACAACAGCCACAACAGTGAGATTTCCCTGTATATGGCTTAATCCATCTTCTTGTCAACTCTCACCAGCAGTCTCCTGCAGAAGCAATGCCTCACCACAGCATGATACTGCCATTATGTTTTACAGTAGAAAGGAGAGAAAACTTTTGTCATTACAACTGTACATTCCAACAAAATGTATCTTCTCCATTTAACCCATCCCTTAGTGAGCAATGGGCAGCTTTACAGCACCCAGGAAGCAGTCAGAGGCTAAAACCCCATTTACACTACCCTTTTTTAACCGTGCCGAGAACGGTCCGAGCTGGGTAACTGAGATAACTATCGAGTGTAAATGGAACGCAAACTGAACTGAACCGTGCCAGACACAACCGAACTGCGCTAAATCTAGACCAGTTCGATAGTAGGTCTCTGATAAAGAGTGCATGAGCAGACCGCGTCATCTCGTCAGACATTCATAAAAATACTAGCTTCCCGGCCGTGCCACATGATTTCCAGTGATGATTCTGCTTAGCAGTGTGAGGAACCTCAATGTCTGTCACTGTTTCATGCGTCTGTAAACCCTGATTAGACGTTCCTTTGTCTTATCCACTTCCCAAAAACCGACTCTGTCAAGTAAATTTACCAAAGGTTGCCTTCTTCGCCTGACTCTCTGCAAACAACGAAATATCACAATTATAACGACACATAACTTCCTGAATGTTACGGGCGCCGCCATTTTTATTTGCATGGTTCCCTCCTTCAACCCCAGAGAGCAGTAGTACCGTAGATCGTCACTAGGAGGCGAGGAACCGTGCTAGTGTGATGTGTAAATGGTTGTAAGAACCAAGCTCGGCACGGTTAACTGATCCAAGCTCGGTCCGAACTCGGCATGGATCGGTTAAAAAAGGGTAGAGTAAATGGGGCTTAAGGGTCCTGCTCAGAGACCCATACTGGCAGTCTGCAGGGATCGCACCAGGTACTTACAGCCTTCTTAGAACGCAAGCGAGCCACTCTAACACTAGGTCACTGCTTCCCCTCCTAGAGATGGTGTGTTAATTGTTCTCAAGTTATTCACTGAGACCAGATTTGTAGACTGGACAACAAATAGATGTCCTCTTGACAGATTCTCCCACCTGAGCTGTGCGCCTCTGCATGGGCCATGCTTTTCTCACAACATATACTTCTATTTCCTTTTTACCATTATGTGCGACTTCGTGTTGGTAAATCTCAGAAAGTTCCAACAAACTACATCAAAGTTTGGGTATATAAAGTTGCAGACTAAAATGTATCCAACCCTTCTAGGGAAGAAGGAAATTGGATTAGGCCTTCAGTGAGTCGTCTTGGACTTGTTTTCCTTTCCTCCGGTTTCATCTAGTCATCTTACAATCAAACGCATGCACCTAAGGAAGCCTCTGACCAAGCAAGCAGCTGGTAATTATTGTACGCATGACAGGTATTTTTCAGCTAATTAATTTCACAAGCAGGCAATCAAGCATGCTGTCCACTTTTTTAAGCAGCAATGGTTAACAGTTTGCAGTTGAGAGTGGGTGGTGTTTTTCTAAGCCTGTCAAGCTTTGGATGATGGATAAAAGTCAGAATGGGTAAGGGATACAAGGTCAGTACAGGTGGATGTGATATTTAAGTCTGAAAATTTGATAAATGGAGACAAATGGATTTATAATTTTACTCAATTGTGAAATGAGAAGTTGTGTCAAGTTGAACCTGGTCAAAAAAGGATTTTGCTAGAAAGTTTAAGACATTAAAGCAGGATAGGTGCTGACTCCCACATAAGAGTTTAGACCCCATTTTCTCTGTCATAGTGGAAAAAAGCTGCTTAGGGCTCAAAACCGATTTAATAAAAACTCAGCTTTTTTCCCTCTGGTGGAGTGTACATAGAACTCTTTGCCACACTTAAAGAGATCTTGAACATGAATATAATGGTGTGCCATCACAGTGTGACAGCTGCTTCGGACAATGCACTGTGACATCCTGCAGAGTGGATAGTCCACCCTGGAAGTGATTCCTGAACGTAATGCACAATTTTCAGATTGGAGTCTCAAGGATTTGTCCTGGCTATCTGTAGCACCTCAAGAAATCTTTTTTCTTCCCTTTATTAATGAGAAACACACTAAAATAGCTTTTTCAGATTGTTCATTGTGCAGAAATAGAATAGAATAGAAATATCTTTCACCTTCCCTCAGTGGGGAAACGAAGGGGTACCACCAGCAAAATGAAAGGTAAATGGAAGCATGCAGATTCCCACAAAGGTGTGTATATATATATATATATATATATATATATATATATATATATATATATATATATATATATATACATATATATATATATATATGTGTGTGTGTAAACAGAGTATAAATAAGATAATTTACTATATGGGAAAAAAATACTGTGCAGTTATTAGAAATAAAATATGTAGATTCAAGAAAGATGCAGCTGAGTAGTAGGAAAGAAGCACATGTCTATTTTCATGCAACCAGTGGGAGACATTGTTCAATGGCAGTGTCATTTCTGGCAGTTTTTTTCTGTTTCCCATCACCTGCTCTGGGTGGAGGGGGCATCCCAGGACAGAGCTGGCCTTTCTGATTTGCTTCTCCAACCGCGTCAAATAAAGGTCTTCAGGAGTCCACCCTATACTCCAAAACACCTCAGTCTCTTCAGCAGCTAGCGTCTTCTCTGAGCCTGCTTCCTTAAGAACTTCAGTCACTGCCAGGCGTTGCTACTAGAATAGACTTTAATAACTGAGCTGAGCAAGTTTAAAGTACTCTATAAAAGTGGGAACTAAAGCTGCTTGAATTTTTGTTCCAGACCAAAAAAGAGGAAAGACTTTAAAATTTAGCTTATAGAACAAAATGTGATTCAATCTGGAAAGCTTCCAAGTCCTTTTCCAAAAAATAAAATAAAAAAGTTTGTCCTGCAGAAAACATCTACAGGACAAACTGGCTTTGTTCTTGCCCAGTTAAAAAAACAGTTAAACAACTATAGGACTATTCCAAGTTTTAATCTTGTATCACTATCTTGCTGAACTTTATATCTGTTTTTAGAAAATACATAGTAAAACTACAACTGCCCTACAAGTGGCATTTTTTAGATATAATCACAAGACAAGCAGCATTGTGCAACACTTTTATTTACTGAAGGCATTTGATACATTAGATCATGCAGTATTGAGGCAAATATTTAATATAGGGTTGGCTGAAGACACTGTCCACTCTAGAATCTCAGTGTTGTCAATGTTTCATGGGGACCTAAACCATTCTAAAGTATGTTTGACTTTTTTCTCTAGTATCCCTTCTATTTCTCTTTTTATTTTGTCTTTAACATTGGCTACTAGAGATGTTCCCATTTTTAGCCAATTACTTATTTTACATTTGGCTGGTGTCATGGTTTAAGTTTTGTCTGGCTTCTTTCTTGTTATTTTGCAGTTCACTCAGCTCTCCCTCGCTCAGCTATTAGTCACACCTGTCTGGACACTAATTAGTCTTTATTCCCGTCACCTGTCACGCTCCCTTTATAACTCACATCAGTTGTGTTCTCGTCGCCAGTCCATAGTGTTCACTTCCGCTCAGTTTCTGCCATAATCCTGTGTCAGCTCAGTTTTTTGTTACAGTCAGCCAGAAGACTTTACTTCAACTTTGTTTTTGTTCCAGTCAGCCAGTAGACTTTACTTCAGCTTTGTTTTTGTTCAAGTCACTGCCAAAGACTCTGCTCAACTCTGTTCCAACTCAGGTTCTCAACTCCTGTTCACGACTCCTGGGTTCCGTTCAGCTCTCAAGTTTCCAACTCCTGTTCTCAACCCCTGGTGAGCCGTCCTGTCTCAAATCCTCGGCTCTGATGTTCTGGTCTCAAGTTCTCGGTTCGGATGTTCTGGTCTCAAGTTCTCGGCTCGGATGTTCTGGTCTCAAGTTCTCGGCTCGGATGTTCTGGTCTCAAGTCCTCGGCTCTGATGTTCTGGTCTCAAGTCCTCGGCTCTGATGTTCTGGTCTCAAGTCCTCGGCTCAGATGCTCCGTCCTGGTCTCAAGTCTTCGGCTCCAGAGTTCCTCCCGGTCAGTCTCTCAACACGCCTCATGCCGGCCACCCTACACCTCCATCTGTTGTAAGACTCTGGGTTCCATCATCATCCATCTTCCACACTATTCAATAAACTCTCTCCTAAGAACTAGCTCTGTGTGTGCGTGTTGTGTCCGGGTTCATCCTAGAAAAATATCATAACAACTGGCCAATTGTCTTCCTGGCTTGTTTATTTATTCCTGTAAGCCCATTGTTTAAAAGAGATGTGTGATCACAACCTCAAGCTGAAATACACTCACCTTTGTTGCCCACATTAAAACCAGAGGATTTATCCACAGTGAATGTTGGTTCTTGGTCAATTTGATTTTGTTCTATTCTGTTTTAAGTTTAAAGCACCATGATTTGTTCACTCATTTTTCCATTTTTCTTTATTTATAATCTGACCCAATCTGTATAATATGATTTAACTTAACTTTGTAAAGTGCCTTGAGATGACATGTTTCATGAATTGGCGCTATATAAATAAAATTGAATTGAATTGAATTTTCTTCCTGTTTACTTCAAGCTTCAGACCTACTAGTTCTGGCAGAAATAACCTTACACAGGCAAGATCCCTGAAACCTAAAAAATATGAATATTTTTTTCAGACCTCAAAAGTAGTTTTGCTCAAAACAATGTTTTCTTTATCAATATTTTTCTCACTTAGCCAATTAAAATCTTCAGAAGGCTTTGAAATAAATGCTTGATTAGCAGTGACCTTGAATAAGCTCTAAAATGTAAATGCAAACCATGTTTTTGTTTGTCTATATATAAATATATATATATATATATATATATATATATATATATATATAAATATAAACAATAGAAAGAAAAAAATCAACACTGAGTCATCTTAAAGCCCTGAAAATTCACAGCAGCAAAGACATATTGTGTCCTGGAAATGTACTTGTGCAACATTTTTGCCAACTTTTATAAGTATGTGTCAACATAAGTTAAAGACGACTTGATTATGTCTCGAAGCATATTGCAAATGGGGGTTTGTAAATACTACACACATAGCCCCCAGACTTTGTTTTAGTTCTTTCTATTGTGGGCATTAGCTGTTGCTCCTGTTAGACACTCATTCAACTCTGTTGCCCAGTTTGCACATGATGTTTGATTCAGTACAGTGCATCTGTCAATCTCATTGAAGGGACTGATTGTGTCCGCGGGGAATGCTGTTTTAAGCAGAGGCCTGTCAGTCTGTTTGTAAACAGTTTTTAATGTCCTGTATTTCCTTCAACTACCATTACTTTTGAAATGTGACGCCGAGTGTGATTTTAGCACTTTATAAAAGTTTATATTTGCAACATAGCAAGAAACTGTTTCCTCGTCGTATAACATTAAATAGGACTAAACCGTTTTCCCGTTTTAAATGGTACAGATGCAAAACCATTAAATTATTTGGGCTTTCCCTGATTGTTTATGTGAATTGGTATTCACCTTTGCCAACTTACTTTTGAAAACTAGTTGAAATTCATGCACCCTCATTGATTTTAATTGCTCTACAAACAATGGGGTGGTTAATGACACCTCCAGACTTGTGTCCATAATCTCCAAATGCATGGTCTGGATGTAATACAACTAATTGGTATCCTCTTTCGGCCTGTATTTCAGGGATGACCAACTTCTAGTTGGTCCAAAGCCAATGTATTGCATAAGTTAGATGTTCCCCTGGTACAACATACCTGAATCAAATGAACAGCTCACTTTGCAGACCCTCATAACATAATGAGCGGATACTTCAGCCATTAATTCAGCTGAGTTAGCGCAGGGATCGATCTAAAGCATGTTGAGGACCAGTCATCCCGTCCGTTTTTCTTTTCTTGGCCTTCACCATTTAACGCATGTTTACACTACCAAAGGAGACCTTATCATTGCATTTTTAGGTGATTAGTGCCAGATTTTCTGACTAAATTTCACACATAATTCTGATTAACTATTTACCAATGGCTCGTGATATCATTTTTTTAATCCTAACTTATTTTCATGTGGAAATTATTTTGTTGTTCTTAAAATGTTATGTTCACCTTTAATTTGCTACAGTTTCCACTGAAATTTACAGTGAAACATTGACTGCAGTGGCTGCCACACCTTCTAGTCTAACAGTGTCATCTGCCCTGCTCTATTCAATCTGCTGAAATAACCATACAAAGCAGCCAAAATAATAGTAATCATATTTTAATATCCTAAATAAAGAACTATGCTTTTATAGGAGCAGCAAGTGTTTACAACACACAATTGACTTGAACTTCATTAAGATGTAAGGCGCCATATTATCAACAAGTAATATCAAAACTGAGGCTCCATCCGAATACCCTTAACAATAGCTTCTAGCTCCTGCTCCTAGCTCCTCTTCCATAACGTTTTACGGACTGCTGTGCCAATTTCAGACAGCCTTTAACTCCAAAGTTATTAACTGACGGACGCGCACAAGGATGATTCGAGTCAATTCCAGGCCGACAGCCGTCCAAAATTGAATTACAGAGTACACGCTCTCTTCTCTCCGAAAAATGTTCATTGATTTTCATGAGGAGGGCTGTGCTTATACATCAAAGGATTGTGGGATACCTTAGGGCTCCTTAGTGCCAGGAAGGAACATTGCAAGATTCCTCGGCTAAACTAGCCAGAGGAGGAATCATACAGGCTCATTTTTCTACCTTCTTTCTTACTGATGGCACTATTCAGACAGCACTTGTGGTGACTGCTGATGCACTTCTGCTTTGGCTAAAGAGTTCTTACACAATGAGGGTAATTGGATGGAGTCACAGTAGCCATGCTAGCATTAGCCTTGCACCGTCGCAAGCTATCCCACCTAAACAATATTATTAGTAGGCCATAGCTGTACAAGCCTCAAAAAGCAAATAATAAACCTCCATAGGCGTTAGATGAGAAGTTGCCAGAGCATTACAGAAATTTTGCAGACCTTAACCCCGAGCATACTGAGGCAGGCATCACATTGTAGGTGGGATATATCTGTCATCTAAAATCAGGTTTAAGAGACTGCAATACTTGTTTAGGACTCAGTATCTTCAAAAATCTAATTCAACATGACTATGATTCCAGTCTGGGATGAGAAGACCCAATGTTAGAACCATGGTGCTACATGCAGTCTAAATGTGGTGTCCATGATGGATTAGGATGCAGGCCTAGCTTTAACTGGCTTGAATAAAATCCTGGGTGCCATTGGCTTCACTTTCTTGTTAGCCGTTAACATTTCTGTGGTTTGCTGGAAAGAAACCAGTGTAGTCCCCATGACATTTTACACATATTTTGTTTGTCTAGATGTTTATTCTACTCCTGTTTCACTGGATAAATTGTTTGTTGTCACCCCAGTCTTTGAATTCAGTAACATCTTTATTTTATGCACCTACACATTGTTGCCTTTTCTCACCACCCATAGAATGTCATTTGGAAACCTTGACGATACTTGACGAGAACAAATAACCCAGTTGGAATGTTGAAATTGTCCGTGAGATTTTTACAGTTTCTATTAAACTTGAGGTAACCAGATAGTCTAATTCAACAGCTAACAAAGAAGTCTGACCTAGACCTAAAATCGTGTGTTTAAGCTACATCATAATTTTTGTGCTTTAAATACTGTTTAATATGGATCGCACCGTGTCTTACCTCTGTACCATTCATCCACCTGTCATTCAGCTGTCGGTTTCTTGTGACAGGCATTCTCGTTTAGTGTGTCCATTCAAATAGAAAGGAAATTGTGAAAAAATTTTAAGTCCTTTAGAGCGTGGCTATTGTGAATGAGTCAGGAAATAGGCTCTTATTCATCTCCCAGAGTTTTATTCAGTGTAACTTGAGCGTTTCAGTGTTGCTTACAACCTGTTGTATATTCTTGAACTTGGAGAAAATCTTTAAATATAAATTACCAAAGTCAAGTTTACACTTGGTGAGAATGCGCAGGCCAACTAAATTTCAACTCAGGTTACACATGTAAACAAAAGGCAAAAGTTATGTCAGCATACGTTTAAGCTAGCATAGCTTTGCTAAACTATAACTTGCGTGGAAAATAAGATCAAGACATAAAAACAGCTCCTTTAGAATTAATTTAATTCAGCTAAATCTGCAATAAAAGCTCACAGATGGTAAACAGAGGCAAAGATCTCTGGAGCATTCCATTCAATATGTCATTTTTATGAATTGCTGATTCCTAGTGCACCATTTATGGAAATGAAATTAATGTAAATGACCGCATGCATCACAGGTAAACAACAGGAGCAGCTAATGGTCTGTCAGGTGAAATGAAGCGTAGAGCACACTTGAAGTATGGTCATGCAGGCAAAAGATGTACGAGTTTTAATGCTTAGTCGTGCAAATACTAATGTGGAAACTTTCACAAAGTAAGAAATAATCCAGCAGTGAATTTATTACGGTGGGTTTAGGTACAGTGCCTTGCAAGAGTACATATTCAAATTTTTTCATGGTACAACCCAAAGGTTCAATGGATTTTATTAGCATTTTATCTAAAAGTGCAGCATAGTAAAAAAAAAGCATAACTAAAAATAATTGAAGGAAAGCAAAATGTTACATATACCTTTTTTTTTTATACTTTTTTATTAACGTCTGAAAAGTGTGGCATGTGCATGTAGTCAGGGCCCCACATTTACAGATGCATTTCACTGCAAATACAGCACAGAGGGCAATTTTGGTCTTGTGTGAACAAAGCTTGGGATGTGATCTATAAACCAACCTTGCTTAAAGATTATCTGTCATGGTGTGAGGTTTTTATTGAGGACCAGGTGTGCAGTGAAGGTGGCGCCGAGACATCAGAAAGTAGGTACGTGATTGTAATCCAAAGGGAACATAAGGTAGGTTACAAACTTAGACAGAAAATAAACTAGAGAGACGAATATACTGAGTATAAACTGACGGGGAACTGAATGGTAATCGACTGACGATCCAGCGAAGACTAAACAGAAACCCCGAACTTAAATACACAGGAGATAATTGTAACTAAACAGGACACAGGTGTGGGATAATCCAAGGTAACAGAACAGCTGGAAGGCAATTTAAGAAGAGACGTGAGAAACAATGAATGAATAAAAGCAAACACAATAACTGCTGTTATGCATACAAATGCACGATCCCTAGGATAAAACTCATACATAAATATTCACAAATGCCTAGGGATGTGACATTATCAGGGTCAGCCTCTGCTTACTAGTCAGTTTACCATTTATTTCCAATTAACAAAGAAAAGTTTGCTGTAAAACATGACAAAATTTGAAAAGTTCAAGGTGTATGAGTACCTTAAAAGGTAGTACATTTGGTAAGCAGGTAGACAACTCTAAACAGACCTTACACCGTGTCTCTGTTTGTCTTACTAACTTTCCTGCTGTTGCTGCATGAAAGGGAACCTTTACCTGAACACAAAAAAATACAATCCTTTTTTTTTTAGTCTCCACCTCAGCTATACTTGTCTCTGCAAGGTTTTTCCTTCTCAGCCACAGAAGTGACACTTGAACATTTGCATGACAAGAAAAGGGAACATAGGGCCTTATTGATATTCTTCTCCTATATGTGAATTTCCCCCTCAGTTCTTCTTGCGGGCCCTGCTAACCAGGGGACAAATAATTGTAAGGAATCTTGCTCCTGCTTCCTTCTCGCTCTTCTCCTTAGCAGTAATGATGCAAAGTCTTTTGAGGTGAAACCAGGCAAGGGAACCAATTAGGGAATCTGAATTTAGCTGGCTTCAGAGGGGGAAAGGTAGGAGGACCAGTGCTGTACTTTGTTAGGTAATAACACAAAAATTAGCCTCTAACAGAATGCCGATGATCTCAGCAGAGTTGAATTTGGAGGGGTGTTCTGTGAATAAATTTGCAGGAGAGGATGGAACCAAGTTGTACTAATTGCTTGATCACAAAGAACAGACGATGGGAAGTAACAGGATTTTTGTCATCGTGAGGTATTTAATCCTCTAAATCAAGTCAAACATGCAGCCTCACTCCCTCCACAAAGAACAAAAATCAATTACTGATGCAAAAAACATTATCAGGGTTTCTGGAAATCTTTGGAACAAATGGGTCAACATCTTGCTTTGCATGAATAATGGCAAACTGCTTGGACTTTCTGCTCTCGTCTTCGCTACCCTGCTGTCTCGTTTCTTCTCGACTCCCTCGCTGCCAATCGCTTTCTCTCTTGCAGGCGCGCAGAAATGAATGCCTCAGCTGCAAATTTCCATGAGACTTGTGAAACGAGAGCTTGAAACAAAGACTGCAGCTGTGTTTTTGAAGTGAGGGAAGCCTTTCTCTCTCGGGAACAACTTGTGGAGCTGTCGTTTCCCCCACCACCACCCCCTCCTGTTCCTTCATTGTCGCGCCCTTGTTAGCAGTTAGCTTTCTTTGCTGAAAGATTTGCCTCCTTCCAACTTCACCCATGCTCATTATTCTCACAGTAAGGCCTGTGGCTAAACACACAGGAAATATTGATTAAAGTTAAAGCTAAATAATCTAGAGCAAGCAAATGAGTGGTAGGGGGTTGACAGAGACCAGTACAATTTGATTTCAAAGATTAATAATAGTTGTCAGGCACAATCAGCGTTTCTTCCTAAAATAAGATGTATTGGCAGTGTATCGACCTATTATGCCGCCTCCCTGGAATAGGAAGACAAAACGCTAAGAGTGCAATTTTTCTCTCGCCCATAGGCATGAAGCCTCTGTTTAAGTTAATCTAACTATAAGTATTCCCAATACTTTAGTCCACGTCAGCCTTTGAAAATATTTCTAAAAATGTTATAACACAGCTCATTTTACAGTAAATCAGACTGTTTTAAAACTGTAGCTCAGCTATAACTGGACACATATCTTTGCAACACACACACAAGTACCACCACGGACTGCAGCTGGGGGCTTTTCCTCAGATTAATTTGTACCTTTGTGTAAAAGGTTAACATAAAATGTAAAAAATATGCATCAACTAAAAACAATGACAGTAAGGGTTAATATGGTTATTAATACAATACTGAATTTGGATCTGAATTTTAATAACTGGACTTACACACATTCAGAATAAATCCCCCAGTCATGGTTTCTAGTTAAAGTGTTTAGTAAGCAGAATATTGTGCCGTTTAACTGTTCTGCTCTTAAAAAAAAATCAAACAACCGGACTTCTATTCTGAAGCTGAAGACGTTTCGCTTCCCATCCAGGAAGCTCTCTCAGTTCAAAATGTAGTGTAGTGTAGTGTGGGGTTCCAAGTTTTATAAACGTGCTGGCGAGGACTCGTTAGAGTTTAGATTTGCATGTAGATTAACCTGGAACTCATCGCCCCTCACAATGGAGAGTCGTTAGGCTCATTTTTTGCCTGGCTCACAGGAGCAATGTTGTGGTCACATGTATGGATTTGTGAATTGGGGTTAAACAAAACTATGGCTGTGTTGTATGTTTTTAATAGTTAAAACCTGTTAAATAATTGACCTGTTTGCGCCAATCCCAGGTTCTTTTATCTGATAATGTGGTGTTTCTATTGTAGACTTCTTTAGTAATAAAAAGACTCTTGAAACCATAACTATATTTTACCATATATAATCTAAAAGGCAGAGGGATGTTTACAGCTTCAGTACTGGACTCTCACACACAATAACGCAACAGGTGCCAGAGAGAGTCCCGTTCACTGTCTCCCACAGACATCAAATAGGACCAATTGTGGACACCCATTCAGGGGAGTGCACAGTATGGTATCATTGCTCTGCTCATCACATTGGTGGAGAAGAACACGCCACAATGCAGTCGCGTCCTTGCCGACACATTTTCCCCTAAACAGTCATTCTTTTTAATCCAAGTATGTCAGACTCCGTGCCTCCAGAGTCCGTTTATCTGTAATTTCCATGGCAACCAACTTTGCAGTCCTTTCTCTGTAATTTCATAATCTCTAAGAAACCTGAGCCCTCCTTCTCTGTTTAAAGTTGTTTTTTACATAAAGCTTTACATAAATGGCTTCCTTCACCCCTCTCTCAAACCATCTGTCTTCTCTGACCAAAATGTGAACAATCTGGTCCTCAAAATGCTGTCCTTTATCCTCAAGGTGGAGGTGGACAGCTGAGTCTTGTCCGGAGGAGGTAGCTCTCCTGTGTTGAGCTATGTGTCTGTGGAGAGGTTGTTTGGTTTCTTCAATATAAAGATCAGAACATTCCTCACTGCACTGAACTGCATACACCACTCCACTCATCTTAGGTTTGGGGATTTTGTCCTTAGGATGGACCAGCCGCTGTCTGAGGGTACTGTTGAGTTTGAAATGTACTGGGATCTTGTGTTTAGAGAAAATCCTTGAGTTTTTCAGAGACTCCAGCAACATATGGGATGACAAAAACATTGTCATCCCACGACAATGGCCTTTCCGGCAGGTCTATGAAGCTTCAAACTCCACAATCTTCCAGGCATTTTGAAAGCTTCCTGGATTGGAAGCAAAAAGTTTTCAGCTTCAGAATAGAAGTCCAGTTGTTTAAGTTTTTTAACCTCTTTTTTTGATTGATCATGAGCAAGATGATTTACAATATTCACCAACATATGTTCTTCTCTAAATTACTAAGGCTTACTGCTTTGCAGCTAGCCTATAGCGGGCTCATTTATGCATACTGCAGTTTTAAAACAGTGTTACCTCAAGAGGTATAGCTCCGTCTTTACTTTTTTCATGTCTTAAGTTTCCATATCATGGCTGTCATGGTTTAGTTTTGGTCTGGCTTTTTCTCTGTTATTTTTCAGTTCCTCCTCCTGTCACTCAGCTCACCCTCCACTCCCTTAGCAATCAGTCATACCTGTTAGGCCCTAATCAGTCTGAACTCACTCCACCTGCCAGCCTCCCTACATAAGCTCCCTTCAGTTTGCTCCTGGTCGCCAGCTTGTTCCCAGTCAATCCAACATCACGCCTGTCAAGTCTGTTCGCTTTTGTCTCCCTCACCACCAAGCCTGTCTGTTCCAGTCCTCATCCGTCATGTCTCGCTCCTAGTCTGCCAAGCTCAGTACCTGTCTGCAGCGCTGCTGGATTTTGCTCCTTCATCTTCATTGTCCTCTGGTCTACAGTCCTGGTTCTGCAGCAGCCCAGCTCCTCCGGAGTTATCCCTGCTCCGTTCCTGTCAGCCAGCTCCTGCACCCTTCAACTCCCATCTGGTAACAGACTCTGGTTCTCATCATCCACTACCCACTGTTTACAATAAACTCTCAAAACCAGCTCTGTGTGTGCGTGCTCTGTCCGGGTTCATCTAAGACAAATCATGACAATGACTATTTATTTTTTGCCTTAACAAGAAATATTTCCAGTCACTTTGTTTATGCAAGTAACAAGAGTAGAAGTTGTTTTTATTACACAACTACTTTGATTTCCAAACAGAAGTACAACTTCAAGTAATATGAAATGTTCTTTATATAATATTTCTAGCAATAGTATTATGTAATTGTTATTTTTGCCTCTTGGTATTTCTCCAGTTCCTTGTGTTCTTTTTTTCCTGATGTTTCCATCACTTCGGATGGCCACGATCATAACGGCTGTCCTCTGCTGCTTATCAATGATCACAATGTCCGGTTGGTTGGCCATTACCATTTTGTCTGTTTGTATCTGGAAGTCCCACAGGATCTTAGCCCTGTCATTCTCCACCACCTTGGGAAGCGACTCCCATTTTGACCTGGGGGTCTCCTGTCAGTATTCTGCACAGATGTTTCTGTACACTATACCAGCCACTTTGTTATGGCGTTCCATGTATTCCTTCCCTGTGTCAGAGTTACCACAGCCTGTGGTGTGGTGAGCGCATCCATATTCTATGTTGTACATAAGTTAGTAAATAGTTTGTACATTACTGACATTGGAACGAAGCCGATGACAAAAAAGCACTTAAATTGTATGGTTGATGAACTTTAGCAAACCTTCCTTTTAATTTTTATTAAAAGCTAAAGCACTTGTGTACTACACCTTTCCAGTATTGTTCAGTCTCTTGCCTTGGAGATTTGGCTCATGTGTTATTACCCTGCCACTGGGAGTACACTTTAGCTGGTTCAGTGAAGAACAGCCTGTTTATTCGTCTGGCTTCTATCTCCTTTCTGTACCTCATCAGTTGGGCAGCCTAGGCTTGGACTCAATCTGAATACCCTTATAGAGTAAGGACTCTTTAGCCAAAGCGGAAGTGCATCAGAAGTGCTGTCCGAATAGTGCAGTCAGTAAAGAAGGATACCTTAAGGTATCCCACAATCCTTTGCCTGACATGATGTATAAGCACAGTCCCCTCACAGAAATCAACAAAACTGTCCAGAGAGTAAAGAACGAGCACTTTGTAGTTCATTTTTGGTAGGCTGTAGGCCCGGATTTGGCGTAGTAATGCCATATTGTATCTCCGGGTCAATTGCCTTCGTCTTGTAGTAGTCCATTTGTAGTCAGAGTGCCCTGTTCTCATAACATTTGACGCAGAACTTGTTTGACCGGGCAAAGTCTGAGCCAGTATGGTCAAGGACAAACACTGGATGATGTCATAAGCCCACTAAATACATATGCCTATCTATATATATATATATATACACTACCGTTCAAAAGTTTGGGGTCACCCAAACAATTTTGTGTTTTCCATGAAAAGTCACACTTATTCACCACCATATGTTGTGAAATGAAAAGAAAATAGAGTCAAGACATTTTTTTTTACATCAAACTTTGCTTTCGTCAAAGAATCCTCCATTTGCAGCAATTACAGCATTGCAGACCTTTGGCATTCTAGCTGTTAATTTGTTGAGGTAATCTGGAGAAATTGCACCCCACGCTTCCAGAAGCAGCTCCCACAAGTTGGATTCTTGCGTACCATACGGTCAAGCTGCTCCCACAACAGCTCAATGGGGTTCAGATCTGGTGACTGCGCTGGCCACTCCATTACCGATAGAATACCAGCTGCCTGCTTCTGCTCTAAATAGTTCTTGCACAATTTGGAGGTGTGTTTAGGGTCATTGTCCTGTTGTAGGATGAAATCGGCTCCAATCAAGCGCTGTCCACTGGGTATGGCATGGCGTTGCAAAATGGAGCGATAGCCTTCCTTATTCAGAATCCCTTTTACCCTGTACAAATCTCCCACCTTACCAGCACCAAAGCAACCCCAGACCATCACATTACCTCCACCATGCTTAGCAGATGGCGTCAGGCATTCTTCCAGCATCTTTTCATTTGTTCTGCGTCTCACAAGCATTCTTCTTTGTGATCCAAACACCTCAAACTTGGATTCATCCATCCACAACACTTTTTTCCAGTCTTCCCAGAATCCCGCAGCCGCCTCTTCACTGTAGATGTTGACACTGGTGTTTTGCGGGTACTATTTAATGAAGATGCCAGTTGGGGACCTGTGAGGCGTCTGTTTCTCAAACTAGAAACTCTAATGTACTTATCTTCTTGCTCAGTTGTACAACGGGGCCTCACACTTCTTTTTCTACTCTGGTTAGAGCCTGTTTGTGCTGTCCTCTGAAGGGAGTAGTACACACCGTTGTAGGAAATCTTCAATTTCTTAGCAATTTCTCGCATGGAATAGCCTTCATTTCTAAGAACAAGAATAGACTGTCGAGTTTCAGATGAAAGTTCTCTTTTTCTGGCCATTTTGAGCGTTTAATTGACCCCACAAATGTGATGCTCCAGAAACTCAATCTGCTCAAAGGAAGGTCAGTTTTGTAGCTTCTGTAACGAGCTAAACTGTTTTCATATGTGTGAACATGATTGCACAAGGGTTTTCTAATCATCAATTAACCTTCTGAGCCAATGAGCAAACACATTGTACCATTAGAACTCTGGAGTGATAGTTGCTGGAAATTGGCCTCTATACACCTATATAGATATTGCACCAAAAACCATACATTTGCAGCTAGAATAGTAATTTACCACATTAGCAATGTATAGGGTGTATTTCTTTAAAGTTAAGACTAGTTTAAAGTTATCTTCATTGAAAAGTACAGTGCTTTTCCTTCAAAAATAAGGACATTTCAATGTGACCCCAAACTTTTGAACGGTAGTGTATATATATATATATATATATATATATATATATATATATATATATATATATATATATAGAATATATAGATAGATAGATATAGATATAGATATATAGATATAGATATAGATAGATAGATCAAGACAAAATCTTTGTGCCAAGAAGCATGAAGCCTGACCAGGTATACTTTAAATATTTTGAGGAGATTTGAGGTAAGTTGCAAAGTGTTACAAACAGCTGTTTTCATTGATTGAATTTTAGATTATTTTTTGTTTTGTTTTCGTTCAACTCCACCACACAAGGCCACAGGTCAGAAATAACTCTCTACATGGCAATGTCAATGCCAAAATCAATACCATTCCATGCTGTTCCTCAACCAAATCAACATATTGTGGAATGTGTGGCCTTGCTGTGGGGAAGGTGGCAGAGGGGACAGCCAGGCTTGGAGCGGAGGCAGAGGAGAAAGGGGAGATCTTCAAAGCATCTGCTTTACAAGTCTGATGTATTCTCGCTAGCTGGGTTAAACTCCTTTATGTCTCATTAGGCTGCGATTTTTGGACCGGGCCTTTGTGCACTGGACATATTCTGTTTGAAATGCAAGCAGGGAGATGGATCTCTCAGCTGTCAATGTGCCCTGTGGGCTCTGGCTTTGTTAGGAAAAAGCAAAAGGATCACGTGTCACCGTGTTTTCTTTTAGAATATATTTATCATGACAATGATTTTGTAGGACACACATATCCATTTGTGTTGTTAAATCTGAGGTGTGCTGTTTTTAATTACTAAAACAAAAGGATGCTGGTTTTGTTGTTATTTAGTGTGATTGATACTCATCTTTATTTATGCCAAACTCACCTTCAGCAACTACACAGGGTTAAAAGAACCCAATTCGTCAGTCACAACTGCAAGATCCTGAGGCCTGTGTCTCGTATGTTATGATTTCTGCCGGTCTGCTTGAATTGCTATGTTGTTCCTGTAAAAGAGCGAAAACTATTGCTGATGAACGCTGTGTAGCCGAATGCGGCTTCAAAAAAATTGCACACCAATATGTAAAAGGTGACTTATCAGCTGCTTTCACGCGATTTCTTCTCTGGTCAAATTTTGGCTTTTCAAGAACCACATTTTATATGGGTCTAAATATGAAAAAATTAAGCATATTTTACACAACATACTTTTTACTCCTGTTTTTTGCACACGTTCATTGCTTACAATGAGACCCAATTCCCATGGTGCATGGAAAATGTGATGAAGGTTGTAAAAATTAGTTTGCCTCTGCTTAAAGACTAGGAATGTTATATAACCATGTAGATTTGTATCTTTGTGTTGATTCTATAAAATATTTTAGCAATATAAGACTTTTTTGGGATACATCGATGCTACACAAGACATAACTGTTAGGTTTGTCCTAACGATAGAAAGAGAGGGAACAACAGCAACAGGTTTATAATGTCAAATATTTATGTCTCTGGTCTTTGGGGGAAAATAAATATATTTGACACCAAATTAATTTGTTGATGTTATGAGCTAGAAATCTTCAAGTCCAACAACTTACCACTTTGTTATAAGAATGTGTTTGCCTAGTCAAACAGGATATTATTTCCTCTCTGGGACTGCAGAAAATTTTCTGCACGTTCTAAAAATGTACAAAATAGCCCGTTTAAGCGGAGTATTAAATGCGCAGTGTGATCAGCAGAAGGAACGAAGAAAGAAAAGACAATGACAGAAATCAGCAGAACTTTTCCATTTACATGCAATGTTTTTTTTATGGCTGCACAGATTACTTCCATTTACTGCAGTTTTTCTTTTTTTTATATCCTTCCGAGAATGCAATTTATCAAGATTTCCCCCACCATCACCTTGTTTGCCATTATCTGAAACCTTCCCTTAAATTTGGAGTACAGTCCCCAAGGTATCAATTATTGCACCAGCCCTCTTTATGTTCACTCTGGGTTCATGGTGTTGTTGTTTTTTTTTTTCTTTCTTACAAACGATGCCATTACATTTCATTGTTATGCAGATGAAAAACATTTATACACCAACAAATGACCCTCAATCGGAAACCTGGGACTTATTCTAGGAAACAGTTTAAACCTCAACAAAACAGATCAAAGATGTCCTCAGAGCTGGGATTTTTAGTTAAGAATGATTGCAGAGATGAACCCAGTTGTTTCTCTTGCTGACCTTGAAAAAGTCACACACATATTCATTTTAGTTTGTCTTGACTGTTGAAATATTCTTTACGTTGGCATTAGATTGTCAGATTGGTGGACTGCAGTCGGTCCAAATTGCTGTAGCTGGACATTTAATTGACACATGAAAGTAAGATTGTATTTACTCCTATTTTAGCTTCTTTTGCACTGGCTGCCTGTTAGTTTTGGAAGGTTTGCTAAACAGTTGCTTCTTGTTGTTTCTAGGTCAACATTGAAACAGAGAGGACTGGGTTTTTGTGGTGGATGATACAAAATTGTAGAACAAATTGCTCTTATAAAGTACTGCCCTAAAATGTATCATTTTTAAAACACTTTTAAAAAGCATCTCCATTCATGAGCTTCTAAGCTGATGATGATTTGTGTGATTGTATTCTGTTGACTTATATTTTATGACTTAGACATTACTTTCTTCAGCTTTATAAATAAACTCAAGCTTGAATGAAAATGAATATCAAAAAAATAAATTACAAAAATAATTGCAACTAGAACTGCAAGCAGTTATTAACGGGTTCCAAGCCCACCCACGCCCCGCCCCCTTGAGCATGTTCCTGGACTTCAGTTCAGCGTTCAACACCATTATCTTACAGCATCTGATGGAAAAACTGAAACATCTGGGCTTCAGCACACCCCTTCGCAACTGCCTGCTAGACTTCCTCACCTCCTGACCTCATTTGGTCTGGGTCGGACAGAACACCTCTGATGTCATCACCCTCAGCACGGGCTCCCCTCAAGGCTGTGTCTTGAGCCCCCTGCTGTTCACCCTTATGACACACGACTGCGTCCCCAGACAACAGCCTGATCCTGAACGTGGAAAAGACGAAGGAGATCATGTTCGACTTCAGGATGAACCGGCCTTGCCACGCTCCACTGCTCATCAACAGCTCAGCTGTGGAGGTGGTCACCAGCACCAAATTCCTCAGGGTGCACATCACAGACAACCTCAGCTGGTCTGTGAACATCATGTCACTGGTCAAGAGGGCACAGAAGCACTTGTACTTCCTGCGGAGGATGAGGAGAGGCCACCTGTCCCCACCCATTCTCATGACCTTCTACAGACGCACCATAGAGAGCATTTTGACAAGCTGTCCCTCTGTGTGGTGTGGAGGCTGCAGCGCCTCCGACTGGAGGAACGTGAGGAGAGTGGTGAGGACAGCAGAAGGGATCATCGGGGCTCCTCTTCCCTCCATTAAGGACATTTTATCCCAGCGCTGCATGTCCTGAGCCCATAACATCATCAGAGACCCCTCACACCCCCACCATGGACTGTTCTCCCTGCTGCCCACTGGGAAAAGGTTCCACAGCATTCGCTGCAGGTCCACCAGGTTTTGAAACAGCTTTTTCCCCGTTGCCATCAGACTGTTGAACTCTAAACAGCAACAGTAAAAGTGCATATGTATACATATATACCATGGGTTAAAGCAAAAATAATCAGTTTGACTGAAAAAATGTTCAAGTCAGCCCATATATTCCCAGGGCGTGGACATCATGCCACATCAGTTACCTCACTTGCTTATTGTGCAAAGTCAACATTAACCAAATCTGGTAGGTCTAAAATATCCTTTGACCATTCCTGTATCTCTCCCACCTTTCAGCTTGAGGCTGCAGCGCCTCTGACTGGAGGCATGTGAGGAGAGTTGTGAGGACAGCAAGAGATCATCGGGGCTCCTCTTCCCTCCATTAAGGACATTTCATCCTAGCGCTGCGTGTCCCGAGCCCATAACATCATCAGAGACTGACACACACACACACACACACACACACACACACACACACACACACACACACACACACACACACACACACACACACACACACACACACACACCTCAATCCGATGATTGGCATTTTATTTTTTTTGGTTTACCTGTTACCCGTGTGACAAAGCCTTTGGTAAATACATTTTGTAAGGAAATGTTATTGTGCACAGAATATCAATGGAGGACAAATTTGTGTATTTGTTTCACCACAATTTTATTGAAAACAAAAAATGTAAAGAAGCATCAACTGGACGGAGATGTAATTCAGAAATTCATTTTCCTGTATATCTTTGAATCTCAAGACAACTAAATTATATACATACTTATACACTCACACACAGATACACACTTAGTCCTCACAGATAACTTTGTGTCTTATAAATATTTAATAAGTGCTTTAACTTCCTGAGACCCAAGCTTTTATTTGGAGTTTGTTTTTTTAATTTCCAAGTTCCATGCGGATTAGTAGGACCTAATAAGTGTAATAAATAAACCCTGTCATGATAAAACAAATAGTTTTTGAAAAAAATTATGTCATCATATGAGGGCAATTACATAATCTTTGC
This sequence comes from Fundulus diaphanus, assembly GCA_037039145.1. Classification (NCBI taxonomy): domain Eukaryota; kingdom Metazoa; phylum Chordata; class Actinopteri; order Cyprinodontiformes; family Fundulidae; genus Fundulus; species Fundulus diaphanus. The sequence continues at coordinate 22,639,282 of CM073139.1, forward strand.
ATTTGATTGTTTTATTTGCAATTTGGGATTACAAGACCCCAATTACTATATACAAAAAATGTCAGCTTTCTACATTGAGTAATTCTCTAAAAAAGCTATGTGCCCATATGAGGACACTGGGTCTATATTCCCAAATGACACAATAAAGACACGGTTGGGTGAAACATATAAAATCAGTTGGGGCATACAACAAAAAACTAATAAGAAGGGAGTATTTCAGGCAACTAGGATGGCTACCCAACTGTATAGCAAAGTAATGAAAAACCTCTGCAAAAAAGCAATCTGCATATCTAAAACACCCCTACTGGTCATCACTGAAACTTTCAGAGATGCAAACAGGTGTGTACCTCAGACCCTGAACATGGTTCTGCAACAAGCAATCTGTCCTTCCTGAACTGGCCTTCGTGAAATGCTGCAAAGCAGTTGTGTTCACTCTGCAAGCACAGGAACAAATAGTATTTTTGGAATACAGTAACAAATCTCGTTCAACTTTCTCTTCATTAGACAGTAAACGAAAAGAGTGTGCTTAAAAACACATCTTACTCTGATCTGATCTTGGATATGGGCCATCGGTAACTTTCTGTGGACCATTTTCAACCATGTACTGCCTAAATGTGTCCACTGTTTTGTGCGGTAAAGGCCATTCAGATGGATCTTCTGAATAAAGCCTTGTCTCAGCACTCTCCTCTGCAGCTCTCCCTCTTCACCATCTAACAGTGGGAATGTAGCAACCAAATGGGGGTTTACAGCTAGCTTCTAGCTTAATGCAAAACCAATGTTGCTGCGCTGACATAGTGGAAAATATAAGGTAGCATGTACAATAAATGACCAGAATCCAGAAAACATAACTTATGCAGTAACTCATGCATAAATAATACGCAATAAAGATGTTGTTTTACCATTAGCTGTTCATGTTAGCTGTGCTGTCAGACATGTAGGCTGCTTTACATTTGTTGGGTGACATGGAAGCTGTAATTACAGGGTCACTTCTCTCTCTCTAAAGGTCTGTGCTAAGGCTATCCATATTTCTACTTTTTAAAATCCAAAACGTGAATGTAATTTCAACAGCAGCAAAACCTTACTGCATAATAGTTGTCTTATCTGATGCCATCACTAGGCTGATTTAGAAAGGCTGCATTAAGTTGCATTGGTTATAATGATAATGTTAATGTTTGTCAATTTGCAACTGTTTATTATGTGTTAACATTGTTAATAATATACCATCTAATTATTATTATGGTAGGCTTACAGTGGCTGATATACTTTAAAATAAACCTTTATTATTTAAAGACCATACATGATGATGTCTGGCACTTATTTATTTATTTTAATCCGGGGGGGGCGCCAAAACTGATGCTGCATACCCCTCTTATACTGGGTAGTTGCGCCCCTGCCTGTACCCATTAGCACATATTGTGTTAAAGCATGAGGATTATCTATCATAAAATCTTACTTATTGAAGGTAATTCCCCAGGATCTGGTTCCTGGTGTCCTTTTATATGCGCACCCATAAGCGGAGTAAAAGTCTGGCTCCTTGGGACGTAGCTCTGGAAGTTTGCTTACTTTCAATACAAAACCGAAATTATTTATTAAGTTAGACAATCATTTAATTCAATCAATTGGTCCCATGTAGCCCCTAAAGGGGTGACATTTTCAGTCAGTTGATTTAGCTGGAAATCGGGTTAGAATTCACCGGATTTAGAGTGTCTGAAACATAAAGTACATTTTCCTGAATTGACTTGTATTCTCTCTGAGCGCAGCTTTTTCTGACCTAAGATGGCCGCTGTGACATCACTTCCTGTGATGTGCCCAAATATGGGCAAAATGGCCGCCCTGTTCACAGCTGTGGAGTCAGAGCTCTGGATGAGAGCTGTGAACTGATCACAAACTTCATAAATTTGTTAATAATCAACGGTTTGCTCTAAAATTCTGAAAATATTCATGGATCTCAAGGAGTGCTTTATCTAACCACAGGATTTTTTTTATGGTCATTAAAAAAATGGATTCAGAGAAATAAAATATTAAACTTTATAGTCTTGTACCATTTATTTTCAAAGTCTTGTAAATTGGTCAAACTCGCCTGGATTTTTACCAAACTGAAATCCATGTTTATTCTGCATGTGCTTTACAAATAGAGGCCATATTTTGGGGGGTTGAACAATATTTGTGGAAAATACATTGATTTCTCCATTTTACAAACTTTTAAAAATTCAGAGTGTAGCACTTCAAAAAAAACCAATACATGCAGTGAGAGAATTGTTACACCTTATTCACGGAATACATCCTCAAAGTCTGGGATCAAAAAATTGATTTTAAAGCATTTTTTATTCTTTACTTTATTGCTTTTATTATTCTCCAGGTTTTTTAACACTTTTGGAAATAGGCCCCGCCCACTTGTTTTAATCATTACCATATTTAATACCTGAGTTCAGGGGTATGACTGGAAGGGGATGAAGAAGGTTTTGTAAAAATCCGATCAGCCATTCTTGCGTAGTAGATTTCTTGACATTACAGCGCCCCCTAGTGATGGACGATCCTCAAACGCGGGTCACATGTGCAAAATCTTATTTGGACTATGGGTTATGAAGGACATGTCAAAATCTGTTATGGTTTTAGAATAATCAGCAATTACATTTAGAGCTAGCTAGCTAACAATCACTTATTTTAGCGTTACTTTTCGAAAAAGTCAAAATTCAAAATGTTCACTTTTTTTATTTGTCCATTACGCGGTTATATATGGAGTTTTGCACGGATTGCATAAAAAATGTAGGAGGAGTTTAACAAGAAAGGTTTAACCTTTGTAGCCATGTAGCGCGAAAACTAGCTGGGAAACGAAGGGTGTGCCAATTCCCTTTATTTTGCAGAATCATCCAATAAACAAAGTGATGTGAAGTTTTTGAGTGTGGGACCAGTAGTTTGGTGGTTATAGGCCAAAACGCATTGTCCTTTGTTATAGCGCCCCCTAGTTGTTGAGGGGTCTGAATTTCTGGGTTTGAGTAGCGGTGCACATTCTGTACTTGGATACCTGATTCAATAGGTTCGTTACAAATCCGCATGGGCCGCCCAACGCGTTTTAGCGGAGAATAATAATTACCCGTAATAATAATAATAATAATAAATAATTTAAAAACAGACGAAAAACAATAGGGTTCTCTGCTCACAGAGCAGACGAACGGCATAGCCGTTCGCCTGCGCTGCGGGCTTGGAACCCTAATAATAATAAATAATTTAAAAACGCACGAAAAACAATAGGGTTCTCTGCTCACAGAGCAGACGAACGGCATAGCCGTTCGCCTGCGCTGCGGGCTTGGAACCCTAATAATAATAATAAATAATTTAAAAACACTAGAAAAACAATAGGGTTCTCTGCTCACAGAGCAGACGAACGGCATAGCCGTTCGCCTGCGCTGCGGGCTTGGAACCCTAATAAATAATTTAAAAACAGACGAAAAACAATAGGGTTCTCTGCTCACAGAGCAGACGAACGGCATAGCCGTTCGCCTGCGCTGCGGGCTTGGAACCCTAATAATTTAAAAACACTAGAAAAACAATAGGGTTCTCTGCTCACAGAGCAGACGAACGGCATAGCCGTTCGCCTGCGCTGCGGGCTTGGAACCCTAATAAACTAGAACTGCAAGCAGTTATTAACGGGTTCCAAGCCCACCCACGCACCGCCCCCTTGAGCATGTTCCTGGACTTCAGTTCAGCGTTCAACACCATTAAAACTGGAACATCTGGGCTTCAGCACACCTGTTCGCAACTGCCTACTAGACTTCATCACCAACAGACCTCAGTTGGTCTGGGTCGGACAGAAAACCACTGATGTCATCACCCTCAGCACGGGCTTTCCTCAGGGCTGCGTCCTGAGCCCCCTGCTGTTCACCCTGATGACACACGACTGTGTCCCCAGGTTTACCACCAATCACATCGTGAAGTTTGCAGACGACACGACGGTGGTGGGCCTGATTAGAGACAACAACGACCAGGACCAGGACCAGGACTGATCCTGAACGTGGAGAAAACGAAGGAGATCATCATGGACTTCAGGAAGAAATGGCCTCGCCATGCTCCACTTCTCATTAACAGCTCAGCTGTGGAGGTGGCCAGCAGCAATAAATTCCTCGGGGTGCACATAACACACAACCTCAGCTGGTTTGTGAACACCATGTCACTGGAGAAGAGGGAACAGAAGCGCTTGCACTTACTGCGGAGGATGAGGAGAGCCCACCTGTCCCCGCCCATCCTCACGACCTTCTACAGCAGCACCATCTATCTGCTCCCCACTCCCTTCCAATTAAGCATGTCATAATATTTATTACTTTCTTGCATTTGTCTAAAAAAAGTAGATGCAATGCAGTTTTGCATTGCATTACATTGAAATGACTGTTGTCATTTCAGCTTTTAACTTTTTGCTCTCTCTTTTTTCTTCATAGTAGGTACACCTGATCTGACGTTCTGTTAACTGTGACATCATCCAGAGAAGACAGATCACCCGCTATTACTATCTAATGTAGAACAGATTACTGGATCAATGTGTGCTTCTGTGCATGTTTGTCTCTCTTGTTGTGTCTCTGCTCTGTATTCTTTAACCCCCAGTCGGTCGAGGCAGATGACCGTTCATACTGAGCCCGGTTCTGCTGGAGGTTTTTCCTTCCCGCTAATGGGTGGGGTTTTTTTTCGACTGTCGCTTCATGCTTGCTCAGTATGAGGGATTGCTGCAAAGCCATGGACAATGCAGACGTCTCTCCCTGTAGCTCTATGCTTCTCCAGGAGTGAATGCTGCTTGTCGGGACTTTGAAGCAATCAACTGGTTCCCTTATATAGGAAATTTTTGACCAATCTGTATAATATGATTGATTTTGACTTTGTAAAGTGCCTCGAGATGACATGTTTCATAAATTGGCGCTATATAAATACAATTGAATTGAATTGAATAGAGTCCATCTGTTAAACCTTTTCTGCGTCGCACAAAGACACGATGGTTGGAACCAAAGATCTCAACTTTGGACTCATCAGACCAAAGCACAGATTTCCACTGGTCTAATGTCCATTCCTTGTGTTCTTTAGCCCAAACAATTCTCTTCTACTTGTTGCCTGTCCTTAGCAGTGGTTTCCTAGCAGCTGTTTTACCATGAAGGCCTGATTCACACAGTCTCCTAACAGTTGTTCTAGAGATGTGTCTGCTGCTAGAACTCTGTGTGGCATTGACCTGGTCTCTAATCTGAGCTGCTGTCAACCTGCGATTTCTGAGGCTGGTGACTAGGATGAATTTATCCTCCACAGCAGAGGTGACTCTTGGTCTTCCTTTGGGGCGGTCCTCGTGTGAGCCAGTTTCTTTGTAGCGCTTGATGGTTTTTGCGACTGCACTTGGGGACACTTTCAAAGTTTTCCCAATTTTTCGGACTGAATGACCTTCAGTTCTTAAAGTAATTATGGCCACTTGTTTTTCTTTACTTAGCTGCTTTTTTCTTGCCATAATACAAATTCTAACAGTTTATTCAGTAGGACTATAAGCTGTGTATCCACTTGACTTCTGCACAACACAACTGATGGTCCCAACCCCATATAAGAGGCAAGACATCCCACTTATTAAACCTGACAGGGGACACCTGTGAAGGGAAAACCATTTCAGGTGACTATCTCTTGAAGCTCATTAAGAGAATGCCAAGAGTGTACGAAGCAGTAATCAAAGCAAAAGGTGGCTACTTTGAAGAACCTAGAATATAAGACATATTTTCAGTTGTTTCACACTTTTTTGTTAAGTATATAATTCCACATGTGTTAATTCATAGTTTTGATGCCTTTAGTGTGAATCTAAAATTGTCATAGTTATGAAAATTAAGAAAACTCTTTGAAGGAGAAGGTGTGTCTAAACCACCTCCTCCATTACCATCTGGTACGTTGGTGCCACCGCCAAAGACAAGAGCAGACTGCAGCGTGTCATCCGGTCTGCAGAGAAGGTGACTGGCTGCAATTTTCCATCTCTCCAGGACCTGTAAGCCTCCAGGACTCTGAGGCGTGCAGGGAAGATTGTGGCCGATTTTGTGACACCCCAGTCACAAAATATTTCAGACACTTCCTTCTGGCAGGAGGCAGCGGTCCATCAGGACCAAAACCTCACGACACAAAAACAGTTTTTTCCCATCCGCTACCAGCCTTATTAACACGGCCCAGAGGCCCTGTGACACTTGACTCTGCCTCTCTCCCCTGTTCAGGTCCTACAAGCTACACCAACGTAGCATCTCCAGACCTTCTGCGTTACATTAACGCACAGTCTACCGTGTATATAGCTTTCTGTATATATATATATATATATATATATATATATATATATATATATATATATATATATATATATATATATATATATATATTTAAGCTATATACACAGACACCGATCTACAGACAACAGCAATTATCAACAAAAAGAAATCAACAAAAAACCTAATCACCCTCAGCACGGGCTTCCCCCCCCCACTCCCCACAAATCATGTCTATCCAGTAATTTAGGACCATTTTGTTTGTTTTTGGTGTTTAATGTACTTTTCTCTACTTCCATCGCTGTACCCATTAGCACATATTGTGTTTATGCCGGAAAACTGTAACTGTAAAGCATGAGGATGATCTATCATAAAATCTTACTTATGGAAGGTAATTCCCCAGGATCTGGTTCCTAGTGTCCTTTTATTTGCGCACCCATAAGCGGAGTAAAAGTCGGGCTTCCTGGGACGTAGCTCTGGAAGTTTGCTTACTTTCAATACAAAATCGAAATTATTTATTAAGTTAGACAATAATTTAATTCAATCAATTGGTCCCATGTAGCCCCTAAAGGGGTGACGTTTTCAGTCAGTTGATTTATCTGGAAATCGGGTGAGAATTCACCGGATTCAGAGTGTCTGAAAACATAAAGTACATTTTCCTGTAATGACTTGTATTCTGTCTGACTGCAGCTTGGTCTGACCTAAGATGGCCGCTCTGTCGGCACGCCTCTCAACCGAGGACGCGGCGTCTACGTATTCATGTCTGTGTTCTCTATGGTCTGACCTAAGATGGCAGCTTGGTCTGACCTAAGATGGCTGCTTTGACGTCACTTCCTGTGATGTGCCCAAATATGGGCAAAATGGCCGCCCTGTTCAAAGCTCTGCAGTCAGAGCTCTGGATGATGAAAGCTGTGAACTGATCACAAACTTCATAAATTCGTTAATAATCAACGGTTGGCTCTAAAATTCTGAAAATATTCATGGATCTCAAAGAGTGCTTTATCTAACCACAGGATTTTTTTTATGGTCATTAAAAAAATGTATTCAGAGAAATAAAATATTAAACTTTATAGTCTTGTACCATTTATTTTCAAAGTCTTGTAAATTGGTCAAACTCGCCTGGATTTTTACCAAACTGAAATCCATGTTTATTCTGCATGTGCTTTACAAATAGAGGCCATATTTTGGGGGGTTGAACAATATTTGTGGAAAATACATTGATTTCTCCATTTTACAAACTTTTAAAAATTCAGAGTGTAGCACTTCAAAAAAAAACAATACATGCAGTGAGAGAATTGTTACACCTTATTCACAGAATACATCCTGAAAATCTGGGATCAAAAAATTGATTTTAAAGCATTTTTTATTCTTTACTTTATTGTTTTTATTATTCTCCAGGTTTTTTAACACTTTTGGAAATAGGCCCCGCCCACTTGTTTTAATAATTACCATATTTAATACCTGAGTTCAGGGGTATGACTGGAAGGGGATGAAGAAGGTTTTGTAAAAATCCGATCAGCCATTCTTGCGTAGTAGATTTCTTGACATCACAGCGCCCCCTAGTGATGGACGATCCTCAAACGCGGGTCACATGTGCAAAATCTTATTTGGACTATGGGTTATGAAGGACATGTCAAAATCTGTTATGGTTTTAGAATAATCAGCAATTACATTTAGAGCTAGCTAGCTAACAATCACTTATTTTAGCGTTACTTTTCGAAAAAGTCAAAATTCAAAAATCCGCCGCGTTCACTTTTTTTATTTGTCCATTACGCTGTTATATGTGGAGTTTTGCGCGGATTGCATAAAAAATGTAGGAGGAGTTAAACAAGAAAGGTTTAACCTTTGTAGCCATGTAGCACGAAAACTAGCTGGGAAACGAAGGGTGTGCCAATTCCCTTTATTTTGCAGAATCATCCAATAAACAAAGTGATGTGAAGTTTTTGAGTGTGGGACCAGTAGTTTGGTGGTTATAGGCCAAAACGCATTGTCCTTTGTTATAGCGCCCCCTAGTTGTTGAGGGGTCTGAATTTCTGGGTTTGAGTAGCGGTGCACATTCTGTACTTGGATACCTGATTCAATAGGTTCGTTACAAATCCGCATGGGCCGCCCAACGCGTTTTAGCGGAGAATAATAATTACCCGTAATAATAATAATAAATAATTTAAAAACACTAGAAAAACAATAGGGTTCTCTGCTCACAGAGCAGACGAACGGCATAGCCGTTCGCCTGCGCTGCGGGCTTGGAACCCTAATAACATGAGCATTGTCCATACTAATGTATTCAACTATCTTATTTTCTGTTTCTGTTTGTATTGACTTTGAAATAACTAATTTTCATTTCTTCTAAATATATGGACACTAAACAAACCATGCTGAAAAAATGGGTTAATATAGAATATATTACCAGTTCCAATTAGACTGGTAAGACATTGTGAACCTGCCCTTTAGATCCCCTCACAGTTCATGTGGCTGTGGTCTTCACTAGTTGCACAAAGCCACCTACTCATTTATTCACATTTAATAATAAGATTTTTAATTGAGCTCAAAAGGAGGTCAAATAGATTTGTGCTGACCATAAAAGGATTTCTTCTCTGATTTTCTGTCATCTGACATTACAGCTTGAAAGAGAGTCCAGACTCATGCGCACTGGGAAATTATTCAATGAGTATCCTGGCTCCTCGCAAAAATGCATGTAAAGTAATTTCAATAAGTAGTTATTTTTGGATGCTTGCATCAAGTCATCCAAATGCAACAACTGAATGTGCAAAAAGAAAACAGCTATGCCAGTTTGCATATATAATCACACCTAAAAGGAACTAGAAGAATAATTATAATTTTCACATTGCATTCTTATAGTGTTTCAGCAACTATGGACGAAAATGGCATATACATTTGTGTTCGAAATTTCAAAGTTTCTAAAGAGTGAGTATACCCCCAAAATCCTTTTAATAGCTTTTGTTTGCAAACGACCAAATGCACTGGGAACACTATTGATTATACTCCAAATAAAAACACAAAGTAAAAACAAACTCTTTCATGTATTGCATAAACTAGAAAAAAACACTGGGAGATTTAGCTATGAACTCCTTCATTAATATTTAGTTGTACAAGCAATGTTTTCGAGAGATGCCTCAAATCAGCATTGCATGGAGTCGATCACCTTCTGGAACTTGTGAACAGGTATTTACCGGATAATTGGACTACGTTACACGATCCTCCTACGTTTCCTGGTTTGGCACAAAAACAGTGCATTTGTTGTAACCCCACAAGTTTTCTACAGGACTGGTGTCCAGGGATTGTGCTTGATTCGCCGGTAGGTTGATATAATGGTCTAGAAACAAGATGGTGCTTGTTGTGTTTCAGGTGCTCATTTTGGAGAAACTCCCATTTCTATAGCTTGAGGCAATATCACCTCAACAAGGGTTTTATGTGATCAAACTGGTCAGTTGTCCATACTATGTGATACATACAGTAGCTCATTGACATAATCTGAGAATCACCCCATATCATGATGCCTGAGCCACCATGCTTGACAATAAACCGCAGCTGGAGTTCAATGTGTGGTGATTGCCCTATAAACTGGCTACCAACCCCCCACTCAGTAAATGAATAAATCTTGCTTTCATGTCTACGTAAAAAAGTTGTGCCACTGTGTTCTTTTCCATAGTTCTCTTTTTATTCCAGATCAATTTAGCTGAGTAAACAATCATTTCATATGCTGTATTTTCTCCTCTCAAATCAACTTTTTAATTCAAAGAATGAATTACTCCTTTCAGTCAAATCACACAATCAGCAGCATATATGCCCTGACTATTGGCTCCCTTGGTGTTCTATCACTTTGCTACACCTACTACTTAATTATTTGCCATTTACAAATATAGTTTCAACCAAAAAGAAAGCTTAATCTAGTTAATAATGTTAGGCTGCTATAATTTCAGTGCCACTTTCAGGCTTTCCCAGAGACTTTTTGCTTCGCTGGATAATGATTTCATTCTGTTTGGCTTCCTTAACTTTCCTTTTTTTAATGAGCCATTTTCCGTTGTGGCCCTGGTTCAACTCTGCTTCTCACCTTACAGCCCTCACATCTTTGCAGGTCCTTACTGCACATTTCTCTACAGTATCTACAGTGACTCATTTGCCATCTTTAAAAAAAAAAGGATAAAAATCAAAGATGTGGTAAAAAAGCCAATACACACGTTAGTACAAAAATCCTCTAAATGCCACACAAATCATTTATCACGAACAAACTTATACATGCTTCACCCAGCCAGCAGGGGATGGGTGTGTAATATTGATGAGGAGGGAAAGGAAGCATGGCATGAAATTTACATGAGTTTATGAATGAAATATCTGTGGAGGTATTAAGGATATCAGTGGAGGTATTAAGGAGACAGGACGATTCTCTCCAACCACCTGCCATCATCAGGCAAATTCACTACAACCTTTCCGTCCATTTTAAACCAAAGCTGCACTTTAAGCATACCTGCGGCTGCAATCAGACACTGGAAGATGTGCAATGGAGACGCTGACAACGTGGAATACTAATGACGAGCAGGATTCCGGGATGAAATAAATCACACCGGAAGATGTTGCGTGACCTGCTCGACTTATGCAAAAAGGCTTGTGTATCTTTGCTGAGGGCGTTTGCGGTGAGAGTTTATTAAACTAACACACAGCGCTCACAACCATCCCAATGTTCAGGAGCATTTTTCTCAGCTGTCAGTTAGTGACAGATGTAAATTAGGCTGAAAACGCTGGAGCAATGTATCTTAGAGCCATTCTACAGAAACATATGGTTTCTAAGAAACCAAGCAAGAAATATCATTAAATTGAGTGAGCAAATTACAATAGATGGAGTTCTGTTAGTCTCTCCCCTTTTTTTGTGAAGAGAGTAATTTCCTCTATTTCATATGCTGGGCTGAATTTGCAAATGGTAGGGCTATGCCACCATATTTGTCTGAAAGTGAGATGTCAATAATTTAAAAAAAGGTACATTGAGTTTTTGTAGTTTGCCAAATTTTGAAACGTTGTGTGAACTTACTCTTTTCTTTAGCTTTGATTTATCTGTGATGTGCTAAGTTCATTAGCCGCAATCACTGAGGCTTGTCAGAACCGCACTAAAGTGATTTTGTTAATGACTCTGGAGATGGATCATCCTGATGTATGTGGGCGTCTCGAAAGGAAAACAGAGTAATGTGGCTGCACTCAAGACTTGGGTCTCCATTGGCTCGGTGAATTCTCTCAGAGAATAGCCAACACCTTCTCATTAAAGTGGGCAGCATCCGAAAAACACACAGCACCATAATCGCCTTGTTTGTAAAAGGCAGAATCCCTGAAATATGCAAAGCTCTATCAAAGCAAATCATTTCACAGGGAGAAAATAGAATTTCTGAATATATTTGAAGCCTCTGAAAAGAGCCTTGCATACTGTTGGAATTTGAAATATTTTTGTTATTCTATTGCTTATTTACAGTTCTCATCAAAGTGATATCGATCAAAATAAAAGATAACCTAAGTAATGAATACAAAAAGTAGTTTTCTAGAGCAACTATTCCCTTTGTAAAACTGTAGTTTGTAAATCCCAGTGGAGAAATTGGGTCCACTCATCTACACCATGACTGTGTCAGCCTACATCAACAAATGCATTGAGGACGTCAGCACCACCAAGACCATCATCACCCGAGCCAACCAACGACCCTGGATTACTGCGGAGGTCCGTCAAGCGCTAAAAGCACGGAACTCAGCCTTCAAGTCTGGAGACAAGGAGGCACTGAGGACAGCGAGAGCCAACCTGAACCGTGCCATCAGGCTAGCAAAGCGGAACCACAGTCAGAAAATCCAGGAGCTTTTCCATGACGCCAGCAACACCAGGAGCATGTGGAAAGGCATCCGGGCGATCACTGAATACAACACGCCCTCCCCCCCCCCCCCCCCCACCCCGGTGGGTGAAGTTGATGCTGACTTCCTCAATGGACTAAATAACTTCTTTGGGAGGTTTGAGGCACTAAACAGCACTCCAGCAGTGAAAGCTGTTCCCCATCAGGAAGAGGAGGTCCTCTGCCTTGACACCGCCAACGTGTGGAAGACTCTGAGGAGAGTCAACCTGCGGAAGGCCCCAGGCCCCGACAACATACCTGGGCGGGTGCTCAAGGAGTGTGCAGGTCAGCTGGCTGGTGTCCTCACAGACATTTTTAACACCTCGCTGGACCAAGCCATAGTGCCAGCATGCTTCAAGTCTGCCTCCATCATTCCGGTGCCAAAGAAACCTCAAGTCACCTGTTTCAATGACTACCGGCCTGTTGCACTGACTCCCATCATGATGAAGTGCTTTGAAAGGCTGGTAAAGGAACACATCGTCTCCAGTCTCCCATCTACACTCGACCCGTTCCAGTTTGCCTACCGACGGAACCGCTCCACTGAGGACACCATCTCCTCTGCTCTTCACCTGAGCCTGGCACACCTGGAGGAGAAGAACACGCACGTGCGGATGCTGTTCCTGGACTTCAGTTCAGCGTTCAACACCATCATCCCACAACATCTGGTGGGAAAACTGGAGCATCTGGGCTTCAACACACCCCTACGAAACTGGCTGCTAGACTTCCTCACCAACAGACCTCAGTCAGTCCGGGTCGGACAGAACACCTCTGATGTCATCACCCTCAGCACGGGCTCCCCTCAGGGCTGCGTCCTGAGCCCCCTGCTGTTCACCCTGATGACACACGACTGCGTCCCCAGGTTCACCACCAATCACATCGTGAAGTTTGCAGACGACACAACGGTGGTGGGCCTGATCAGAGACGACAACGACCAGGACTACAGAGAGGAGGTGGAGCAGCTGGTGGGCTGGTGCAGAGACAACAGCCTGATCCTGAACGTGGAGAAGACGAAGGAGATCATCGTCGACTTCAGGAAAACCGGCCTCACCATGCTCCACTGCTCATCAACAACTCAGCGGTGGAGGTGGTCAGCAGCACCAAGTTCCTGGGGGTGCACATCACGGACAACCTCACCTGGACTGTGAACACCATGTCACTGGTGAAGAGGGCACAGAAGCGACTGTACTTTCTGCGGAGGATGAGGAGAGCCCGCCTGCACCCGCCCATCCTCACGACCTTCTACAGAAGCACCATAGAGAGTATTCTGACCAGCTGTCTCTCTGTGTGGTGTGGAGGCTGCAGTGCCTCCGACTGGAAGAACGTGAGGAGAGTGGTGAGGACAGCAGAAGGGATCATAGGGGCTTCTCTTCCCTCCATTAAAGACATTTCATCGCAGCGCTGTGTGTCTCGAGCCCATAACATCATCAGGGACCCCTCACACCCCCACCATAGACTATTCTCCCTGCTGCCCTCTGGAAAGAGGTTCCGCAGCATCCGCTGCAGGTCCACTAGGTTCTGCAAAAGCTTTTTCCCTGCTGCCATCAGACTGTTGAACTGCTGAACTGCTGAAGTATAAAAACGGACTGTGTACCACACTCAACTAGCTCATTTGCACATTTGCACATTTGTATCGTATCGCTGCTGCACCTTACCCGGAAACGTACTGCAAAACTGTTTACAATGCAACTGCCTACTTTTAAATCACTGCTGCACCTCGCTGCACAACTGTCTACTGGTAAATCACTGATGGACCTTACTGCATATTTGTTTATATTTGTTTTACATTGGTTATATTTCAACTGCCTACTGTTCACTGCTGCACTTTATCCGGAAATCTATTGAAACTTATCCTGTAAGTGACTGCGATTTATCACTGCACTTTTTATCCTGTACTGTAATTCACTGCAAGGTATCCTGTAGAGTTACTGCAATCTTTCTGAGCTGTTTGAAAACGAAATTTCGTTCTGTATGCACTCTGTGCATACAAAATGACAATAAAGAAAGTCTAAGTCTAAGTCTTATCTTGTTGTAATTCTGCCACATTTATGTCTTTTTGAGCATGGATAACCCGTCTAATTTCACAGCTTCGCTACTGGATTTGAGTCAAGACTTTCACTAAGCTTAATACAATTGTTCTGCCATTTTTTTTAACCTAAGGTCACAAACTGATGGCGGAACAGCCTCCTTCAGTATTTTCTGGACACACAGCAGAGTTCATGGCTCTATCAACCGTCCTTAAGTAGCTAATTGTTCTCAAACCATCACACTACTACAACTAAGCTTGGCAGTTTGGCTGTGGTAGCTTTTTTATGCCAGACATTACAGGACACACCTTTCAAATAAATAAATAATCCTATTTTTGCCTCATCAGTACACAGAATGAAAAGGCCATATCTGGTAAACCTAAATGGGTGGGGAGCGTGAGCTGGGAACATCGAGTGGAGAAACTTGTCCAAGTCACCTTCAATTCACACCTCTTAATAATTTCTCTTATGTCCTGAGAAAGGCAGGGGATATGGGGGAGGAATGCATCATGTTCAGATCATCCATTGTGGATGCGGCTTCTAGGAGCTGTGGCCTTGTCAGGCTGAGGAAGGTGGCCTTCAGGGCTGGGTTGTCCTTGGGGAATCTTAAAGCAGTTGATGGGTATGGGGTGGCTTGAAGGAATGCAGTAGTTGCAGAAGGATACAACTTCAGGTTTGGGAGTAATTTGGAGAGTTCAAAGAGAGAGACTTTAGGTTGACCTCGAGGAAGATCTGGTAAAACCATTCGGTGACTCAGAAAGGGTTCACATGGGTTGTTACAAATCTCCCCAGAAGGAGGAAGGCAGTGGTGGATGATATTCAGCCTGAGTGAAGACTCTAGACTTTGTGGGGGTGGTTGAGACACCTCAATGTTGTATGGGAACTCACTACTGGAGTGGCAGGCTGGGGTTGTAGGCCCATGTTTTTAAAGGGGACAGGAGAGTATGTTCCATTTATTGATGGTTCACACTTTTCAGCTTCCCTGGTAAGTCTTGGGCTACATCTGAAAGGGTCTAATTGGTAAGGAATCTTCAGCCAAAGTGGAAGTATGTCAGTGTCCGCCATGATAAGTGCTGTCTGAATAGTTCAGTCTGTAAGGAAGGAGGAAGAAAAAGGACATTGTATGCTTCCTATCATAGCTCCTTTAACATAGGGAGCTTGTGTCCTTTACCGGCCCTACTGACGCTAAGGAACTACAAGGAACTGCCTAATCCTTTCCATGACATGACACAGAAGCACACCCCACCTCATGGAAATTAATTAAAATGTCCAGAGAGAAGAGAGCGCACACTTTTTGTAGTTCTTTTTCGGAAGGCCGTAGGCCCAAATTTGACTAGAATCATCCATGTGTGTTTCCGTTGTGTAATGATGTATGAGTTAAAGGCTGTCCAAAATTTGGCACAGCAGTCTGAAGCTCCTTTTTGGACATCTGGAACTCTGGTCCGTTTGTCTGCCTCGATGATCTGGGGGGCATGTCTTTGGGTCCAAACAACCACTATTGAACATTTTACTCATGGAGATATACAAGCATACTCCCACAAACACCTGAAAGTGCTTGGATCCAGGTGCTTACAGACAGTGTCCGAAATTAACTTCCTGATTCACCGGCCAAGTTGGCCGGTAGATGTAAAAATCAACCGGCCAGGCATATTTTTTACCGGCCACAATATTAATCCTTACCAGACCTCTCAATTTTTACCCAAAATTAAGAGTGAGATTATGTTAATTTTTGGTGGTCGTGGTTGGGGGCGTGGCTGACTGGACCCTGGCAGAGAAATATTTGTTTCCTACCTTTGATAGGAAAATATTAACTTTATTATAAAAGGCACAATATGAATTATCAGATTCACATCCAGGCAATAAAAAACACTACAGATTATCATTATTCTATCCATGTTGGTCTCATTTGTGAATGAGGCAGAGTTTCATCAAGCCTATACAGTCCAACATTTTTCCCTCAGCTGCAACACGCACGCAGGGGTTCACGCTGCGTCTTTACGCATAATCCAGCGGCTGGATAAACAGTGGGGAAAATGCATAAATGAAGACTGTGAAGGGCTCCTTTAGAGGGAAGAGAAGGAATAATGGGTCTGAGCTGAAGCCCCTGATTTTACAAGTTCCTTAAAAAGTCCGCACCTATATTACATGTATCGTAATTTTGCGCACCTGAATAGCGTACCGCGCACGTGACGTCACCATCTCAAGAGCAACGCCCCTTTTGCCGCTTTGGTAGGGCATACAGGTAGAGAACGCCCGTAGCAACCAGCTGTTACACGCGCAACATAAACAGCGATATGACCGACTTTACAGCCATTAAACTTTCCCAAGACGATGTCCCAGGCGCACGGATTACTGGTCGAACTGTCGAAGAACACACCAACCTTCAGCTCAAACGATGGCTTGAGTGTCGAGGGCTTAAAAAGACCGGAAAACGGTCCGAGTTGATCGAACGGTAAGCTTTGTTTTGTTTTTTTCTGCGCGGCGTTCATGGCGTCATCGGCCGTTTTTTGTTTGTAATCACCGTCCAGGAATCGGTATATGTTTAATGTTTGTCTTATTTGAAATGTTTTTGAGTAAGCTATCCTGGTAGCAGGGTATCATGTTAGCGCCTGCTACCATGATAGCCTATATGCTATCATGGTAGCAGGCGCTTCATTACTAACATGTCGGCCACCAAAATACTCTTACCTGTTCACTACTTGATGTCGCTGGAATTGGGTCAGGATGTTCTTCGGTTGTGCCCTTTCCTCCGATAAAATGCTTGCTACATATGTAGGCCGACCGCACCGGTGTACCCAGCGCACACATTTCTCCTTGGCACTCTTGAAGAAAACATCCTTTATATGCAGCCGATCAGCGTAGCTCAAGTCGCTGTTGCACGTTCCATAGCAACAATGTTTAAAAACCATGGTCTTAGACTTGGAAAAAGCAGTCGTTTTACGAGTAAAACCAAGGGTAACGCACAGCTCTTTTACAGTAAAACAGCGGCGGACTATGCAAGTTTGCCCTACCGCGTACCACGTGATGTGACGTCATTGTGACGTTACGTTTCTAAAAATAGCTTGCTCGCGGTACGCTATTCAAGCACAAGGCAGCAGCCCACCGAAGCACCACTGGCTCTGTGTTGTTAAATACAAAAGAGCATTAAACATAGCTACTGACTCTCCTATTGATTTTAATTGGAACATTTTGGTACGAGTGGAAGGACATTAAACGTAGTGATTCACATTTTGAAGGCTGGCCACTGATAAAAGCACCTGGCTCCAAGGGAAGGGAGGAGAGAGGCGCAGTTACAGCGCTGAGGCACAGAAACAGCGCACGTAGTTAAATGCAGAATTAATAAAAACGAAACTTATAAACAGACTAATTGGCGTTTTAGACTGTATCTGGTTAGCAGATCTGTTTTCTGATCCAGCATGCAGCCATGACGGGAGTATCTGGGAGCCATTCTCCCCAGAAATAAGATGTGAAAGAAGCTGAACCAGCTCCGCAGAAGGCAGGTCTAGACTGAGCTCTGTGAACGGATCATCCGCAGCCCAGATGAGCTTTGTTATTTTTATTTTATTTTTAATTTATTTGGTACAAAGATTTACTTGCCATGTGGCAGCTAGCCCTCTGAAATTCACTCGCCAAACGGGAAATTTACTCGGAGTTGGCGAGTGGCGAGTGTTAATTTCGGACCCTGCTTACAGATATGTTTCTATATAGATAAATCCTATAATTAGCTTTGGCTGTCACTAAATACTGAGTCTGAAATAAAAAGAGGGTAAACATTGGAGCAGGGGAGCTGTCATAGTTTGAGTTCTGTCTTAGTTTACGTTCTGTTTTTCACTTCTCCTTAGTTTATCTGTTCACCTGATCAGTGTCATCTGCCACCTGTAATTGATCTTCACTCCGATTCACCTGTCCACTGCTCTATTTACAGGGGTTGGACAAAAAAACTGAAACACCTGGTTTTAGACCACAATCATTTATTAGTATGGTGTAGGGCCTCCTTTTGCGGCCAATACAGCGTCAATTCGTCTTGGGAATGACATATACATATCCTGCACAGTGGTCAGAGGTATTTTAAGCCATTCTTCTTGCAGGATAGTGGCCAGGTCACGACGTGATGCTGGTGGAGGAAAATGTTTCCTGACTCGCTCCTCCAAAACACCCCAAAATGGCTCAATAATATTTAGATCTGGTGACTGTGCAGGCCATGGGAGATGTTCAACTTCACATTCTTGTTCATCAAACCAATCTTTCACCAGTCTTGCTGTGTGTATTGGTGCATTGTCATCCTGATACACGGCACCTCCTTCAGGATACAATGTTTGAACCATTGGATGCACATGGTCCTCCAGAATGGTTTGGTAGTCCTTGGCAGTGACGCGCCCATCTAGCACAAGTATGGGGCCAAGGGAATGCCATGATATGGCAGCCCAAACCATCACTGATCCACCCCCATGCTTCACTCTGGGCATGCAACAGCCTGGGTGGTACGCTTCTTTGGGGCTTCTCCACACCGTAACTCTCCCGGATGTGGGGAAAACAGTAAAGGTGGACTCATCAGAGAACAATACATGTTTCAAATTGTCCACAGCCCAAGATTTGTGCTCCTTGCACCATTGAAACCGGCGTTTGGCATTGGCACGAGTGACCAAAGGTTTGGCTATAGCAGCCGTGGATATTGACCCTGTGGAGCTCCCGACGGACAGTTTTGGTGGAAACAGGAGAGTTGAGGTGCACATTTAATTCTGCCGTGATTTGGGGAGCCGTGGTTTTATGTTTTTTGGATATAATCTAGGTTAGCACCCGAACATCCCTTTCAGACAGCTTCCTCTTGCGTCCACAGTTAGTCCTGTTGGATGTGGTTCGTCCTTCTTGGTGGTATGCTGACATTACCCTGGATACCGTGGCTCTTGATACATCACAAAGACTTGCTGTCTTGGTCACAGATGCACCAGCAAGACGTGCACCAACAATTTGTCCTCTTTTGAACTCTGTTATGTCACCCATAATGTTGTGTGCATTGCAATATTTTGAGCAAAACTGTGCTCTTACCCTGCTAATTGGACCTTCACACTCTGCTCTTATTGGTTCAATGTGCAATTAATGAAGATTGGCCACCAGGCTGGTCCAATTTAGCCATGAAACCTCCCAAACTAAAATGAGAGGTGTTTCAGTTTAATTGTCCAACCCCTGTATACCTGCTTCATTCCTCCGTTCTCTGCCAGATCATTACAAGCTACCGGTGAGTTTTATCTAGCGGTCTGTTTGCCTACCCGTGATCCGATCCATTGCCTGTATCCTGTTTTCCTGAGCTTGCTTTGCCCTTGTCGGATTTGGACTGCTTTTTGGTTACGGACATTGTTTACGCTCTGACTCTACTCCCGGATTCTGATTTGGACATTCCCACACTTCTGATCTCCTGGCTTGACCCTGGACTGGTCTTTGGTTTTCGGACTTTGGTTATCCCTATAGTCATTCTGCCTGCTTTGTTTCCGGTTTCTGTTCCACTGCCTACAAGAACAATAAACCATCTTAACACATACTTGCTGCTTGTCTGGTTCGAATTCTGGCTCCGGCCGTTCAGTTCTTGACAAGCGCAGGCTCTGCTGTGGGGGGGCGGGGGGGCATGAAGGGAAGGCTGTAGCGCAGCAGAGAACAAGGGAGAGGGACCTGTAAGGTGTGCTTGTTCAAATTTTCAGGCTATAGCTTGCTACAGGAAGCACTAATTTTGTTCTAATAGTCAGGTTGGCAAGGACATTATAAACGTCAGCTTTGGCTCTATCTATTCATACTGCCCAAGAAGCTCAGCTGCCAAAGTCCGCCCCACTATAACAAAGGGCACATCTGCTTTAAGAGTGTGGGAATTTGACAAACACCAGAATGGCAAAGATGGCAGGACGAGAGGAGGAGAAAAATATTTTTTTAACCTTGTTATTTGCAATCGCTGAAGATCGACTAAAGGGCAGGCAGGGGACGGGGGCACAGAGCGGGAGCCGAGCACAGGCCAGACACAGAGCTGAAAGTAGGAGAGCAGACAGAAATAATAGATCATGGTGTGCTCTGGTGCTATTTGGAAGGACTGTGAAGATTGGGGCTACGGAGGTGTGACTGCCCCTCTTGGATAATTGATTGAGGAAACGTGGCAAGTGAGTGGAAGTGGCATGTTCAACCAATTAAACCACTAAAGTTGAACAGCACGACTACAGTGTTAAGTTCGACGGATGTCTGAGGCATCTCCACTTTTTCAACCTGAACGCGCCCCTCAAAACCTCTATCCAATCACAATACAGCAGTCGGACAAGTCACTTCTCAAAAAAACTAAATAAATAAAGTATCTCAAAAACAAGCAGCGAGACCCCCCCCCCCCCATTACCGTAGACAGGGCTGTGAGAAAATTATGACGTCATTGACTGCCTGAGCAAGAACAAATGTCTCAGTTCTTGCAGAGTATGTTGCAGGCTTTAGTCCACGGTTTTCCCAGAACTCCCTACTGCAGCTTTAATGATGTTTGCATTCACATTGGTACAAGTTTATTTTTTTCTTAATGAATCCAAAAAAATAATTGCTTGAAAAAATATCTTGGGTAGTTTTTTTTAATCCATTATTTATCACAAAATTAAGTATGTTGCTTACAATGAAATGCTTTAGCTATTGCCTTCACACCACACTAACTACAAATGATATTCAGTTCCTTGAGGAGATCGTCTGGAGAGTGCCTACAGAGCCTCATTTCTGCTATATTCATATACTACTGGTTCCCAGTGGCGCAACTACACCAGCTTAACCATTAAGCCACCTCAGTGATTTCTTCTCTTCATATAATAGGGCGGCAAAACAGACACAATCCAAATAGCTCTCCTAAGGAGCTTAGTTTGGCTGCAGCACTGTTGGTACAATTAATGTATTATTTAGAAGAAACAATGATTAGAACATGCACAACTCAACTTTTAGTGCACCACAGTATGGGATGTTGTCGTTTCCCCTGACTTCTGGTGTGAAGGCAGATTACATGAGGAAGAAAATAAATGTGACAACACGCTGTGGAAAACTCTGAATATGTTCATGTTTCTTAATTCCCAAGCAAGAAAATGACACCAATTCATGACATAATTACAGAAATCCTTAAATATATGCATTCTCTCTCAGTAATAGTATTTGTGATAAACCTCTTTGTTGTCATCGAAAATGTGGACAGGCTAGGGGTAGCTATTGATTTTTACCACTGCAGAGTTTATCAGTTTGATTTGTTATTTACTGCCTCACAAAAGGCTCCTTGTTAAGATACTCATTAAAACTTGACAGAAAAAAAATAAATAATAACTATGAGATTTTACACTTCTTGGAAGCACCTTGTAAAATTTTTGTGTGGCTACGAACAAAATGGTCCAAGTGACCCTTAGATAGTTGAAAAAAATCTTTGTTTCATGATGGAAAATCATAAGGAGTAAAATGAAGGTTTAGAGCAAGACATGGGAATATCATAAATTGTTTGTGTTCCCATAATAGGTCACTGGAGGATATGTAAATGTATGTTGCAAATAACAATATACTACATTTTGAATTGTATTTTATTCTATTTTTTTAAATAAAATGAAATACAAGAATTATAAAAAGACTGAAGAACCAAGAACTTTCTATGGTACCAAATTTGTTGACCACGCATGGAACATGAAAAGCCACCAGGTGCTCTGGAGCAGCTTCATTGTTTAACCCCGGGCTCACATTCAATGCGTTGGATATACGATTGCAGCGCTCCAAGGAACCCAAATAATTTTAAGAAAACAATGTGTCAACTCACATCAGTTACATGGGGTTGTAGGTCCGGTTACTGAGGCCGTGACTGGACCCCGCAGCGGTTACCGGATCGAGCTCCTTTCAGGAGCCGAACAGGAAACGTCGGGAACTAGACAGGATAAAGTTCCGGTGAATTTTAGAGTAAAATCACAGCATCAACTTAACTAACTTCTCCAATATAAACAAAATGGTGACACAGAAACAGGAGGAAACACAGGGGCTATTGGAGGATGAAATAGGATATTTAATCGTGTGGATAATGGATTTTGCCCTAAAAAATGAAAACAATGGCTGTTTTTGATCAGTTATGAGGGATAGGAACAGAAAGGACCACATGAACTTCTCTTCTCGCCAGTGCCATTTCTGCAGCCAGAGCCGCAGCTGTTTCCCTAGGAGCAGTGTGAGTCCGGGTTTGCGGCAAACCGGAACTGGATCAGGACCTCAAATGAATAAACTCTGATTTATTCAAACTGCATGAGGACATAGAACATTGTTTCTCCAAACAATATTCTCTTTTGTATTATTTTTGGTCTGATGCATTTACTGACCCTTTGTCTCAAAAATCAACTGGGCTTGATTTTAAGTCAAGACAAAGTATATACCTGACAGCATTAATCATTTATTGTGATATTTTATCTAAATTTGGCTTTACATACTGGAATATCTTCTTTGATAGAACAAACTAAATGTAATCTGTTTAGAAGTACCTTTAAAAGACCACTAGATAGTTTACCACCAGTAGTGCATTTCTTTTCATGGAAAAAGTAGCTACAATGAAAAAATAAAGCTGTCTGAAAAAGTATGTATTTCCATCTGAGGATTAAAAAAAAATAAGATGCGGCAAAAAAAAATTAAAAAAAATTCTGGGAATCCTGCATGGAATACATCTGAGATGATGAGAAGTGACTTGACGAGAATGAAGGTAATCAACTGATATTCACAAACACTATAAGATGAAGACTAATTTTGACTAATTAGGGCATGTTCTGGAGCATTTTTATTTAGTTAAGTAGAAATTCTCCAAAATAACCCAACTTAGTTGAACAAAATGATATTTTCCAAGCACAATACTCCAGTGCGTTTTAAACCTAAACTGACACAGTGACACTGACAGAAACCAGGACACCCCAAGGATAAAACACCCAAACAAAAGCTCAGTGATGCGGTATAAGCATTCCAGTGCTGGGTGGAATGTTCAGACATCCACATCAGTAAAACCACACTGCAGCTGCACAACAATGGTTCGACACTGAATAACTAGCTCATTGACGATTTCCCTCTGGCAGTTTTACAGCTATTCACAGCTTGAGACATGACCAAAAACAAACTTGCATGCTACTTTACATGTATGGGTCATTAACTGACAATGATATAAACAATGAACTGGATGCAGGGTAGGGCCAGTGAGTCATGTGACCTTAACGGTCCTATTATTAGTAAAGTTTTTCGTGTGACTGTTTAGACCAGGGGTCTTCAACTCCAGTCCTCGGGGTCCGGTGTCATCCACCTTTTATGTGCATCTCTGCTTCAACACACCTGAATCAAATAATCTGGTCATTAGCAGGACTCTGGAGAAATTGACTTCAGACATTTGATTTAGATCTGTTGGACCAGGGACACATCTAAAAGTTCCAGGACATTAGGCCCCGAGGACTGGAATTGAAGACCCCTGGTTTAGACCATAGTTTATAAACTTGATTGATTCTCAGATGTTCAGAACTGATGAAGCATACCAATATAGTAGGGAAACATCTTCAGGACACACGGGAAAAAGTCCAGTCTCCTCATATTTAACCACTTTACAGTCGGCAACAGTAATGTTGAGAAAAGTGGATGAATTTACATATGCCTGGACTAAGGTGTAGCATTGCAAGACAGAAACCTATTTCTACAAAGAGAGGAAAATTCATAACACTAATTTGGAGAATGTTTACAATGTAGATTGGGCAAATATTAGTTCAACCTGGAAAGACTCACACAGACAGAAAAAGCAATTAAACAGATTTATTGACATAAATCAGTATGAGTGATTTGGTGCTCGGACCCTGGCAGAAGATGTGAAAGCTGCGAATGGCTATGAGCGTGAATGTTCAATTTTTAGGATTTAGTGAAGTCTTCCCCCGGGGTCCGGACACTGGTGGTGGAGGGTGGAGGGGAGAAAGGAGCCAGGAGGATCCTGAGAGGGCGAAGGAAGAGATGGAGTGGAGGTGGGTCGAAGCTCAGCTGAGGAGCAGGAGAATCCATGGATGGAGGGCTTTATAAGCAAAGTCTTGCAAGATGATGGGCTGGGGTAGGAAGATGACTTGAAGCAGATTGGCCGGGTCACAGGCCCATGACGAGACAGTTGGGGAACATGTGACGTTTCCAGTCTGAATTTATGTCTAAACTCCATATATGAAGAGTGATAATACAGTAATAGCAAAAAATAAATGACCCCTTTTCTTCTTTAAATTCATTATCCAAACCTACATACCTATTTGTACAGAATTTGTCACATTGAACAGATTTGGCATTTTGACAGGACTCTATACACTTTGGTTTCATTTTCATCCGAGAGTTTTGCGATAATTCCTTTAAAAAGTTTACTTCAACCACATGCCCATCAAATTGGAGCACAGCGGCATTCAAAGAGGAGGATACTTTTCTGTGAAAGAACACCTGTCAGAACAGAACGATTTGAAACGTCTAACCGCTGACAGTCTAATTCAGCCACGGTTTGGGCCAAAAGCATCACCTTGCCTGGAATGTAATTTGTAATTAGATGCACAACAGCAACTCAATAGTGCATGATTGCAGACCCCTTCTTAAATGCGTTCAACTCAGTGTTCAATCCACCAATCAGCATGACATGTTGGTGGTGGTACTTCCATTTCACATCATCATGAGGAAATCAGTTTGGGTTGTTTTTTGGTTTTTTTTTTTCTTTTGAAACAGCTTAGTATTATGTCACCACGCCTTATTAAAGATTCAACCGTCTGAAGGCTAAAGGTAATTATTGGATCTTTTGAGTAAAGAGCAGCATGTGGATAGCTTTTCTATTTCTTTTTTTTTTTTTTCCCAGAGGACTGTTGACACAAATGTGCAGATGTGTGCTGAAAGCTTTTGGTCTGCTTGTCGGCACTGATGGTGGGCGAATGTAATGAAGGATTCCTTGAAGTTTACTTTGGACTCAAGAAAGACACTCAGTTTAAGATTATTACTTCTTTCTTCCTCACAAGCTATGTGGATTTTAAAAGAATATCTAAGTTTTAGGGTATAAGTATAACTTTAACTTATCTAAAGTTCCCATGACTTCACTACAAAAGGCTATGTTGATCTGAATACAAGGGCAGCAATGATCAGTTAAATTTCAGATAAATGTACACCTTTGTAGTTGAATTTTTTGTTGCCTTCTTACATACAGATATAGTTTTTAAGCAGGTTAGCGTGTTCAGGTGTCTGCCAAAGATTAGTCTTGTTCTCATAAATCATATTTTAGATATTTTCTGTTTATATCAACATTTGAACAAATTTTTTTTGGTTTGAATAAAATGAACAGCAGATAAATTTCAGTATTTTGTCTTCTCTCCCTGTAGCCACAAGTGTAGCATTAGCTTGAAGTAACATTTTAGGGCTTGCAGATTTTCAGTGATGTCACTGTAAGTGGCCTGAAAATAATGTTTTTTTTTATATTGCATAATAAAAAAAATGTATGTCAATAGAAAACCTAGAGTCATAGGGTGATTAAATTAAAGTAAAACCTGCGCAGCGTGCAGTTGGTTGAAATACATCTAAAAGCAAATCACTGACAGTGCCAGAAGTCCCAATAAACGGTAGATGTAGAAAATCTGCAATGCATGTCAAAAATAAAAGAAATCCCTTCCTGATTAGAATGAAAAATTTACTCACTTCCCTCTGAGGACTGCTCTCATTTCATTTTCTCTCTGATAATTTCATTTTCCATTAGCATCTGGGTAGACCCAATTCCTAAAAATAACTGGAGCTTACGCACATTGCATTTATAATTCAAGGAGCTTACACACGAAGATTTTTTTTTCTGACCTTAAATGAGAGAAATTGATTATTAATAGTAAATGTTTATCCTTTACGCTAAATTTTAGGTCAGAACATTGGACAGTGTGTGTTTCTTTGAGAGAAAAGTCCCTATAGATCCAGTGAATCCCGTTCAGAAGCTGCATTCTGCCGATTTAATCTGTGTGATACTGCATGCTGAGGTGTGTTGCTGTTTCAATTGAGTCGTCAGTGACACTGTGATCTGGAAGCAGAAAGTAAATCCAACACATTTCTCTGACTGGGCATGTACAGTGTGGCAGACTTCCTGTTTGTTTATTCAAAGCGTTGTCAGCTTGGAGTCTTCCCGAGCACTCTAGCCAAGAAGTAGGAGCAGCGGAGCATTCAAATGTTTACATCGACGGGGTGTGATACCCAGCTGACTGGCGGAATGCGGGATTTAGCTCAAACTCACACTGCGAAGATGGGTGTTGGGATTCGATTCAAATGGAGATGTTTTCTATCTGAAATAGACACTTACCAGAATTGTGATTTGAGATGTGTTCCCACGCTGGTAATAGGTGTAGCAAATGTGGCGTTAACAACAAGGCTGCAATTTACTTACTTCATAACTGATACCTTTCTTGCTAGCATATATTCAACACATAAAATAGAAAAAGGTGGATCTTATGGGCACTATCAGTGACTTTAACAGCCCCATTTATTTGAATGCTTTGAGCACACACTTAAAGGCACGATACTCCTTAGAGGGGAAACGTCTTTATGAAACTCAAGAAGTCCAGTTGCCTGTAATGTTAAAAATATGGATGAACCTCCAAATCTGATTTATTATTTTATTTTTTTTAAAGACACAAACCGATAAGGGAAGCTGCCATGAGAACAGCAGCATGGACCTGCAAGAATCTGGAGAATAACTGTTTGTTTCAATATTTGACTCTTTATCGCATACGCCTCGGATAAAGAGTAGGGAGGCTTTTATGTGCAATCATAGGACAAGACAATTCCTATTTCCTCACAATGTGATAGCTATGGAGAAGCTTTGCATTATAGCATGGACAAATATTATCATATCAAGATGTGGGATGATGATAGACTTGTAACCAAGAGGACTGCATGCATTTCTCACCTGAATACCTTCAAGTCATAATATAAATATCAATAATTAAAAGCTCAGCATTTAATCCATACTTTTTGGAGGCTGATGCTAAAGATTGTATGTACAAACAGGTTTAATTCCTTCCTAATCAATCCTCACTCCAGAATTTAAGATGTTCAGATTTAAATGTGACTTGTATACAACTGGTAAAACATCTGACTGTTCTTCTGATAAATCATTTGAAGGGATGCCAGGGAGACAACCCAGCCTCACGTGGCCCACTCCATCAAGACCTCAAACACCCATTTAACAATAATAAGCAAAAATGCAGAATTTATGTTTTTTAGGGACTGATTAATAAATAGGGAAATCGTAAAATTCCACAGGAAGCTTCACGTTTCTGTATTAATTGGTTTTATTTATCACCGACACTCCAAGCTAATGCTACACATGTGGCGACTGTAATAGAAGTCAAACTACTGAAATATCTTAATTTACAGAATAATGTTCATGTTCCAGCTCTAATTGACCCTTTATATTATTATTGTACTCTGCATTTGATTGACTTACACAAAGCAGATTTAAAATCTTTAGGTAAATAGCAGTCCCACTGCTATTTACCTAAATGTTACCACAGTAATACAGCAATAAACCTCCTGCAAGGATGAAGATTCACTCACATTGGCATGTTGAATGCTTAGAGTGGCTCCCATGCTGGGGAAATCTGACATATTTTTCATTAATTCAGCTAATAATTGTTTGACCATTCACAGGCACTTGAGAGTGTGTATGGAGCATTGAACCTAAAGCCTCAGATGATTAAAGGCTCTCAGACTGTGTGTACAGCATTTAATTTCCGACCAAGACGTTGAGCGTTGAGCGTTGATAAAAATGTAACCTTCGTTGCCTTTTTCCTCTTGTATGGGAGATATGCAAGGGGGTTCCATCCTCTGCTTTTCATAGAATGACCAACACAAAAACTCAACAGTTAGCAGGCAGCAGTTATTCACGAGTGGAAATCCCAGCAGTTTCTTTTATTGGCTGCATCACTGTTTTAGAAAAGGACAGAAACATTATTCTGGACCTGTTTTTTTTTTGTTTTTTTTCTACAACTAATATTTGCACTGCAGCACAACCATCTCTACGTCAAAGAAGTTGGAAGAGTACCGGTGCATCATTCTCCTGAAATGGAATCAAGTTGCTTTGCAGTGTGAAACTTAAACGAGGCATACCTACAAAAGACATGGGGTTATTTGAATTGATTATTGATATTTTTTTTTCTTAGCCAAACATTTGTACAAAAAAATGTTGCACGTATTTTAAGTAGACCTCAGCACTATAGATATTGAACATATCCCATTAAAAAAGTTGTTTATTTGCAGCTACAACCAGATCCTGCAACAATGATCTAAACACTTTTCAAATTATGGTTTGATTTGTTAAGGGAGACAAGTTATCCTAACCAACCGAGCCTTTCAGTGAACACAAATTTATACTTAAGGTGAAATCATGAATTAACTGTGATTAATAAACTTATTTTGGTTCAAGTTCTGCAGCCTAATGCAATCCTGATTTACTGCTTCGTCTTTTGAATAAAAAAAAATAAATCAGTCAAATAAAACCCTTTAGTCAACATGAATTAGGCCAAAACGATACCCAAGAACAGCATAGTGCGTCCTGATCTATAGAACAAAAAGATATTCATGAATTGAGAAACATGAATCTTCTCAGAAGTCACAAGCCTCACACAATTCCTCCAAGAGCGCACAAAAGACTCATCCATGGGTCACAAAAGAACCTGGTGCAACATCCAAAGCACTGCAGGCCTCACTCAGCTCAGTAAGCTCAGTGTTCATGATTAAACATCAACAAAGATGCCAGTCAAAACTGGCCTTCATGGGTGAATCCCAACGCCAAAAGCACTGCTGTCTAAAAGTAGCACAACAGCCCATTAAATTAAGAGTAAAACTAACAGCATTCCCAAAAACAACATCACAGCCACAGTCAAACATTGTAATGTTTTATGGAAAGTTTGTTGCTTCAGGATGTCGGTTGTTGACATATTAGATGTAGACATCCAACAAGACATCCTGAAGAAGAATGTCGAGCCATTTGTTTATCAACTTAAGCTCAAGCTCACTTAGGTAATGCAGAAAGACAACAATCTTGAGAACATGAGGAATTATTTCTTGAGACAGCTCAGAAAAACAACAAAAAAGGACCATAGTGAAATCTCCTTTACACTTTTGCATGTATTTAGATATTTTTTTTATATGAAAACTTGTTCAGTCATCTGAAATATAGTATGCGTGACACAATAATGGTAGAAAGCTGTAAAGGGGCAAATACCTTTTCCCAACACTATCCCATCAGGGTGTACTCATTTGACTGCTGACACTGTTTGTCTAAAACCAAAAAGCAATTCATTGTACTGCTGGATTTTGCGTCAAGTTAGCACACTTCATTGTTTACTAAGACATCACTGGATTCTTGCCCCAGTGCATCAATCAATAAACATAGCAGAGTGTAAATTGTAGAAAACATTTTTTTTTTCTTTGCTCATCTAAAAAGCAGATTTTTCCGCCGAGGAATGTAAAACCAACAAGGCATGACGATGTCATCAAGTCAGACCTCGGTTAAGAGAAAATCAATTTTTTTTTTCCCTTCCATTTTAAAAAATGCATGTGTTGAATCATAGATTTTATCTCAAAGCAAGAAACGCAGTTAACATGCTTTAGGAAATGCTAAAAGAGCACAAGGGCATGTTTAGGCCTGGAAACATCAGATGTGGTGCATACATTAGCCTACGCAGCTGTGGTCACTTTGTGTGTTTAACAGATGACTTACAATGATTCCTTATCAGGCAAGTAAATTGCAGGGGAGTTAGAAGTCTTTGTGTGACGATCCAGCTGCAATTTTCCATTATACAATGCCCGCCCAATAGAGCATCCTTTTCTTATCGCTGTGAGTCCTGGCGAGAGTTTTTAAGATGTTCCCTTCCCTCCATCTAGTTCTTGTTGAGCTGTGAAGATAACAACCCCGCTCCTCCTTCTGACTGCCCCATTCCCGCTGACATATAATCACAAGCCTTGACAGAAGTGTGTATCTCTAAGCGCAGATTTTCATGCTTATAATAAGAGAGCACGGTACACACAAGGGTTGATGTGCATTTTCCCTTTGATTGTGCCCTAGGCGGCTGCCACAGCACCAAGTGCCATAATGTATTTTCAAAGAGAGGAGCAAGATTCAACTAAAAGTCCAAGACTGAGGTGAAAGGAAAACGCATACGGCTGTCTGGAATTGTAGATTCTTTGCAAGAAGCCTCACACACTGTTCAAAAGACGGCCGATGTTTGGGGGTATAATTAGTTTCTTTTCAATGTGTTTTACCGGAACTGTATGGAAAAGACATCAGTATATAATTGTGGCGTGGAAGGATAAGGACAAGTGTCTTCAAACTGTATTACATACAAAATCTAAAAAGTGTAGCATGTATAAGTGTTCAAGCTCCTTTTACTCTCCAGCGCCTGAGAATGAGAACTTCAGGAGACGAAAAGAGTCATGACGACCTAGGAAGACAACAGGTCAGGGATACCCACACACAGGAAGTCAAATTTTCAGTTTGCTTTGAGCAATGTGGAGTATTCAGCAAGAATGGGAATGAAGCTCATCTGGCCAGAATTGACGAAAAAATAAAAATAAAATAAAGCATTACCTGTAAAACGCTATGGATAACAGAAACTAAGGCTGCACATCATCCTACTCCCCACAGTTAAATATGGTGGCGGCAGCAGCCCACTGCGAGGATGTTCTTCCTCCTATTTCCATCCTTTCCAATTCAACTTTATTTATAAACACTTTATAACAACCAGCACATGACCAAAGAGCGTTACGGTAACCATAAGCTGAAAAACAAAGACGTAGCAATGTTCAAATAAAATGTAAAATTAAAAAACACACAACTTACAGACGTAAACTAAAGCAATATAAAAACTGCAATAAAATAACTAAAAACAAAATAAAAATTGGTGAAATCCAACATGTCACAGGGTGTCAAAGGCCATGATGAAAATATCAGCTTTCAGAAGGGGTTTAAAGATGGGGCTGCAACAAAAAGCATAGGTCTCTTCTAAATTTACGAGAACAATTTTTTTTGCTTCTTGCGGAGTATGTTGCAGCCTTTAGGAGCAGCCAATCAGCTGACCTGATGGCAAGGCCATAGAGGACTTTGAAGGCCAATGGAGTCATTTTAAAATGACTTCTGAAAGGAATGGGCAGTCAGTAAAGTGAGGCTAGAATGGGGGAAATGTGCTTAAACTTCCAAGTACCAGGTAAAAGATGAGCTGCAGCATTTCACGCCCTCTGGAGACAAGTGATGGGCTAAGTACTGACCACTATATAAAGTCCATTACAGTAATCCATCTGAGGGATAACAAAGGCACGGATTACTGTCCCAAGCGCTGCTTGAAATGAATTGCCACTATTTTAGGCAGCTGCCTCAATTGGAAAAAGCTTAATTTAACAATTGCCTTAATCTGACTGTCAAATGTAAAAGCATTGTCCACTATGACCCCCAGGTTAGTGACAACTATCTTATTATAGTGGATCAAGGAAAAATAAAACACCTTTGGCATCTCATTAGGGTGTCCAAAAACCATCACCTCAGTCTTTTTTTTTTTGTTCCCCCTTTAGGGAGAATTAGAGTTTAAGTAGCTCAAAACTTCTTAGCTTTCAGATGCCTGAGAAAATTATGTCAACAAGAATCTTTGAAAAGTTTTAAAACGTCCTGAGTCACGGCAGAAAAAGCTCAAAGTGCGCTCAAAGGGCAAAACATGGTGAATAAAACTTGGATACAAAAGTTTAATTAGATGTTTTATTCAGCCATGTATGAATAGTTACATATCTTGTTTTGTCATAGAGGTGGCCCAAAGTGAGCCATGTCAAAAGCGCAGAGTTTGCCCTTTTAAGCATGATGTAATGATACTTTCTACCTCAGGCTGCCTCTTCTCCACCGTTTCACTTGTGAGTTCAAACTCCGGTCAAGCTCAGTTCAAACACCGCACAACTGGTATCCCTGAAACAAGTTACCAGTGATGCCTAAGCAGCTCAGTTTCTTCCTTCCCTCACTTGTGTTTGTGAATATTCAGATACTTTATTGATGTTCTGTTTACTTAGTATTGTTTTTTTAGTTATTACAACACCTGCTAACCTGTAGCCAGGGTCCGAAATTAACACTCGCCACTCGCCAAATGCGAGTAAATTTCCCGTTTGGCGAGTGAATTTCAGAGGGCTAGCTGCCACATGGCGAGTAAATCTTTGTACCAAATAAATAAAAAATAAAATAAAAATAACAAAGCCCATATGGGCTGCGGATGATCCGTTCACAGAGCTCAGTCGAGACCCGCCTTCTGCGGAGCTGGTTCAGCATCACATCTTATTTAGGGTGACCACCTGTCCCGCGTAGCGCGTGCGCGCACAGCGTTTGAAGCCCAATTCATGCGTCCCGCAAATTGAGACCGTGTCACGCATAATCAATGCTTTCTCAAAAAAAAGTTGGTCGCTCTATCCACCTTATTTTCGAACGACGAAGTAACTATGGCCACAGCTTCAAACTATTCATGACTGAGAGGATGACATGAAGAAGTGCCTCATATAAAGTACGAGGACATTATAACCTGTTTCGTGTCGTCACTTGGTGCGGGCAGTGCGACTTTACCGAGGCGAACCTCCGCAGTGAAAAAGTTGAATCGGTGTTAATAAATATCAACAAGGATAACCTGGTATTCGTGGAGGCTGTTGGCCGTTCAAGCCAAAACTAGTCCGACGTTCACGCTGCTGGATCCTGACTGCATCAACCGGCTCTACCGAGACGACTGAAGCGCTCTGGTGCTGCAGCTCCAAGGGAAGCCTTCAGTGATGCAGCGGCGACCTTATGGAAGGTAGGCTAATGAATGGTCTGATTCAGAAACATCCTGGCTGTTGGCTCGTTGTGATTAGATTGCTGGTCAGTTAATTTTGTAATGTTTTGGATTAAACTGATGTTATAAGTGGACATCTAAACATTCTGCCCACTTCATGTTTTGGCTTGAAAAGGTTTGAGTCCTAAAGGTGACCCCAAAGTCCTAAAAGTGTCCCCAGGATGTTGAACAGTTTTTTTTTTTTTCCTGTGCCTGCCTTTACCAACATCCAAGTTCACCATCCTTCCTCCCCCTTCTAGTTCTGTGAACCTCTGGAGTCGTGAGTTAAGACTTTTGTACAGTTCCTGTGGTGTAGAGCAACTACAATTCCTGTTAATCCTTTAATTTTAAATTATAATTTATTTAAAGTGAACAAATTGTAATGAAAAATAAACAAAATTAAATAGCTAAAGTAAATCGGAATTGGAAGTGCATCTGTTCATTGAATGTTCAACGTATTATGAATCTTTATTTAGAAAGAAATACACATTGGTTGGCCTATTCCTGAGCATACATCAGCAATTACACATGTTTATGGGAATAGGGCATTATTAATATACCATGTAAGGTGGTATGTGCTAGAAATGTGTAAACCACTATCAGTGAGTCTGCCCGTGAGGTGGGGGCACCGCCGCGCCAAGCAGTGTCCCACTTTGTCCCTCAGAAACATACCCCTTGTCCCCCCTTGGGCTTATTAGCAGGTGGTCACCCTAATCTTATTTCTGGGGAGAGCGGCTCCCAGATAAAGCTTTCATTCAAAATCAGTCATGGCTGCACGCTGGATCAGAAAACAGATCTGCTAACCAGATACAGTCTAAAACGCCCATTAGTCTGTTTATAAGTTTCGTTTTTATTAATTCTACATTTAACTACGTGCGCTCCGAGGGAAGGGAGGAGAGAGGCGCAGTTACAGTGCCTCAGCGCTGTAACTGCGCCTCTCTCCTCCCTTCCCTCGGAGCCAGGTGTTTTTGTCAGCGACCAGCCTTCAAAACGTGAATCACTGCGTTTAATGTCCTTCAACTCATACCAAAATGTCCCAATTAAAATCAATAGGAGAGTCAGTAGCAATGCTTAATGCTCTTTTGTATTTAACGACACAGAGCCAGTGGTGCTTCGGTAGGCTGCTGCCTTGCGCTTGAATTCAGGTGCGCAAAATTACGTTACATGTAATAGGTGCGGACTTTTTAAGGAATCAGGGGCTTCAGCTCAGACCCATTATTCATTCTCTTCCCTCTAAAGGAGCCCTTTACAGTCTTTATTTATGCATTTACCCCACTGTTTATCCCCCGCGCGTAGCGCACGAGGGTAAAATCCAGCAGCTGGATCATCGTAAAGACGCAGCGCGAACCCCTGCGTGCTTTAAGTGTTGCAGCTGAGAGAAAAATGTTGAACCGTATAGGCTTGATGAAACTCTGCCTCATTCACAAATTAGACCAACACGGATAGAATAATCATAATCTGTAGTGTTTTTATTGCCTGGATATAAATGTGATAATTCTTATTGTGCCTTTTATAATCAACTACAATATTTTCTTATTAAAGTCAGGAAACAAAGATTTCTCTTCCAGGGTCGAGACAGCCACGCCCCCAACCACGCCCCCCGAAAATTAACATAATCTCACTCTTAATTTTTGATAAAAATTGAGGTCTGGTCAGGATTAATATTTTGGCCGGTAAAAAATATGCCTGGCCGGTTGATTTTTACATCTACCGGCCAACTTGGCCGGTGAATCAGGAAGTTAATTTCGGACACTGCCTGTAGCTATGAATGTGATTTTTCTTACAGATGTTAGCATTAAGCTAGCTTGTTCAGCGCTAAAATTTTGTAGGATTAAACATTCTTGCTACATTGAAATAGTTAGTCATTCATTGCACTCTGTGTGGTTGTACTTACATGGATGTTTGAGCTTATATATTTTTTTACCTTTTTTATTAGTTTAATGTTTTCATTTGGGAGAAGGGAAGATTTTTCACTTTTAAAAACGTGGTTTGGGCTGTGCGAGGAGGAGGGAACAAGCTTAATTGTGTATGATTGTATAATTTAGGGATTATGTTTCTATATTTGTTTCTGAGAATAAAATAAACTATGCTACTAAAAGTTATATTACAAATCATGACCTTATTATGCATTTTTAACTATTAATTAGTTCTTCAACCTAAGTACACAGTAATCCTTGAGGAAAACTTGAATTTTCCAGTCAAAGTCCAAACCTAAATCCAAATGAGCATCTGTACCAGGACTTTAGAATAGCAATTTAAAAAGGATGTCCTTCCAGTTTTACTCAGTCTGAGCCATTTTGGAAAGAATAAGGAAAAAGGTTTAACAGGTATGGATACTTTCCCAAAGCACTGTAAATAGGGGAAGTATTTGGTTGACATAATGTTTTTTTTTCCTGCTCACAGCATGATGCACAGGGGCCAGACACAGCTCAAGGTAATGCAATAACACTCACAGCAAGCTCGCAAGCACATTTTTCCTGCTTTCCTATGTATGTATTCTCTTTCAGCCGCCCAAACTGCCAAGGCTGGCTCATCTGAACAGGATTTCTTATTCTGTTTGTGAAGTGACAGCTAAACTTATAGCGACATTTAACCATTTGGAGAAAACATCAATACGGCATCATTCCCGCTTCTGCCAAGGGCTCCCTGTACCTGCCTTTATATAGATGGAAATGTCAAACAAAGATTGAGAATTTCCATCTCTATTGGCCCAGGCCTTTCCTGAACCAGATAAAAGAACATGAGCAGAAACAAAGTGGTTATGTTGAAGCAAGAACTAAGAAAAAAAAAAAAAAAAAAAAGAAATCTGCAGAGGATTTTCTCCACTGTCTGGACTCGTGCAATCTTGAAACAGTTCCTTTGACAGGATCACATCAAATTACTCTTCCTCAGATAAGATTACAATCCACCAGGTGAGGAAGCTAACAGTAAACAAAATAAAATCTCAACTCGGGTGTGTTTGCTTTCCAATGACCCACATCCACTGGGATCAATTGAAAATTGTTTTATGACTTAATAACCTTTTACCTCCAGTTCATAGATGAAAAGACATGAATCAATTTTGTGGTGTGCTTTGGCTTGTTCTACCGTCCGTTAATGAGCTTTTTTATGTGGTTTGACTGGTGAAATTGCTTTATTGATTTTGGCACTATAAATAAAATCGATTAGTATTAAGTGACCAACAAGATAATCAATATAATAATGAATAATAAAATACACTAGTAAAAGTTGTGAGTATAATAAAAGCAAAGAAAAAAAAACAGGACAAAACATTTGCAGATCATTAAAAAACTTTGGGTAAAAGTAAAGGTTTTTAAGCCTGTTTTAAAGCATTTAACAGTCTTTGGAGTCCTCAGATGCAGAGGCAGAGTGGGAACGTCCTAAGAAAGATTGCACATCAGTCCCCTGAGGCTTCTGCACTGTGGCTGCTGGGGTGTTTTCTGGGATTCTCCTCTGCCCCTCTCTGGGATGGGGGATGTAGTTATCCCTGTGTGGGTCCTCCTTTCGGATGTCTGGGGCGCTGGTCTTCCCAGTGTCTGCCTCGGCGCTCTGGGGTGCGAGTCTTTGGCTCCTCACATAAACCTTACATATACAAACACACTCACAGACCCCCACAGATGCTTGAACTCAGGTGCTTACAGATATGCTTCCATACAGATAAACCTTAAAGTTAGCTTTGGCTGCCACTAAACAGAACTTGTACCTTGTGTAGTCTGTTGTTACCTCCTTGGTCTTACTCGTGTTCAGGATCAGGTTGTTCCTGGAGCACCACTGTGTGAGATTGCAGACCTCATCCCTGTAGTGCGACTCATCATGGTTGGAGATGAGGCCCACTACGGTGGTGTCATCCGCAAACTTCACTGCTGTGTTTGTGGAGTGGACAGCAGAACAGTCCTGGGTGAAGAGGGTGAAGAGAGCAGGGCTGAGGACACCACCCTGTGTACCTGTGTTGGGGATCAGTGGAGCAGATGTGCGTCCAGGAGTCACTGATCCATGGAGCCAGTGGTGGTTCTACAATGAATAAATCCCCGGGCGAGAGCCCATCCGAGCCCTCCCCCCGTATTAACTACAGGTGTACCTTCAAATACAAACTAGACCTGAAATTGTAAACTAACATGATTTGGATCAGTCAGTGATCTGAATCACCCAGATGAAGCGTTTGAGAGCCTGCACTGGCTCTGATGATTGATCCCAGCTTCTGAGAAGGTTATTGGCTTTTATTCACTTCCACTGAGTTCTCGGCCACTAAACCTGCTCTTCTAACCACAGTGTTTCCAGTGTTGTTCCAGTTCCAGCAACACCAGTTTATTATTAATAAACGTCCATTCTCTGTGTCAGATGAATTATTGGGTCTCGAGATTATGTTGGTGCATTACAGGCATTATTGTAAAGTAATGTTGATTAACGAGCACTGGATAGATCAGAATCGAACAACATGGTTGACACGATTTGGATTAATTTGAACTGGATTTGTATTCCATGAAGTAGACACGAATTAGGACCATTTTTTATTTTAACTGCTTTGAGTAGAAGTTATTTTTTAATGAGCTGGTTCTAAAGGAACTGAAGTGAAACATCGAATACAGTTATAAAACTGTTATTAAGAATATTTTTGCTTTGTGATGATTTGGTAAGAAAGCAATTATGGCATACAAATGCAAAATGTTCAGCTATTACAAAACGAAAGGCTGAATGTTTAATATGTTTTTAGAAACCATCTAACCGCCAAGATACAATGAAATGCATGAGCTTATCATTTATATTGATCCATAGATTTACCTTCATCACAATCGTGATAGAATTTACACAGTGATATTTTTAACGATGAGTTATTTAATGCAGCATACCGTTCAGTAAATTAGTCACAGGTTAGATATCAACATGCTTTCAAATGGTTCTCAATCTCTCATTGCATGGACATTTAGTGGCTATAAACCAAAGATCTGTGTGTGACACACTGCCATCACAAAGGATTACATTTGAACTTAGAAATATCTTTCAAGTTTGATCCATTCTGAACCTTGTGGCATTTAAAAAAGAATTGTGAAGGAGATGCATTATTGATGGATGGATTTAAACAACAGCCCACGTTTACCTCTTTTACTACATACAAAACTTCAAACGTCTGCTTCTTACCAGGACATAAGATTAAAATTAGATTTGCCAGATCCTATATTTTCCACTGCACTCTTCTGTCATCACACTGATACTGTGTGAACATGCTTTCTGAACTTATTGCTTTCACAGTTGGAAAGAGTACAACATCCAGAGGCATGGAGTTGTATCTCGACGAGACAAGCAGTGATATTGATTAAGTGCCCAGCCAACAACAGCGGATATTTGGCTTTAATCTTTGAACTATTTAAACTGCATTCCTGTATTCAAAGACAGATATTGTGTGATCTTCAGAGATTTTGACTTTTCTATTCAGTCTATTTTACCATCGACTAAATTTGGCATCGACAAATCGACATTGTTGGGTTTTTTTTGCAGCTTTACACCAGTTCTGTGTGAATGGAACAGTTGCCCTCTTATGTATTCCAGTGGTTTGTTAAGCAACATGTGGACCATTTAAACCCACAGATAAAATTCAGTGCAATCAGCTGTTTTTTCACATTTTTTCTCCTTTCTCAAAAACTGGCCTGTGTAACTTGAGAGGGTTGGATCAGTCGCTGATCGTGTCATGTAACCTAGACATCAGGTGACCTAGAGTTGCCACTGTTCGCTCTTGCAGAGGAGCTTGAGGTGTACACCCATCAGCTGTCTGAAAAAAAAAACAGTCCACTTGGAAAACGGCAAAGCAATAATTTGCGTTTGTAACTTCAGTCCCAAAAAGTCCTGGAACTCTGCTCAACTCAAAGCCATGCAATCCGTCTCTGAGAAAATGTTGAACTGATCATTGGCTTTTCGTAATATACAAGTGTAACTTCAGAAACTCTTTGCAGTCATCTGCAAACAATAATTTACATCTCAAAACCAACTGCTTTAAGATATACCGAGAGGGTTAAGCATAGGTTTAGTCATAAAGACAAATATCAAATCAGTTTAGAAAGCTGATTTGAGTGACTGGTTCATTTAATCATGGCAAAACTTCTTTTTGCAATTCTGCCCTGTAGCCTTGTCTTTTGGACAGCTGTGTTCCTAAACATTTTTTGTGAAAAGCAAACCCAGAGAGGGGAATTAATTCATGCCAACATAAAATGCTAGTGATGCATTTGACTTCTGATCCAAGATTGAAGGTCAGTTGTTTGTACCATTTAAAGCTCTGGGACCTGCTGTCTCCCCACGTAATTTTTCAAAAGTGGTCAGGGTTACGTGAAAAAAAAAGCAAGACTTATAAAATGTTTATGCTGCTAGGCAGGGGTAAAACTCCCTTGGATCTGCCAGTTACTGCTGCTAGCTGTTGTTTGAGTGCTTTCCAAGATGGCCAGTGCCTAGAGCAGAGAGAGAACCTACATGTTTTTTGTGCTGTTCCAAATGTTTACATGTGCCAACAGTGGTCGGTGTTACTCCAACAGTAAGCTCTATCCTATTTTAAGATACTGTCAATCACTTGGGAACAGTACTGGGCTGGGGCTGGGGCTGGGGCGTGTGGGGGAGGGGTGGCTTGTATTGCACCATAGGAAGTAAAGGTTGAAACGGTAGCAAATGTCCTCAAAGTATTGGAATGGTGGCAAAACTAAATTATTTGGATAAAAACAAATCCAAATAAGTAAATTAGATCTTTGTAAAACCCACAAATCATCTTGATCAACAATCTGCCTACTGTATGCTCTAACGTCCAAGTCTCAGAAGCTATATTTAATTGAATTGTAAAGATTATCCTCTATCTACCAAACCTCTGTGACTACTGGCAGCTACAGCCTCCACTAATAAGAGGGAATTGAATAACCCCTCATTATTTGACCCAGGCACAGAGTATTGGGCCAGATTCGCAGCTTCTCTCTTATACCTTGTTCAAACATGTCAGATCTCATTTGTGTATGTCACGTCAGCACGCAAGAAGAAACAAGAGGGCCCAGAACGAAGCCAGATGGGTAACTACACATTTCACGTCATTTCATCAGTGTGTCCATTTCTATCAGCCGCCGTGTTTGAAAGATCATTTTCGACTTTGTTTTCTTAAAATTGACAGATTACATTTTCTTTAGGCAATACTGTGTTATTACAAGTGCTTGAGTGATATGTGCATTTAAAAAGATTTATTATATATTTGGTTAGGGTACAATCTGAGTGTCACTGGATAACATGGTGTGTATTGACAATTACTTTGATGTGGACCTTTTGAAAGCGTTTCTCGAAATTCACTGCAACTCTACCTGGAAGTTTTGGAGTGACACTATGTTTTCATTGGCTTTATAGCTTTAGCTTTTACAAAATAAATAAATAACCCTTTCTCACACGTCAAAATAATCTTTGCTTGGTATGGGACGTGCACTACTCCCTCCTAGAGCAAAACATTCACATCGTGTTGCTGCCACTTTACAGCTGGGATGATGCGTTCAGGCTTACGAACCTCCCCATTTTCCTCCAAATGTAACAATTGCCTTTTTAGGGCAGTGTGAGCAGCACATACATAAAAGTGAACGGCAAAGCTAACAGCCAGTCAGAGCCAGACATTCCTCCTGGCTCTGATTGGTTGTTTCTGACCAGGAACGCTGCATTTTTGCAAATGGCAATAGGACCACTGGGATGAGCTGTATTTTTTTTCACAGATTATCCATCTCATATTTTACTGTCATGTGAATTTTAACAAATATGTAAAAAAAAACATTATACAAAACTTATTTGTTAAAGCTTTAATGAAATATAAATTCAATAATCACACTCTATTTACTCTAAAATGAACAACATAGCAGGGTAAAGGTAGAAAAAGGCAGAGTGAAATCAAGAGTGTAAACAACAGCGTGGACATAATTTGTCAAAGTGTTACTATACCTAATCACATTATATCTGCCTTGCAATTCAGTAGCACAGGGACATAAGTAGTTTCTAAGTGATAGCACTCTAGCATTTATATAGATTTTTTAATTTCTTGACCTCAAAAATTCCTCTGCATGAGTGGTCCAGTTCTGAAATGCCAAATATACAGCATATAGGCATGAGTGAGAAAGCACTACACAAATGCTACAGCAATGATAAAAAAAAACTGAACTTTGTGTAAGCAGATGCTCAGTCTACACTGATGAAGAGCGACTCACCTATTCATACTGAAGTGTTGAAGTGACAGCCTCCAGGCATACTTTCTGATTACTTGAACTAAAAGCTATTTGGTCACTTGAGGGAGTTCCTACGCCATAAAAGATGCACGTATACAAATCACAATGGTGATGTCTTAGCAAAATTAATTTATCTTTATTGGTGTCCCAACATGCATGCACTATATAAAATAGGAGAGCATCAAAAGCAAACAACACACTTAACATCATGACAGATTTTCACAAAATGTGCTTAATTTCATAAAATTTAGACTGATGTTAAAAAAACAATGTGATATGTCTAGAAAACAGTGTAACATCTGCTTATATTACTTGAAATAAATCAATAAATACTCAGTCATCCAGAATCGGCCTTAAATTCGGATGAAAATTCATCAGCGGCAATTAATTTTAGGTCATTAGTTCCCATCTTAAAGCAGAATTATTCCCTCACTTTGATAAAGTTGGTGTACTAAAGGCTCAATTATGCCATTGCCAGGTAACTCGTGAATAGTTATTCAGCGAATTGATAAAGCAAAGTGTAAAAACAAAGACAGCCTGAAATTATAATTGCTGCCTGTCAGATTTCAACCTTGACGTTTGATGATGAGACCTGACTCCTTTTTTTTTAAAAAAATAGCTACAAACACAAAACATAAATGAAAATCTGTAAAAGTAAAACCAAGTTATAAAATGAATACTGAACAATGTTCATCTTGACTTTGTAAAGTAGGCAGTGAAGCAGCATCCTCAAAAAACTAAAGAACAACCAGATACTTGTTTTTCCCCCTTTTTCCCCCCATCTGCTACAGATGTTTTTACTTAACTTCAAAATTAGATTATTACATATCCTGTAAAGCTGCTCACAGCATCATAAGCATCATGACATTCTTTGTGTGAAGGTTTAATGGTGCATACGGACGCACTTGAATGCAGGATGAATGGACAAAGCGAGATGTGGACGACCCGAGAGGAAGGCGCATCAGGCATTTCGGAACATACTGTATCATTGATTAACATTCATCATGCTCAATCTACCTCAAACTCCTCATTGCCCAACCTGCGTGGCAAATGCAAAGCACCCTCCCCTCATCTGCTGTCACAGCCGTGTTTGCAGACAGGGGTTAATGGGAACAGTGCACCATGTCATTGTAATGCCATGTATTGAGAAGACCTGCAGCTGGAAAGTTCAGAACAAGTGATGTTTACTCAGTAATACCTTAACAACATGTCACAGTGATTTGCCACTGCTGAGGTCAGATGGTAGGGAATCATGGTGAAGTGTACATCTCCCTAAAGGGAAGACATGCTAATGAACATACAGCTGGAGTCAAATGGTGCTTGGCTCATCAGTTCAATGGATTAGCCTACAACTGTTTAAAACTTTTTTTTTTTTGCACTTTAGAATGGTCTACACCACAATAGACACTCTGCTGACAAGCTTTATGAAAATGCAGATTTCAATTTCCAGCAAAACCTGGCTCTTGTCCATACTGTAAAATGTATCAATTCCCACTTTAATAAGCATTGTATCCCTCTGCTAGGTTTTAGCCAGCAATACGGTGTTCTCTAAACCCCTTACAGCATAGATGACAAAATCCAATCTTAATCCAGTTTTACATGCATCTCTGTTCCAACACAGCTGATTGAAATGGAACAGCCATCTTCAAGTCTAACCACAGATTCTCAATTGGATTGAGGTCTGGACTTTCATTTGGCCATTTCAACACATTTAAATCTTTCCACATAAACCACTCGAGTGTTGTCCAGCAGTATGCTTTGGATTTTTGTTCTGCTGGAGGGTGAACATTCGTCCAAGTCTCAAATCACAGTTAGACTGATGCAGATTTTGCTCAAGAATGTCCTGGTATTTAGCACCCTCCATCTTTCACTCAACTAGATCCAGTTTCCCAGTCCCTGCTGCTGAAAAACATCCCCACAGCATGATGCTGTCACAAACTTTCTCTGCGGTTACGGTGTTATTGGGGTGAGGGGATGTGTTAGGTGCAGGCCAATCATACACCGCTACTACATTTCTTGTGTTGTAGCAGTGCCTAAGACTCCAAACCCCAAGGACCTCGACAGCTATAGTTTGGTAGTAATAATATCATACCTGGTGAAGACCCTCGAGACGTTTATTCTCAGCGATCTTCACCCTCAGGTGAGGTCCTCACTGGATCCACTGCAGTTTGCCTACCGGCCTGCCATAAGGGTTGATGATGCCATTATCCACCTGTTACACCAAGCTCTGGCTCACCTGGAGAAACCCGAAAGCACTGCGAAGATCATATTCTTTGACTTTTCCAGTGCTTTTCAACTCCCTCCAAACACAATCTCTGAAGCACAAGCTGGAGCGGTCAGGAATGGTCGACCGC
Source organism: Fundulus diaphanus (assembly GCA_037039145.1). Classification (NCBI taxonomy): domain Eukaryota; kingdom Metazoa; phylum Chordata; class Actinopteri; order Cyprinodontiformes; family Fundulidae; genus Fundulus; species Fundulus diaphanus. The sequence goes on from CM073139.1 coordinate 22,682,869, forward strand.
AGTATGGGAGACCACAGGGCTGTGTTTCTGACTGGCTGGTCTGCAGCATGGCAGCACCACAGGGAACATTCAGAAGTTTTCTGATGACTCTCCCATAGTAGATCTCATCACAGATGAGGACGACTCAGAGTTCAGGCAGTGGATAGAGAGCTTTGTAGTCTGGTGCCAGCAGAACCATTTCAGGTTACAGTTATAGTTGGTAATCCTGTTTAGAAACACTTTTTGTTATACTGGGTAAAATTGTCCTTCCATCTTGAAAGTAGTAAATACATTATGTATTCAGAAAAAGGAGGTTAAAAAAATAATTCTATGTGAGAGATGCATGCCTGTAAAAAACTCTAACGAATCTTTGTCATTCAGTCCGAAGGGCATGTATTTGTTAAAGTTTTGTTCCTGCTCTCACCCATAGACATCACATACTCACCCCCATCTGTCGCTCAAGTGCCGGGGGTATCAACTTATCTATTGGTTGTCCCAAATGCCAATCATTCTGACTCGCTCACATAGCGCCAGAGTCTGTGCTCTTTCTTTCTGAGTTTCCGCTTGCTGGCGGCGCATTTCTAATGTTTATGTATCCCATTAGCTTAGCGGCTAGGTTACCGGTTAGCCATTCATTGTAGCTCCGCTGCTCTCACTGTAGACTTGGCTCAGAGTCACAAGGAGCAAACCGTGTTCATGTTAATGAGAAGAAGAGAAAAGACTCCCCCTGAGGAGCGGAAGAGCAAGGTAAGGCGGTCTTGAGCATGCGCAATTATTCAATAAGAGACTTGGGGAAACTTCCAGAAAAATCCCGACCCTAGCTTTAAATGCAGGGAAAATAAAGGAGCTTGTGCTGGACTTTCACAGGCACAGACCCACACCATTGATAGTGGTTACCAACCAGGGAACTGTTGAGTTGGCTGATGTAATCAGCCATCTTTTATGGTATGGTTTGTTGGAACTGCAGCTCATCTGTAGCTGAGAAGAAGCCCTTATTAAACTCATTAAGAGGTTTAGCTCTGTCCTGGTATGCCCCCAGGAGCCAGTGAACATGGTGAGAGACACAGTGACTAAGAAAAATAACATCACTGATGGACAATGTCTCCCTAAACTGGCAAGCCCAATTGATAATGTTTAGCACTCTAGTTCTGCACATTGTCAATCTGGGACTGTTCTATTTAAATCAGTTTGGGGAAAGGAGGAAATTTCAGTAGAACTCTGAGCTCATTGGGCGAAGCGAAACCTAGTGCCCGCCTACCAAAGGTTGGCTTAAGTCGATAACGGCATTACGGCATTATGAGAAACCACAACAAGGTAAGCTAGTCAAGACAATATATGCCGTTCTTCTTTCAAAAATGAAATTGTGGATTCTAACAAAACAGATGTGATTGCAGCAGCTACACGTGCGTCCTCTTGCGCTGCAATGTTTATGTTGGTTTGGCAGGGTGCTCAATAGCTCTTACTTCTGTTGCATAGGTATGTCTCACCTTAAACCTCAATACTGCAACGTCATTGGCCTGAACTGTTTTTGGTTTGGTCTCACATTGTTGAAACCTGAGCAATACAAAATGGATTCTCGTCTGTTTGTGGACGCACAAATACCGTGAGAATTAATCTTGCAAGCAATGTTAATGTCTCCCACCCCATGCATGGAGCTATTACAAAGCCGGAGATCTCTTTCAGTGACAGGCTACTTCATCCTAGATGCTCAAATGAGCACTTTGTCAGGTCCTTCCTCCCAGGAGATGTTTTACTTCATTATCTCTGCTGCTCATAACAGACCGGATTCTATTTTACAACATAATGATTGCACTGGTACTTGATCTGATCAAGAATTATTTACAACATCTCTGAGATGCTAATGTTCATTTGCACACACTTTAGATACTTTGAGGTGTTTGCTTCTCACATTGGTCTGTAAATAGGCTGCTGCCTTCCCTATATTTAACTTGAATATTGAAATTTTACCTTGATATGCTGTTTTATCAATTGTGCAATATTTTCCTTTTCCCTTTATGATAAGTTAATTTCCCTTTGCTGTAGAATTTAACTTTAAATTAGCTTTTTTATTCACATTACTAATCTAGTGTGTAACTGTCTGTTTTTGCCACCGTCAAGCCTGATTTTCCCCATTATGGGACAATAAAAGGTATTTCTTATCTTATCAGTAGCTGAAAAGTTCAATTTTAGCCTCATCTGACCAGAGCACCATCCTCCATCTATTTCAGGAGTTGCCTATGAACATTTTGGCAAAATCAAAAAATGCCTTTTTATTTTTAACACCAAGTAATGGCTTTTTCAGGCCACTCTTTCATAAAGCCCAGCTTTGTGGAATATACAGCTTATCGTGGCGCTGTGGACAAATCTTCCAGTCTCTACTGAGGAGCTCTGCAACTCCTTTAGGGTGACATTTAGTCCCTGTGCTGAACTCTGATTAATGCCCTTGTGGGCTGGTCTGTGAGTTTTAAGGTATAACCTACTCTTGGTTTGATGTGGTGCCATTTGCCTTCCATTAGAAGATGATAAATGTGATGGTGCTCCAGGGGAAGCTCAAAGATTTGGATATTCTTTTACAACCCGCACCCAGACTTGTTGTTCGCAACAACTTTGTCCCTGACTTGTTTGGAGAGCTCCTTGGTCTTCATGGTGAGATGCCTCTTGCTTAGGGGTGTTGCAGCCTCTGAGGGCTTTCAGAAAAGAGATTTATGCTGACAGAACATTTGATACTTCAATTGCACACAGGTAGACTTCATTTCACTAATTATGTGACTTTTGAAGGTAATAAGCCACACCAAAACATTTCAGGGGCTTCAAAGCAACGCAGTGGATACATATGCACATGCCAATTTTAAATTTCCTATATTTATTCTTTAGATAGATAGATAGATAGATAGATAGATAGATAGATAGATAGATAGATAGATAGATAGATAGATAGATAGATAGATAGATAGATAGATAAAAAACATTTAAATGTCATGTTGGAATGTAGCAAAAAAGGTAAAAAACCAAAGGGGGCAAATACCTTTGCAAGGCACTGTTCCAAACTGAATGCTTCATAAAAAAAAGACAACAACAACTAAAAAACACAGCACAACATTAAATGAATAACATGGCCCCAGTGAAGCATGGTGGGGCATAATTGTCTTTTTTTCCCCAACTAAACTTGGAACCTTATTCAAGGTTGAGCACAAACACCTAAAAGTACAAAAAACAAAGTGGACACAAAACATTATCAAGAATTACCCACAACATACACCCAAATCAACAAAATAATGAGACTTTTGGAACGGTAAAGCTGCAGCCCAGACCTGAATACTATTAAAAATCTGTGTCGTAATCTAAAGACAGCTGTACCTAGCAGACACCCTTAAAAAATTGGACAAGTTTAAAGCGTTTTTACAAAGAAGAGTAGGCAAATTTTGAAAAAAAAAAAATGTCCCTTGGTGAACAACTATCAAAACAAACTCTGCAATATTAAAAAGTCTTTCAACTATTACAGTAGCCTCTGGGTGTCTCCAAGGCTACGTTCACACTGCAGGTCTTGATGCTCAATTCCAAAAAATCTTTTGAGGTGACCGTTCATATTATTAATAGTTGCGACCGCCATCATAATGCTGTCTGAACAAGCAAAGCGACCTGAATGTGCAGATAACAGAAGGAGATGTCAGAGAGCAGCGCTTTGTTTGAACAAGTAATGGAGAATGTAATTGTTTCTAGAAGTGTTCAATAAAGTTTTGTTAAAAAAAAAAAAAAAAAAAAAACTTGAAAAGAAAAGAACAAACGCGGATACCGGCTGACATCTCTCCTTGCTATTATTAGAAAGCTGTTGAGCAATGGGAGGCGACAATATTAAGATCATGTCATAGCAAGACGAAGGAAGGTAAGAATGCAGCACAGCTGTTTTAGAGAATGAACATATGGCTGAGGTAAAAATGCTACATTGTGACGGTCAAGAAACTGGCCTATTAATGATGGTTTACTAGCTGTTTCCATGTCGTCCGATACCAACCATGAGAGGAAAATTTATCCTGCATTTGAAAGTAGCAGTTCTTTGGAGGGGAGTAGCCTATGGATTTACAGACAATTATCTGGAATTGCTGGTAATACACAAGCAGTACAAACTCAAGCCACATTATTGAATCAGCAACAACTAATTGATTTGTGGATGTTCCCCCTATAGAGTTGACAAGTTATTATACTTTATAAAAAAGCTAATGTAGCTTAAAATGCATGTCTATGAATATTAAACAGCTTTGCCTCCCACACTGAATTAATAAACTCAACTCAAATGTAAAAACAATTGTCAACACTAAAGCTGTGTTAGACCACATGCACTTGCATTTGAGAAAAAGGCAAGCATGTCACCTCATTACCATCCATTCTAGGTAGTAAACATTGTCACAAGGGGATGTACATCAACATACAGTCCTTACCAACACTAAAAAGAGAAAAAAAAAAAACATAGTCAAGACCATTATTATTCATTTAAAATAGCTTTTTCCTGCTGACGATACTGGCAAGATTATACATTAAAATTGAAAGAGAGGACACGTGGTGTGTATTTACATCCACGTAAACTTTCAGTCACAGGAGAGGTTATGTAGATATATCTGCAGTGACAGAAAACTCTCAGAATACCAAAGGTTACACTGAAAAGTCAGGCTGAAAGGGCGCAGGTTTTTGTTAAACTGGCCATTTTTGCCTGATTAAATAAAAAGATCAAGAGCAATTTCCATGCAGATTTATTACTAAAACTCCCCAACATCGGAGTAAAACTGTTAAATCCCCACTGTTTAGACTCTGAGACAACAAAAATCAGCTTTAAGCCAGAATGCAGCACCGGCAAGAGGGTAAGGCAGCTGTCAGCTATGAAGCCATCATTAAGAAACAGTCACGGCCGCACGTTGAATCAGAAAATAGATCCTCTAAAGCAGTCTGAAACACCACAATCTTTTTATAAGTTTAATTTTTATTAATTCTGAATCGTTTCCGAACTTTATGTGCTGTGTGGCTGTGCCTTCACGCTCTTAACTGCTTGGCCTATCCTTTCCCTCCTAGCAAGGGGCTTTTATCAGCGTCCAGCCTTCTAAACGTGTGCCAATGTCCTTCCGCCCGTAGCAAAGTGTCCCAGGTAAAATCAGTAGGAGAGTTACTACTGGTGTTTCGTGCTATTTTGTTCAATCTTAACGACACAGAATGAGCGGTGCAGCGATGGGTTGCTGTGTCGCCTTGCACTTGATTCAGGTGTGCATAATTAAGTCACACGTAATTTAGGTGCGTACCTTTAAGGGGCATTTTGAGGGACTTGTAACATTGGGGGCTTCAGCTCAAACTCCTCATTCCACCTCTTGTTTCTAAAGGAGCTCTTTACAGTCTTTATTTGTGCATATTTCCCACTGTTTATTTCTGGCACGCAGCACACCAATGGAAAAAAAACAAAGTCCACCCACCTCACCGCCTCAAGACGGTAGAATAAATTATGCTGGGACCGGACAATCCGCTCTCAGCGCTTTTTTTCTACTTTCACTAGGAACCAGTGAGGCGCAGAGCTTGAAAAGCTACGCCTGTACTATAGCATCTGGGATTACAATACTTAAATAAAAGCAGCAGCTGGATCATGCGTAAAGATGCAACATGAGACCCATGTGTGCTTCAAGTGTCGCAGCTGAGGGGAAACATGTCAGACCATAGTCTTGATGAAAATCAGCCACAGTCAAAAATGAGGTTATAGGCCTAGATTGATAAACAAACCCACAGATTTATGATCAGTGGGGGTGTTTTCATTCCTCGGATGGGATTCTTATAATTTAGATTGTGTCATTTATAATCAACAACAATACTTTCTTGTTAAAGTCAGGAAAAACAAAATTTGTTATATTGTTGAGCTGTTTTGACGAAATTCTGTTTGCAAAGCAACCAAATTTACCACGTTTTAAAAATGAATATTCTCAATTCAACAGTATTTACATAGCACAATAAATAAAAACTCTGTTGCCTTGAGTGCTTTATAGACTCTAAAAACTAGCAATTCAAAATAGAATCAAACGCTAAAGCCAGCAAATACGGTAAAATCTAGAATAAAATGCCTTTCCACAACACCAAGCAATCAAAACGTCAAAATCTAACATTTCAAACTGTGTTAAAAGCCAAAAAGAAAAGATGTGTTTTACGAGAACATGTTAAACAGAAAGTAGGTCTTCCTATGTAAAGCTACTTCATTCCAGAGTTTTGGTGCAACGATCTGCCAAAACTGATCTGCCAACCTGAGCAAACTAGATGGACCATGCAGATGAATCAGGTCTGACAGATCCTGGAAAGTAAGGCCAACAAGACATTTAAAAACAAATAAAAGTATTTTAAAATCAATCAGAATGTGAACCAGTAGCCAATGAATTGTTGCTAAAAGTCACTTCCTGTTTGCGGTAAGGCGAATTCCTGTTTTCACTGCGTGAGCAACGGTTTGTTGCTCCAGATTCTCTCGCTTTTATCTTTAATCTCTTTGCTGTAACATCTGTTTCTAACACATAAGCACTTTTAAAACATTTTCTGTTGCTGCACATCACGCTTGGGAACTCCTCGTGTTTCACGGTTTGCTCTCTTGGCGTGGTAGAAGGGCGCTAGCCTAGCTTTAGCCTAGCCTAGCTTTAGCTCCACAATGGCTTCCTCTCCTACTATTACTTCAGCTTCTCCGTCTCTTACTAAGTCTCCCCTTATCTCCTGCTCTCTGTGTCAGATGTTTAGCTATTCCTCTGCCTCCTTTAGTGATAATGGTACTTGTAATAAATGTAGTGTTTTTGTAGCTTTGGAGGCGAGGGTGTCAGAATTAGAGACCCGGCTCCGTGCTATGGAAAGACCAGCTGATAGCCGCCCCTTTGCTAGCGCGGAGCCACATAGACCTAGCGTTACTTCACTTAGTGGTCCTCCAGAAGCACCCGAGCAGCCGGGTAAGCAGGCCGGCTGGGTGACAGTTCGTAGGAAGCATAGCTCTAGATTTCAGCCCCCAGTTCACCACCAACCCGTCTGCGTTTCTAACAAATTTTCCCCACTCAGCGACACACCCGCTGAGAAGCCGACCCTGATAATTGGGAGCTCAATAGTCAGAAACGTGGCACTAGAGACACCAGGGACCATAGTTAAATGCCTGCCAGGGGCCAGAACGGGCGACATAGAATCTTACCTAAAACTGCTGGCTAAGGATAAGCGTAAATACAGTAAGATTTTTATTCACGCTGGCGGTAATGACACCCGGTCTCGCCGATCGGAGGTCACTAAAGTTGGTGTTGCTTCGGTGTGTGAGTTTGCTAAAACAATGTCGGACTCCGTAATTTTCTCTGGTCCCCTGCCTGATCTGACCAGTGATGACATGTTTAGCCGCATGTCATCATTCAACCGCTGGTTGTCTAGGTGGTGTCCTGAAAACGACGTGGGCTACATTGATAACTGGCGAACTTTCTGGGGAAAACCTGGTCTGATCCGGAGAGACGGCATCCATCCCACTTTGGATGGTGCAGCTCTTCTTTCTAGAAATCTGGCCGGATTTATTAGTTCTCCTAAATGCTGACAACCCAGGGTCCAGACCAGGAAGCAGAGCCGTAGTTTAACACACCTCTCTGCAGCTTCTGTACTGTTACCCACCCATTATCCTATTGAGACGGTGTCTTTCCCACGGCCAAAACTTAACAGATCAAAAACTGATCTAAAGGGAACAAATCATAAAAATCTAATAAAAATCCATACGGATCACTTTGAACCTAAAAATAAAACAATTAAATGTGGTCTATTAAATATAAGGTCTCTCCCTCCAAAGACTTTGTTAATTAACGAATTGATTTCTGATAAACAGATTGATTTGTTTTGTCTCACAGAAACCTGGCTACAAGAGGACTACGTTAGTATAAATGAGTCAACTCCCTCCAATTATTCAAATTTCCACATTCCCAGATCTGTGGGAAGAGGAGGAGGAGTGGCAGCCATCTTTCAGTCTGATTTATTAATTAGTCCCAGGCCAATTAATAACTACAGTTCTTTTGAACATTTAACCCTCAGTTTCCCTCATCCAAACTGCAAAGCAATAAAACCTCTTCTGTTTGTTGTTTTGTATCGTCCACCAGGCCCTTATACTCAGTTTTTGGATGAGTTGTCAGATTTCTTATCTGATTTGGTGTTAAATACTGATAAGGTTATTATAGTGGGTGATTTTAACATCCATGTTGACACAGAATGTGATAACCTTAGTGTAGCCTTTAAAACTATCCTAGATTCAATTGGTTTTGCTCAAAATGTGCATAAACCGACGCACTCTTGGCTCCATACTTTAGACCTTGTGCTGACATATGGCATTGATTGTGAAGAATTAACAGTATTTCCTCACAACCCTGTCCTATCTGATCATTTTTTAATAACATTTGAGTTTAATCTAACTGAGTTCTCCACCCCCAAAAGAGGGTTCCATTATAGTAGATCTTTATCGGATAATGCTGTATCAAAACTTAAAGAGTCTGTCCCCTTTTTAATATCCTCCGTATTGCAGAAATGCCCAGTAGATGGCAGCAATGTTGTTTCTTCCAATTCACAAATAGATGTCTTTGTAAACGGTATGACTTTGTCATTGCGTTCTGCATTAGACAATGTAGCTCCCTTGAAAAAGAAGGTGATTATTCACAGGAAGCTGGCTCCTTGGTTTAATTCAGAGCTGCATTCCTTGAAGCACAATGTTAGGAAATTGGAGAGAAAATGGCGCTCTACACACCAAGAGGAATCCTACCTAATCTGGAGGGACAGTCTATTGTTGTATAACAAGACCATTCGCAGAGTTAGAGCAGCATATTTTTCATCATTAATTGAGGAGAATAAGAATAATCCTAGATTTCTCTTCAATACAGTTGCCAAACTTACCCAGAGCCACAGCTCTGTTGATCCAGCCATCCCCTTAGCTCTTAGCAGTAATGATTTTATGGGATTCTTCATAAATAAAATTGATTCCATTAAAAATAAAATAATTGGCATCCTCCCAAACATGATTACCTCGTCCTCAGTAAGTGAGGCAGCATTGGAGGAATCCTTAGAACCTGCGCAGTGTCTGAACTGTTTAAAAGCAGTAGAGCTTTCTGAGCTATCTAGAATATTAGCTTCATCTAAACCTTCTACCTGTATGTTAGACCCAATCCCAACCAAGTTGTTTAAGGAGGTATTCCCTCTGATCAGTGGTCCTATTTTAGACATGATTAATCTATCCTTAGTAAATGGATATGTACCACAGGCTTTTAAAGTAGCTGTTATTAAACCTTTACTTAAGAAACCTTCTCTTGATCAAGATGAGCTAGTAAACTACAGACCTATATCTAATCTTCTTTTCTTATCTAAAATTCTTGAGAAAGTAGTTGCTAATCAACTTTGTGAACATTTACAAAGTAATGACCTACTTGAGGAGTTTCAGTCAGGCTTTAGAGCTCATCATAGCACTGAAACAGCTCTGGTGAAGGTCACCAATGATATTCTCATGGCCTCAGATAATGGACTTGTGTCTATACTTGTCCTGTTAGATCTCAGTGCTGCATTTGATACAGTTGATCACAATATTCTCCTACAAAGACTTGAGCATACTGTAGGGATTAAGGGAAAAGCATTAGGCTGGTTTAAATCTTATCTGTCGGACAGATTCCAGTTTGTTCATGTTAATAATAAATCTTCTTCAAACTCTAGGGTCACCTGTGGAGTACCACAGGGTTCAGTCCTTGGACCAATTCTATTTACTATATATATGCTTCCGATCGGCAAAATTATCAGACAGCATGGGATTAATTTCCACTGTTATGCTGATGACACTCAGCTATATTTATCCATAAATCCTGATGAATCCAATCAGTTACTTCGACTGCAGTCATGTCTTGATGACATCAAAAGCTGGATGACTTTAAATTTCCTGCATTTAAATTCTGACAAGACAGAAGTTGTAATCTTTGGGCCAGAGTCCTCAAAAAATAAACTTCTTAATCAATCACTTAATCTGGATGGCATTAACTTGGCATCTGGTAATAAAGTTAAAAACCTTGGTGTTGTTTTCGACCAAGACATGTCATTTAAATCCCATATTAAACAGGTTTCCAGAGTTTCCTTTTTTCACCTCCGGAATATCGCCAAAATTAGAAACATTCTGTCCAGGGGTGATGCTGAAAAACTAGTCCATGCATTTGTTACTTCAAGGCTGGACTATTGTAATTCTTTACTATCAGGAAGTCCACAAAATGCAGTTCGAAGTCTTCAGCTGATCCAAAATGCTGCGGCAAGAGTCCTGATGAAAATCAACAAGAGGGATCATATTTCTCCAATTTTAGCTTCCCTTCATTGGCTTCCTGTTAAATCAAGAATAGAATTTAAAATTCTTCTTCTAACGTATAAAGCCCTTAATAACCAAGCTCCATCATATATCAGAGCTCTGATTACCCCGTATGTTCCTAACAGAGCACTTCGCTCTCAGACTGCAGGTCTGCTGGTGGTTCCTAGAGTCTCTAAAAGTAGAATGGGAGGCAGATCCTTTAGCTATCAGGCTCCTCTCCTGTGGAACCAACTCCCAGTTTTGGTCCGTGAGGCAGACACCCTGTCTACTTTTAAGACTAATCTTAAAACTTTCCTTTTTGACAAAGCTTATAGTTAGAGTGGCTCATGTTACCCTGAGCTATCTCTATAGTTGTGCTGTGATAGGCCTAGGCTGCTGGAGGACATCAGGGTCTAATTTTCTCACTCTACTGATTTCTACTGTTCTTCATTCTACGGTTCTCCAGTTTTGCATTGTATTACATTGAAATGACTGTCGTCATTTCAGCTTTTAACTTTTTGCTCTCTCTCTTTTTCTTCATAGTAGGTACACCTGGTCTGGCGTTCTGTTAACTTTGACATCATCCAGAGAAGACGGCTCACCCGTTACTACCATCTAATGTAGAACAGATTACTAGATCAATGTGTGCTTCTGTGCTTTTTGTCTCTCTTGTTGTGTCTCTGCTCTGTCTTCTGTAACCCCAGTCGGTCGAGGCAGATGACCGTTCATACTGAGCCCGGTTCTGCCGGAGGTTTTTTTTTTTCCCGTTAATGGGTGGTTTTTCTTCCCACTGTCGCTTCATGCTTGCTCAGTATGAGGGATTGCAGCAAAGCCATGTACAATGCAGACGACTCTCCCTGTGGCTCTACGGTTCCCCAGGAGTGAATGCTGCTTGTCGGGACTTTGATGCAATCAACTGGTTTCCTTATATAGGACATTTTGACCAATCTGTATAATCTGACCCAATCTGTATAATATGATTGAACTTGATTTTGTAAAGTGCCTTGAGATGACATGTTTCATGATTTGGCGCTATATAAATAAAATTGAATTGAATTGAATTGAATTAAAACTGGAGTAATGTGTTCTCGTTTTCTGTTAGCAGTTAAAAGACCAGCAGCAGCATTTTGGACCAGCTGCAGTCAAGCCACTAGAGTTTTATTAAGCCCAGAGTAAAGTGCAGTGCAGGAATCTAAGAAAGTCTTAATTAAAGCATAGATTTAAATCTTTAGTCAGCTGTTTTAGTTTGAAAAAGCTGGACCAGGCCACAGACTTTAACTCTGCATCAAAGTTAAGATTACTGTATTCTCAAGTCTTACATGCAGGTCTGTAGCAGTATGTGTCAGATAAGGTTACAGGTCAACACTGATGTTAGAGACATCAATGGGCCCAAACAACTCCGTCTCTTTGTTGTTCTGGTACAAGAGGTTTGTTGACGTCCCTGATTTCTGCAATGCATTCGAGAAGTTTATTTGCAGAGCAACTATTTTCCTTTTCAGTGTCATAAAAGTCTGATTGTCTTCTGAAAAAAAAAAGGCTAAACTATGTATTCTTATGACTGACCCCAATTGGAAGGGGCAAAGAGAGAAGAGGAGGAGGGTTAGTAATAGTACCGGCGAGAATTTTAAACTACTTTCACTCCTGAACATGACAATGTTGGAGATTTCCCTTCTGTTAGTCACAAAGATAAAACAGGCATTTTCCAAAACATTAATTTGATCATTTGACATTTATTTCCTACAGCTACAGACTTGATTTAGTTACTGTTTACATTGGTTGTGTATGTATGTAGAGGGAGTGCTTTCCATGACGTATAACATAATCTGGGCAAAAGTGATGACAAAGCAATGAATAAGGTTTTCCTAATGTTTTCTTATTTTAACTGCTCATATAATTTACCAGCAGTGAAACATAAACTACTCTGACCAGCTTCGCGGTCACAGCTGAAGAAAAGTATTCCTAATGCATGATGGCACTGCTACCATGGTTAATGGTGAGGCTCAAGAGCACACTTTAGGATGGTGAAAAGTTAGCATTATAAGGGGTGTTAAAAATTATTTTTTCACGTACACCAGATCAACTGTTATTTATGGTATTTATCAAATTTGTTGTCCCACTGACTTTATAAATTTTCTAAAGGTACAGTTTGAATATACTGAAGTTTCATTTTTATTAGTTTTGGGAAGTTAACAGCAAACTTGACCTACTTGGTGCACTATTCAGCTTAACAAATGTTAACAGTTTTATTTGTACACTTTCAGGTTTATGTAAGCCCTAATTTGGAAACCAGTAAGAAAAAGATAAAAAACAGGAAGGCTTATTTTAAATAAATACTTTCTTGGAAGATCAGTTTTGCTTTTTTGATTTGAATAATTTATGTTTTTGGGCATAGAAGAAAAAAAACTGTATTTATACCTTTCTTCTTCTTCTTTTTCAAACAGACAGTTGACAAACCATCACTTTCTTGCCATCGGGCTTTAGTGAAACCTATAGATATTAGAGGGTAACGCTGTGATTCACTCTGACCCAAAAAAACAGTATGATTTCAGACATTTGCATGAAGATGAGGTCCAAACAGCCATGTTTGCAGACAAGGAAAGAGTGAAAGTCTGCAAATAAACAAAGTAATGCCACATTAGTTTGCCCTGTGAGTATTTCCTCAAGTTAAAAATGGTACAGCAGCACCTTGGTCTCCACAAATATATATATTTTGAATTGTAGGGATCAAGGATAGAGCATCAGAGTTGCACAAAAAAGTTGGTATTCAATTTTATGGCAAACAGAGCTGCATTAGATGCAGAATAGTTATAGTTATGCAACATATCTGTTTTTTTCTTTCGTCTGTAAAGTAGTTCCATAATAGTAAGAATGGAAAAAGTCAGGTAAGCTGGGTTAAATGGTCCCTGAAGAACGTCTGACTGATTTAAAACTCAAAGGCCACCTGCCCGGCACCCTTCGGCCTGTAATTGCCGTCACTCCACTGACACTGGAGAAAGAAAAAAAAACAACATACACACAAGAGGGGGATTATCTTGTGGCAAAAGGTTCTAGTGTGCAGCAGAAGCACACAGTTGATTGCATTAACGTTCCCATGGAGCCCACCCTTGTGAAAGAATTAAATATAAAAGCTGTGGTCGCTGAAGGTTGAGCATTTAGGTGGTTTCACTTAGAGACTACTGTTAATCAGAGGTGAGCAAGTGGTACGTCAGCACACATTGGGTGAAAGTGGGCTGCTGATTGGATATAACTAGTTTTTAAAACAACAGTGTGGGTGTGTTTATTACTAATGTCTGCTCCAAGCCAGGACAAAGGATGTGAACCTACTTCCCGCATATAAGGCTGGGTTTAGCCACAATATTGGTTATTCTGGTGATCTAATTAGTTTATTATGTACTCCGGTGTTAACACCAAAACTGCATTATCATTTTATGTAAATTCCCACAACACTATTTGCAAGTTGTTGTAAAACTCAGCACTCTATAATCTATGTTGAAGTAATTCCCACCAGTGCCATATAAACCGTTCGTCACGATTTGAAGTGGTTGTTGTAGGAGCCAAATGCAGAGAGGCAGAGACAGCGAGTAGTTATTGGTGGATTTAATGAAAATCAAAAATTCACGACAGACACTGGAGGATGCAGGAGCCAGAGCAAAAACAAAACGTAGACCCGGGAAGCAAACGAGGAAGAGATCGAGCAAAGCGGCAGGACGTAAACAGTAGAAACCAGCGGCGAGCGGGAAAATGAGAGCAGCTTAAATACTGGCAGGATGAGAGCTGGAACAATGGCAGGGGTGGATTGACTAACTGATGGCAGGTGTGAAGAAGGAGCTGGAGGAAAAACCGAGGAGAGAGAGAGAGTGTGTGGCAACAGGGGAGCAAGGAAGATAATCTAAATGTAACTGAGGATAACTAGACTCAGGGAATAAACTAAAGACTGTACAGAAGGGAACTGAAACGAGGCTGAACTAAAGAAAAAAAGGAAAAGGGATCATCAGGGGAAAACTCGATGTAAGGAAAATAACTATTTATGTACTTTATTGGGATTTTAGTCTATATACCAATAAAGTATTGCATAACTATGAAGTGGATGAAAATGATACAGACTAGCTCTGGATGTATGAAATTATGCATCACTCCCAAATTGTTTGTAGCCTTTGTTAATTGATGAAAAACTCAGCTGTCCATTAAAGAAAGGAGATCGCAATTTTCACTCAGCCAGCACTTTATCAATTCTTGCCAGAATCAGAACAGAAGAACAGTGTCAAAAGCTCTCTGCTCTGCGTCTGTTCTGCTCCTACTACAACAGAAAGTGTCTTGCTTACATTGGGGTGCTTCGCTCACACAACAGCAATAAAACAAGAAGAACAGCAATAGGCCTGGAAATCTTCACTATGGCTCTCAAGAATGGCCTTTTGAAACTCTTCCACAAGGCTGACACTTGAGGTTTAACCCCTGGACCTATGAACTTTAGGGAGAACTGCTTCCCATCCGTACCTGGCAGATTTTGACCTCTGCAAAAACACTCCCAGGCTTTAGGGAGGTAGACTTAAAAGAGCCTCGATCATAAATCTGACTTTCAAGCAAAGCAAAGCGGGATGTATAAAGTGGCAGCTAAAGATAATGCTAATCCATTAGCTTGGATGTTTTTACCATTTTACTTTGCCATTAGGTAAGCCTTACCAATTTAATATTTAATATCTTATATGTGGTATGCACCAACATTGTTTGGTTCTTAAAATGACATACATGCCCAATGAGTTCAGTCAATGAAGAGGTTTCTCATTTTAGTTCTTTACTTGGTCCTGGGGTAAACTGACCCAGAAGTGTAAAGTGCACAGAGCTGGGCTGTCTTTGCAAGAGAGACTATAGGCCCGGCCCCGTCAGTTCCTCCGA
This sequence comes from Fundulus diaphanus, assembly GCA_037039145.1. Classification (NCBI taxonomy): domain Eukaryota; kingdom Metazoa; phylum Chordata; class Actinopteri; order Cyprinodontiformes; family Fundulidae; genus Fundulus; species Fundulus diaphanus. The sequence continues at coordinate 22,698,059 of CM073139.1, forward strand.
GTGATGTCACAAAAACTTTTGAAGCAATAGCGATACAGACTCGAAATTCAATGCAAGAAAACTGCTGAATCTCAGGAAGGCAACACACTGACGGTTTTAGACACAAGAGCAGGATTTCAACAAATATGCTGTAAATTGTCTTATAGTGCTGTCTAAATAACCTGGTGGTTATTTCGACAACCATGTTAACAGTTTATTAACAGAAAAAGTTGATTTGGGGCTGAGTTACATTTAAAGCAAGACTAAAGTTTGATTTGCAAGAAGACCACAATGAACCCAAAACCTCCAAAGCTCTTTAGTTTCTGATCAAAGCCACACTGAACCCATCACTGCCTTTTTTTTCTTTTGCCTTCACTTGACTATCAATTTTACACTCAGAGTTTGTGTGGATGGAGGCCCTGAAAAATGATGTGAAATTAGGCTCTTGACTACACAGGTGCCAGTGGCATTCCTGTGCCTGCAGCATTTTTCTCCCATAGTAGTATTTTGCTTCTGGGTGGTAATGCTGAAATCTTTTTTTTTTTTTCTTTCAGGCCCAGGTTGCATCCTAACACCGAAGAGGCTACTACTGAGTGAAAGCCTTAAGAATAAACATCCTGTTGAGGACATTTTTAACAAAAGGGAAGAAAATTCAAAGAATCTGAAACTTTTGTTGCATTTCATTTTATCGCGTTTCTTGACCTTATTAGATCACTTCTGGAAAGCTCTTTTGAAGTAGGATGGAATTCAAGTTGGGCTTTGTTCACATTTTATCCTGTTTTATTGTGAATATGTATTCAGTGGGCCTTGACCTTTACCAGCAATAAAAGAGAAATTGTTTGTGACTGGCACAATCAGGTTCCCCTACTTGGCAGCTGAAATTCCTGTACTTTGGAATACAGAAGTAGTTACCTCAAGTTCCTACTACAAAAGGTAAATGTGTGTGCTCATCTTTAGCAAGACCTTGAATAATAGATAAAAGCTAAGTCTTCAAAAAGGAAGACCTACATTTAGTTGGCTTTTCTTTGGGAAAGTACTAAAATTACTTCTCCAGCAATGTTAGCAATTTGGATGAACCTCATATGCTTTTGTTTATCCGTTTAAAATTATACAAGGTCCACCTCAACGACACTATGCTTTTATAATTTGATGCGTCACCAATGCAATATTTACCTGATATTTTAGCATTCTGGTGATGCACTGATTGATGGTGTAGCACATTAATTAAATCATAAATATCATATGTTAATATAAACTGGTATCTGGTTTAGAGAACTGTGCAACAGTTTATTTCCCAGTGTGCCAGTTTTCCAGTTGACCAGTGATTAAAACTAGCTTTGACAAATCAAATACTAAAAAAAAAAAGGGTCCCGTTTACTGCTTGCATTTTTAGACTAGTAGGAACATAAGAAGCTGCAGCACCCTGCAAATGTCCAACTTTTGTGAACTCACAAAAATAAACTTTAATGATCTGTTTGTTGGGGTTTATGTGTTATGGGTTTCAACACCCTTACTCAAATATTAGTTCATTAACGGAGGATTTGAGCTTGAGACCACTGCAGTGTCTTTGCACAGCCCTATAGGAGAGTTTTTGCTCATTTGTCTTACAGCTCAAGCTCAACATTCACAATTGGATTTAGGTCTGGACTTTGACTAGACCTAGTCAATGTTAAAGACATGCATCTAAAGTGAATGTCTGTTGATCTAAGCCCATCCATTGCAGCTCAGCTGTATATCGATTCCACATCCTGTTGGAAGGTGAAAATATGCCCCAGTTTCAATTATTTTACAGCTTTTTCCTCCCTCAGGAATACTCCATATAGCTCCATCAAGCTTCTCATCAACTCTGCTTCCCTGTCCTCACTATTAAATACATTTCCGCAGCATGATACTGCCACTCCTGTCTTTCACAGGAGCGTTCAGGCTGATGAGCAGTATGCTACATAATGACTAACACATTGTACACGTTTTAGTGGAGATGTGCCCCTCTGTGTCAAGGCTTCGAAAAGTGTGTAATCCAGGGAGATTTTTGTGAAGTACACTTCAAGGCTTGCGCTGATGATGCATATGAGGACATTAAAAGTCTCGCTAGGAATGTATTGCATGTATTAGCAATCCATTTGAGTGTCCTTTTTGTGATGGAACCAGCAAGAAGGGGAGACTTTCTCTCCCAAATCAAGTATGCACATACTAATAAATGATCACTAACAGTGACTACGGCAATATCAATAAACACCGCAGCAGATCCTGTATTCTAATTTCATTTGACTAATATCCAGATTTTTAAACGTTGAAGTGACTGTTGTATTTAAACAAACTTGGAAACAACAGTAACAGCTCATCCATGTTGAGGCATTATGGAGCCCTGCATTAAAACAAGGACACTAACCAAGGTGGACTAAGCCCAGATAGTCATATGATGCATTTGTACTACATGGTACATTCCTTTATATTTTGTTTGTATTTGGTGAAGTCTTTGTCAACAGGGTGATCGAGGATTCCCAGCCCTTCAATATAATGGATGACAGCAGTTTTAGCTAGCTTGTAAAAGCTTTGAACCCTACACGTTCTCTCCACAAGGGAGGTATGTATCTGAGCACATTAAACATTTTTACCCATTTCACGGCATTTCCTCGATATTGTCTGAATATCCCAAATGAAAGAAGAACCATCTCATATTTAATTTAGCCTTAGAAAGCTATGGTGGAATCATTGTGACAATGGTATCCATCATTAGTTTGGTATGAGATATGTGAAGACCGATGTGCATCTAGCTGTGACCTGCCATGTTATAGATGCAAGCACATCCTTGAATTCTGTTTCAGGGGTGCTGCATTTTCCTGATGCCAATACTTCTGAAAATCTGGCACAAGTAACAGCAGCACTTATGTCAGAGTGGGGAATGACAAACAAAGTTACTAGCCTTGTGACTGATGGTGCAGCAAATATGGGTGCTTGTGCCAAGAAGCTCCGCTTGCATCACAAATTGTGTGGTGCATACTTTGAATTTACTTGTAAAAAAAAAAGGCTTGCGATCAAAACACCATACTGCCTGACAAACTGTATGAAGATAGGGGGCTATTTCAAGAACAGGACATCTGCAAAGGTTAGTTGTTCTTTATTGCAACATTCTAAATGATACAGTTTAAGGTTCTGCTGCAGTGACAGTTGAATAAATGTTTGTTAACTAATTTTATTGGAGAAGCTGAGAGACGCAGGAACAAATGGGCCAGCCTGCACCGAAACTAATTCAAGAGGCGGATACACGTTGCAACAGCACATACCTAATAGTCCGACGTGTTTATGACCTCAGGGAACCTGTAGGCGCAGCTTTGGCAGGCCTGTGCACTGACATTCGCCCTGTCTCATCAGAACAGTAGGGAAATATTGCACAATGTCTAAAAGTGCCTTCCCTATTTAATGATGCCACACTTAAGTCGTCGGAGGAAAAGAGAGTCAACCAAAAATCATCCCTCCATTATCGATGCTACACCATGCACTGGGAGGCGAGGAAAGGGGGAATTGTCCCAACACCAAGGAGTCCAGCAATGAGTGGGAGTCTGAGGAGACAGTTACAGGAGAAGCTACCATATATACTTTGCAGTAAATGAAGATAATGTCACTGGTGATACAACTTAAGGTTTAAAAAAAAGAAGGAAAGAAAAAAGGCTTTTTTAGCCACAATAAAGCAGCAGATGTTGAGCAGAGGCTCACCGCTTCTGGGCACTGAATGTGCTGTCGTTTTATGAAACATCCTCATTGGCATCATCAGAAGCTTCATCATCAGAAGCTTCTCAGCCTGTGACTCAAGGTACAAGGGTACATTATAACAATGTTATTGTAGTCAGTCACTTACAGTCTGCATGTCAAACTGTGGCACCGTCTGGACACCACAGTCATGCAAACAAGAACCCAAATTATTGCTGCGGATGCAGCCGTGGAGGGCCAATTGTATCTGAATGAAGATTGGAGAATCCCCTGGAGCAGGGGTCAGCAACCTGTGAATCCTGCAAGTGGCTCTTTGTACCGTCCACGATGGCTCTTGATGACTGACTAAAATTATAAAGAACTAATGTTTATTAAAAAAAACATAATAATAGATGCAAGTTTTAGCAGATTTTTTTTATTTTTCACGAAATAATCGTGTAATTTCCCCGATTGCCACTGAAATCTACCAGAAATATTTTTAGATCCATTTTTCTCATCGGGTCGGATATTATGTGCTTTTTTTCTTTGACGTCATTATCCGCAAAAATAAACATCCCATAGAAGGAAATGTGTCCATCCTTTTTTCTAAATCTACGTTTTAAAATATTTTTTCTTTAAATGTCAGAGTTCCAAAAGTAAATGTTTATCAAAACTGATAAGTTGTATATTTTTGAAAAAAAAAAAGGTCAGGTAACACAGATAGAAGCTCCGCATGGAGGACCACTTCAGCAGAAACACCCCAGGCGACATGTAGAGAGGCGTCAGGATCATCATGGACTGTAAGCACAGTGACCCGCAGCTCAGCAAACGCAGCTCTGCCAACGGCAGAAGGTCTGAACATGTTCCTCAGCAAGAGGTGCAGCATCAGCCTCTCATCCTGCAGCTGCACCAAGTGACATTCACTTTAAGGAAGGTCAACATCAACGAGGCCTCAGGCCCAGACATGGTGTCAGGTCGGGTGTTAAAATCACGTGCTGACCAACTAGCAGGGGGGTTTTATAGACATCTTCAACCTCTCCCTGCAGCTCTCCATGGTCCCTGCCTGCCTGAAGACCTCCATTATTTTGCCTGTTTCCAAGAAAACAACCATCACCTGCCTCAATGACTACCTGTTGCTCTGACCCCTGTTATCATGAAGTGCTTTGGAAAGATCCTCCTGAAATACACCAAAGACACCATCACTGCGGCAGGCCTGGCGTTAGGGGAACAAATTAGAGGTAGTGCGACATGCACAGTGGGGAGGCAAGTCTATAACTCTACAATATGATAACTCTTGCTTAGCACCTAAATACATCACAGACTTGTTATCAACCCTCCAGACCACTAAGGTCTTCTGGCTCCAGCCTACTCTGCATACCTAGAACCAGAACTAAACAAGGAGAAGCAGCATTTAGTTCCCATGCCTCGGTTATCTAGAACAAACTTCCAGAAAACTGTAATAGTGCTGAAAGCCTGAGTTCTTCTAAATCAAGATTAAAAAACACATTTGTTTAGGATTGCCTTTGACTGTTCTAGTTAGACTGTTTACTGAAACATCATTAGTTTAAGCTTGTAGTCCAACTGTTTTTAAAATCAATAATATTTGCTTTATTTTCCATTTCCAATGTTTTGATTTGCTTAAAATGTTCTACATTTTATTCCATCTTGCTTTTATTCTGTTTTTATTTCCCTGTTTTCATCATGTAAAGCACTTTGCATTGGGACGTACTGAAATGTGCTATAGAATTAAATTTGCCTTGCCTTACAGGAAGTTCAGGAAGACAGAACATGCTCCTTTCTGCATTGTGGAGCATATGGCCAGCATAAAGTTCCTGGGCCTTCACATTTCTTCTGACCTCTCCTGGACTGTGAACTCCTCCCACCTATGGGGTGCCAAATGTAAAATTTCAGATAAAATTCTATAGCTGATATATTTTGATTATTTAGCTCACTTTTCTCACATTTAACTCCCTTTTCTCACATTTAAGACAGAAATTCACAATAAACAAGATCTTATATGCAATTGTCAACAATATGTTTGTAAAGTAAAACAAATAGTTAAATGTTAAATCTAAATGTTAAATCTATATCTAAATGTTAAATCTATATCTAAATGTTAAATCTATATCTAAATATTAAATTTAAATCTAAATGTTAAATCTATATCTAAATGTTAAATTTAAATCTAAATGCTAAATCTATATCTAAATGTTAAATTTAAATCTAAATGTTAAATCTATATCTAAATGTTAAATGTTAAATGTAAATGTTAAATCTATATCTAAATGTTAAATTTAAATCTAAATGTTAAATCTATATCTAAATGTTAAATCTATATCTAAATGTTAAATTTAAATCTAAATGTTAAATCTATATCTAAATGTTAAATCTATATCTAAATGTTAAATTTAAATCTAAATGTTAAATCTATATCTAAATGTTAAATGTTAAATGTAAATGTTAAATCTATATCTAAATGTTAAATCTAAATCTAAATGTTAAATTTAAATCTAAATGTTAAATCTATATCTAAATGTTAAATTTAAATCTAAATGTTAAATCTATATCTAAATGTTAAATGTTAAATGTAAATGTTAAATCTATATCTAAATGTTAAATTTAAATCTAAATGTTAAATGTTAAATGTAAATGTTAAATCTATATCTAAATGCTAAATCTATATCTAAATGTTAAATCTATATCTAAATGTTAAATCTATATCTAAATGTTAAATGTTAAATGTAAATGTTAAATCTATATCTAAATGTTAAATTTAAAACTAAATGTTAAATCTATATCTAAATGTTAAATCTATATCTAAATGTTAAATTTAAATCTAAATGTTAAATCTATATCTAAATGTTAAATGTTAAATGTAAATGTTAAATCTATATCTAAATGTTAAATCTATATCTAAATGTTAAATCTAAATCTAAATGTTAAATTTAAATCTAAATGCTAAATCTATATCTAAATGTTAAATTTAAATCTAAATGTTAAATCTATATCTAAATGTTAAATGTTAAATGTAAATGTTAAATCTATATCTAAATGTTAAATCTATATCTAAATGTTAAATCTAAATCTAAATGTTAAATGTTAAATCTAAATGTTTTGAAAATATGCAAATTGACCACGCCCCCTATCGGGTTCTCGCCCACACCACCGACCTTGGATCAGCCATGAGATCCATCTGTGGAGGACACGGTAAACATGCCGCACAGACGGCTGACAAGGCAACTTCCTATAACTATATAACTTTCTCCCTTTAACGGCAAAGTTTCTTGTTTTAATGAGAGACTTATCTTGCTCAAACGACATAATTTTCGTCTCATAACAACGCAACATAACCCGGCATCAGCTCGCGGGATATTTGACTGTCATGGAGAAGAGGAGAGACGGAGGGGCGCCTTTTATTACTTTTTAAGAAGTCGTCATTTTTCGGAGGAATGTATTTCTGCACTGAGGAGTGACAAGGTAAGTCATAAATATACAGCAAGTCCTCTACTTGAAATTTGACCAATTCGGCAGTTATTTATAGTTAACAACTCTGCTTTGGATACACTTGCATTACTGTAGTACAGTCTCTGGCTCTGTTTACACGGTGAAAACAGGTTTGCGTTGCCTTTGTACTCTTCATTTACACACTACAAGGTTTAACTGTTGCTTATGGGGGGCTTTCAGCTATAGCTGTGGGTTTATTTACAACAGTTTGCAGCCGAAACAGTCCTCCGCCAGCCGCTGTTTTCTTCTTCTGGGCAATTTAACCCGGAGCTTCAAAAATCACAGCGCTACTAGTGGTGCGGCATGGGAATTGCACCGTTTAAGTACTCTGTAAACAGGGCCTGTGACTGCAAATGTACCTATCTATGCCTTTATGTATTTTAATCAAATATGATTAAAATAAATTTTAATCCGACACTTGTAAGGCTAATTAAAAGTATGTGTATTCTACACAATGAAAGTGAGGCAAGATAAAGCTACATTTATCCATATTTTATTGTGTCAAAACAAAGATATGAATACAGAGCTTTCTAATGAGACAATTCACACGCCAGTGAAGGACAACTATTTATATGAACTTCATTAATAAACCCAGTCAACTACTGACATGCTTTAATAAGGGGAAAAGCAAAAACTGATAATCGATTATCATTGCCGCAAATTCAAAAGTTAATATCAGAATTTATCAATGAAAGCTCCTGGCAGCAAGGCACCATTGTTCTCAGTTTATTTGTTGTTCCATTTGTTTTTTCTAATGTTTTTAAACTTACTCAGAAAAGAAAACAAATCTTAATCAACAACATTGTTCCATTGCAGTCTAGGTTTAGGCAATTTTAACATTGATCCAGTCTAACCTTAAATCACAATTTTAAACAGCAGCTATTCTCCTTCTGATGGGAATTCTGTAAAAGTACTTTTTAAAATTCCCATAAACAAAAACATTAAGGTAGGAGGACCAGGTTTAAGATAGCTACATTAAAAATACAGCCAGAAAATGAATGTTCTCTTTTACATCTTAGAATGCCTGTGCATTTGATCTGACACTCAAAATTTAAATATTTAAAAACGTTGAATTTGGAATATTTAGCTTCTCACATTTAGCATAAGTAACGTGCTCAATTTTTAGAAAGAATAAATTGTTATTTTTACATTTTGTTTAAAATAAAAAACAATAACAAAATCTCTGCTGTGTTTACAGGTTGGCATCTCTAAAGCTGAATACATGGATGGTGCTGTCCAAAAGTTACTGCTGGATATTTTCTTCCAGCAGTAACAGAGGGGGTACCACAGCCAGAATTCATATTGACATGGAGACAGAGAATAGTACAATGAAAGACATTCAAAGATTTTTGCGTCTTGATGACAGCTATCCTGAAAACTACTTCATTGTGGGATCCAGCTCATCAACAACTGGTGGGATTTCTTAAGGAAACGTCGTGCACAGTACTGGATGAACCTTTTTCAAAAACTGAAGAATACAGATTACTTTACTGGTGACTTCTTGGATAAGCAGCCAATTCTGCTCACCTGTTTAAATATCACTGAGGTATGTTTGAATGTAAAAGATAAATACTATATGATACATGCTTTTAAATATGGAGTATGTACTTTAAGAACTTGTTTATTTTCTTGTCTTTCAGGAAGAACTCTTAAAGTGGTTCACTTATGGAACATCATTTGTAAGATTAGAGATGCAATTGCTCCAAGTGGCCGGCCCTACATGATGTATACCTGGGGTGTCAAGCTCCAGTCCTCGAGGGCCGGTGTCCTGAAACTTTTAGAGGTTTCCTTGGTCCCACACACCTGAATCAAATAGCACAATTAGCTCCTCAGTTTGCAGTCAGGTTCTTCAGAGTCCTGGTAATTACCTGATTATTTGACTCAGGCGTGTCAGACCAGGGACATATCTAAAAGTTTCAGGACACCGGCCCTTGAGGACTGGACTTTGACACCTGTGAACCCTTCCACGGCGTTTTGGTGAACAAGATCATCTCAAACAGGTTTCTAAGCAAGCGGCAGAAACTTGCACAGTCCAACGTCTTCAGAGGACCGTTTACATGTTATGAGACAGTTCGAAGTATCATACCTTCTGATGACGGAAAACTTTCTTCATGCACCGTCCACACATGATGAAACAATTGAGTTATGCTTATTTTTAAGAGCTTGTATGCACACAAACCTGTGACACGTGTGACATTTTCTTGTAAAAAAGAGTTTGTGGAGCAAATGACCTTGTGAGCCTGTCCAGAATGAACCTATCACTTTCCGACACAGTCAGAATTAGGCAGCTGCAGACCCCACAACCAATAAAGGAAAAGCAGTCAAAGAAATACAGATGGAGGAAAAAAAACAGACCTGTTTTCACTGACTCCCATGTACTTAAATGTTTCATCATGATGTACATAATTTTTTGAATTTTGGTAACAGGTTTTATATTTTGTGTGATTCTTGTTGTGTGTGACAGCAAATATACACTACTAAATATATTAGGACAATAACAAGAAATTTAACTTCACATTTGCCTTGTAATCTGTCATGTAGGACAAAATGTTTAAATGACATGTTCTGTAAACCCCACCACTGCTCCTCATATTCAAGACATACTTTTTATATTTATAACAGCAAGACTCTTATAGTTCTCTGTTACTAAACACTGAGACCCAAGTTATGTACTGTTTGACAATGGTGATATGGTCAAATGAGATGAAAAATAACGTGCCTATGCTTATGTGCAACATGAAAACTTTTAATGAATCTTTGGTAAAAACCCATTACAAAATAAAGTGCAATGGTTTGTGATCAAACCAACTCGTTCTTTCCTTAGAAACATAACATTATATTGCAATGTTACATCAACTCACAGAAGAACATACATTAAAAGTACCTTTAACAAGTTCTCTGAAATATCCTTTTGAAAGGAAGTTCTCTACCTCCAGATAATGACCTAACTAGAACATAATCTATGAGTATTAAAAAGATGAATACATGGATCTCAAAATTGAACATGAGAAAATCCTTTTACATATGACAAAAGTCGTTGTTAGAAATCTGGGCACTATTGCGCTCAAAGCATTCATCTATTTTACAATCAACTTTAAAGAATATAAAAGAAAAATAATGCCCTATGGAAAGAAAAGTAAGTACAGTTTAAACACATGCTTTAAATTTTTTTACCTTAAAGAAGCTTAATAGCAACAGCAATAATTTCACTTCAAAAAATTGTATTTCACAATGCTGTTGGAGTAATCTTTTTAATCAGTATTTTTGCTCTATATCTTTGTCAGCAAAAACAAAAGCTAATTGACTCTATTGTGGCTCACTTCCATATGTTCATGAAAACATATTGAAAACACATTTTGAGTCAAATGGTAAGCTTTCTTTTTAAATATATTACATAGTGATATTACCTGAAACCAAAAACATTTTAGATCAAATTGGACTTTTTCCATGAAGATTTGCATGTAAAGAGTTTTTCAAGCCACGTCTGTTGAAGGGCATCTCTTTCACCTTTTCCTTGGAACTCGAAGCAAAATCTCTGGGTGGCAATTCTGTCAGCATAGGTGGGAATATAGATGGCCAAGCTCTCATCCATGCTTGCTATAGCTGATATGTCAGTCTACAAGCACAATGAAATTATGGTTAATATAAAAACCGTAAAAAACTAAAAAGACTCTTTTAAGCACATGATTATTAATCTTTACAGCAGAATTTATGATTAAATGCATGACATGTTTTTAAAAATATTAAGCTGCTTATCCTTATCTCTATCTCATTAACATCCATGTAGAACATTTGCAGTCACAGGCCCTGTTTACAGAGTATTTAAACGGTGCAATTCCCATGCCGCACCACTAGTAGCGCTGTGATTTTTGAAGCTCCGGGTTAAATTGCCCAGAAGAAGAAAACAGCGGCTGGCGGAGGACTGTTTCGGCTGCAAACTGTTGTAAATAAACCCACAGCTATAGCTGAAAGCCCCCCCCCCCCCCCCCCCTAAGCAACAGTTAAACCTTGTAGTGTGTAAATGGAGAGTACAAAGGCAACGCAAACCTGTTTTCACTGTGTAAACAGAGCCAGAGACTGTACTACAGTAATGCAAGTGTATCCAAAGCAGAGTTGTTAACTATAAATAACTGCCGAATTGGTCAAATTTCAAGTAGAGGACTTGCTGTATATTTATGACTTACCTTGTCACTCCTCAGTGCAGAAATACATTCCTCCGAAAAATGACGACTTCTTAAAAAGTAATAAAAGGCGCCCCTCCGTCTCTCCTCTTCTCCATGACAGTCAAATATCCCGCGAGCTGATGCCGGGTTATGTTGCGTTGTTATGAGACGAAAATTATGTCGTTTGAGCAAGATAAGTCTCTCATTAAAACAAGAAACTTTGCCGTTAAAGGGAGAAAGTTATATAGTTATAGGAAGTTGCCTTGTCAGCCGTCTGTGCGGCATGTTTACCGTGTCCTCCACAGATGGATCTCATGGCTGATCCAAGGTCGGTGGTGTGGGCGAGAACCCGATAGGGGGCGTGGTCAATTTGCATATTTTCAAAACATTTAGATTTAACATTTAACATTTAGATTTAGATTTAACATTTAGATATAGATTTAACATTTAGATATAGATTTAACATTTACATTTAACATTTAACATTTAGATATAGATTTAACATTTAGATTTAAATTTAACATTTAGATATAGATTTAGCATTTAGATTTAAATTTAACATTTAGATATAGATTTAACATTTAGATTTAAATTTAACATTTAGATTTAGATTTAACATTTAGATATAGATTTAACATTTAGATATAGATTTAACATTTACATTTAACATTTAACATTTAGATATAGATTTAACATTTAGATTTAAATTTAACATTTAGATATAGATTTAACATTTAGATATAGATTTAACATTTAGTTTTAAATTTAACATTTAGATATAGATTTAACATTTACATTTAACATTTAACATTTAGATATAGATTTAACATTTAGATATAGATTTAACATTTAGATATAGATTTAGCATTTAGATATAGATTTAACATTTACATTTAACATTTAACATTTAGATTTAAATTTAACATTTAGATATAGATTTAACATTTACATTTAACATTTAACATTTAGATATAGATTTAACATTTAGATTTAAATTTAACATTTAGATATAGATTTAACATTTAGATTTAAATTTAACATTTAGATTTAGATTTAACATTTAGATATAGATTTAACATTTACATTTAACATTTAACATTTAGATATAGATTTAACATTTAGATTTAAATTTAACATTTAGATATAGATTTAACATTTAGATATAGATTTAACATTTAGATTTAAATTTAACATTTAGATATAGATTTAACATTTAGATATAGATTTAACATTTAGATTTAAATTTAACATTTAGATATAGATTTAACATTTACATTTAACATTTAACATTTAGATATAGATTTAACATTTAGATTTAAATTTAACATTTAGATATAGATTTAGCATTTAGATTTAAATTTAACATTTAGATATAGATTTAACATTTAGATTTAAATTTAACATTTAGATATAGATTTAACATTTAGATATAGATTTAACATTTAGATTTAACATTTAACTATTTATTTTACTTTATAAACATATTGTTGACAATTGCATATAAGATCTTGTTTATTGTGAATTTCTGTCTTAAATGTGAGAAAAGGGAGTTAAATATGAGAAAAGTGAGCTAAATAATCAAAATATATCAGCTATAGAATTTTATCTGAAATTTTACATTCGGCACCCCATACCACCTGGTGAAGAAGGACCAACAACGGCTCTTCTTTCTCAGGAAACTAAAATGGACTGGAACATCAACTTAGCCCTTAAACTTTTACAGAGCTAAATAGTAGGGCTGTCAAAATAACGCGTTAATTTCGATTAATTAATTAAAAAAAAATGAACGGATTAAAAAAAAAAACGCAGATTAATCAATGTCGTATAGGGGTTTTCAATAGGTGAGGCGCGCCTCCCCTGGGGGGCGCCAAAGAGTCACAGGGCCCTGCCAACACACCCATGAGGGGCCCATGCGGGTTGGATGTGGGCTGGTGAGTGGGTCCCAGCTGGGCAGCCCAGCTGGGGCCCAGCTAGTTTTGTCAGTGGGTTCCATGGTGGCCCCTTGTGGGCAAGCCCACATGGGCTGAGGGTGGGTTTCACATGGGCAACCCAGTTTTCACCCACATGCGTCCTACACTGTATAGCCTTTATTATTACAGGTTATTTAATTTTGGAGTGGGTCATTTTGTGTTATTATTGTAATATGTACCTATTATTTTTTGTAAATGCTGCTTGTGAAGACTTTGATGCAGTCAACTGCGAGTTGCCTCTATGCACTATATAAATAAAAATGCCATGTTATTGTTCAAGGTTTTTTATTATTTCAAAAGCATATGTATTTTACAGATGCATAATACACACAATATGATACAGATTATGAAAGTTTTATACAAGACAAAAAAATGGAACAGACAAAAAAAATGGTCCCATAACAAATTTTCTTCGGCTGAGCGAGAAGTGATCTAGTGGGAGAAGGAGAGAGAAGGACGGACCTGTCTGGCCTGTCTATTGCCTCCCCTGTCCCTTAGACTTAGACAACTTTATTTGTCATTCGGTATGCACAGAGTGCGTACAGAACGAAATTTTGTTTCATACAGCTTTTGTAAATCGCAGTAGAAGTTAAATTACAGTTTTAGGTGCGGCAGATTTAGAAGTAAACAGTAGATTTTAAGTATACAGTATACAAACAATTGAAATGTAACAAAAAAGACATTTATGTACAGATTAGATTGTGCAAGGGCATTTGTGCATGAATGCATTTATTTGTGCAATTTTAGACTAGGAGTCCGATAGCATTTGTAATGCTATATGAGCTGCAATGATGCAAAAAATGCAAATGTTGTGCAGAGTTTGTGGGTTGTAGTTTAGCAGTTCAACAGCAGTTCAACAGTCTGATGGCAGCAGGGAAAAAGCTTTTGCCGAACCTGGAGGACCTGCAGCGGATGCTGCGGAACCTCTTCCCAGAGGGCAGCGGGGAGAACAGTCCATGGTGGGGGTGTGAGGGGTCCCTGATGATGTTACAGGCTCGGGACATGCAGCGCTGGAATGAAATGTCTTTTATGGAGGGAAGAGGACCCCCGATGATCCATTCTGCTGTCCTCACCACTCTCCTCACGTTCTTCCAGTCGGCGGCACTGCAGCCTCCACCCCACACAGTGAGACAGCTGGTCCGGATGCTGTCTATGGTGCTTCTGTAGAAGGTCGTGAGGATGGGCGGGGGCAGGCGGGCTCTCCTCATCCTCCGCAGAAAGTACAGTCGCTTCTGTGCCCTCTTCACCAGTGACGTGGTGTTCGCAGTCCAGGTGAGGTTGTCTGTGATGTGCACCCCCAGGAACTTGGTGCTGCTGACCACCTCCACAGCTGAGTTGTTGATGAGCAGTGGAGCATGGCGAGGCCGGTTCTTCCTGAAGTCGACGATGATCTCCTTCGTCTTCTCCACGTTCAGGATCAGGCTGTTGTCTCTGCACCAGCCCACCAGCTGCTCCACCTCCTCTCTGTAGTCCTGGTCGTTGTCGTCTCTGATCAGGCCCACCACCGTTGTGTCGTCTGCAAACTTCACGATGTGATTGGTGGTGATCCAATCAGCCATTTTGACACTGCCCTCTCCACATCCTTCCTGGTGATCTGGCTGGTTAGGCTGTTCTTCTTTAAAGCTCCTGCAGGAAACATATGTTACGGTCACTTCACATGTCCCAACAACACTCTCAGCAAGGATTGTAAAGTCAACCATGTTGAAGTGATATTCACCAAAAACTGATCACTTTAATATCCCAATTACATTAAATTAAGCTTTCTAGCATGACTGAAATGGCATTTCAGTAATAACCATAGCCAAAAATGAGTGTCAATGTATCTTGACAAAAGTTACTATATTACAGTTATTAATTATCCATTATGCATTTACCAAATATAACTTCAAACAGCTTTAAAGACCGGAATTCCTGCTTGCTTCCGAAGACATTATTTCTTAAAAAAAAAAAATAATAATAATAAAGAAACTTTCAGCTATGTTAAACACAGCAGATGAACTCCAACCAACAACTGCGAATGATTTGGTTAGAAAAAATGTTCTGGGGTTAATCATAGATCTAAGTCCATTAAGTGAAGCTAGATTTGTTTTGAGTATATCGCATCACAGAGGTGACTACATCAATGTGTGCATTATAAGGCGGAGGGATTTCTGCTGGTTATATACACATCAGAAATACATCAGATAAGAGATAACAACTAATAAAATGCTTGTTTGCTAAAATAGCACTCGGTCTAAATTATGTATAATTAGCCTAAAAAGTAGATTGGAATATGGAATATGTTGACGTCTGTTAAATTCAGGTTATCTTTTTTATTATCATTTCAGTTGACGTTTCCTGTTGACGTGAGTTCAGTTTGACATTGGCATCTGTTTAGTTCAGTTTGTCTGCTGTTGAAAACAGCACTTTAATGTATCTAATGCTGATTATTCATTGAAACATTTGAATTTAAATATTTTAAATACTTTCACAGCAAAAATTATATGCGATTAATTTAGATTAATTAATTACAGAGTATGTACTTAATTAGATTAATTTTTTTAATCGATTGACAGCCCTACTAAATAGAAAGCATTTTCTGTCTCAGCATAAGAGTGTGGCAGTTTATGCTGCACAAGTCTAGAAAAGGGCCAGACATATTGCCACAGATCCCACCCACTTGGAAAATGTACTGTTTTTTCTCACATAATGACAATAAAGCTTCTTGATTCTTGATCTGTTGCTACATTTAGCAAAGGTCAATTCAAAAATACTTTCTTAATCCTAAAGGGAAACTAAACTTATTAAACTAAGAGCAAAAATGGCTCTTTGGATTGTAAAGACTCCAGCTAGAGAGGATTGGGAAGGAGCGAAAATCCCAATTTGTATAAACTTGTTACTGCTTTTCTGGCTACCCCCGCTTCATCTGTGTCCTTTGAAAGGCATTTTTTTTTTCTAAAGCAGGTGAAATAATCTTGAAAAAAAGAGAAACTACCGGAAGCCCCGCACAGGGAATGGTTATTCTACAATAATAAGTAAAATGTTTTCTTTAGTAACATGAGCACGGTAACAAACAGACCAAACTGCATTCACGTCACAACCCTCTCCCCCATTCGCTTTGATTTTGATTCAGCCATTGTATCATAAAGACAGGTTATGTTCAGACCATATTCAGAATTTATGCCCTGGTGTCACAAACATCTTATTTATTCAATTTAAAGCTTCACATGCAAAGCCATGTCATTATAATCACTCTGCCTGCTTACATTTATTGTCTGCTTGATGGCACAGCACGGCGACTGAAGCATGAAGTTTCGGCTTAAGACAGGACCAATTGGATGAAAGGCTTCAGTGCTTCAAGAAGCTTTATCTCGTCATCCTTTGTCTTTAGGACCCTGCCGTCTTATACAATAAGTGCATCTTTTCCTATAACGTCTTGCATAAGTAACAGTAGGTACATACTCATACTACTATAAGTGCACAATACACAGCACTACTGAGTCACAGATCGATTGGCTCATAATGCCTTTGTTAGCGTTCACTTGCTAAAACATGCTGTATGACAAAAATGTGCTTTGATCAACTCCACCAGCTGCAGCGTGTAAAGCCCAGCTGGGGAAGCTGTGGAGAAAGCAGACTAGTGGATTTGCTATCGAGCGTCTCCATCCACGCCTACCATCTCTGTGCCCATCTCCCTCATTCAGTACTGCTAGTGGAAATAAACGGCTCTTTTTATATCAGGAAGCAGACGCACAGCTGGCCCGCTGTCGCACTGTGACTGATTTTTTCCTCCGCCGTGCAACTCATTGTCATCAATTATCATCTTGTTCCCAGATGACCATCTCTGCCTGGTGTACCCTCTGTGGGTTTTTATGTGACAGCAGAAGGCAAAATCACTGTGGCGCATTCTGAATGCATCCGATTCATATGCAACACCATTTTCCCGTTTTTTTATTACTACAAAAACTCAGCTGCATAGTCACTAAATATTCAAAAAGCTTGGAAGGTCTATTTCCACTTGTTCTATTATTGGTATACACCGGATGCATTTCTGTAATTTCCACAGTTTTCAATATGTAGAGTGCTTACTACTAGTAATTTAAATGCTTTATATTTAGGTTGAACAATTTTAAAATCCACCATAGATTTAACAGAGGGCCATTCAAGAGTGGCAAATAAATAATTTAAATCAATATGATCTTATTGCATCACACGGGCTTTGCAGTTCAGGGGACAGTAGACTGCACTGAGAGGTATAATTAAGGACTTAAACGTAAAAATAAAAAATCTATTTTGACAAGCTGAAATCACTCCATGTGGACATTGAACTCCTTTCTAGCAAGTTACACATGAACAACAAAAGACGCCATGGGTTTAATTTAATCAGGAGCTGAGGAGCATCAAGTGGTTATATATAAATGTCAGCCATTTTGTTAGCTTTTACCATTTAAAGCAATTGAGTGCATGGAACTCCTGCTGTGACTTCTAACAGGGGGACCAACATCTAAAATGCTCTTGCTCATTGATTTTCATTGGTCCTAATGACAGCACATCTAGCTATTTATTGATCTCGCAAACAAAACAAATTGAAGAAATCAAGCTGGACATTTGTCTCTGGAGACAAGTGGGTTATTGGACGTTTCAAGGGTGGCAATGCTTGTATTGCAACAATTGACGTCTAGGAGAAGCTAATGCAGCATTCTTCTTTTTTTTTTTTTGCCTGCATGTGTTTACATGTGTGTTTAACAGTCCCAGGTAGACATCTGTATCGCAGATTTATTTGGAATGAGGGTTCTTGTAAAAAGAAAATGGAGTCAACATGACTGAAAATTAAACTAAAGTAAGACCATTTGTGGACTTGTTTGAAAACTTCAACAATGTCAAAAGCGACTTGTTTCATTGAGATCAAGAGATTGAAAGAGGGGGCTTATTCGTTATGTGCCAACATTAGATTGATGTAGCATATATTAGATTGATGTCCAGAGACAATAGCAGTGTCTCTTCACATCAAGTTAACCCACAGAGGCTCTACCACTCTCTGTACCCTCAATCAAAGGCTCATCGACTGTTATAGCTTAACTTTTTTTTAAGTCCCTGTCATGCCAACAGGGAGTTAAGTAAGATTTTTTTTTTATTATTACCTTTAGTTCTGTCCCATTTGATATTAGACATATTGAAGTATAACAAAGTTTACCTTCTGTGAGGTAAAAAGAAATTGACTGTTCCTGAAATGGTGTGGGAATAAGATTTTCATTCCTGGTGGAGCAACTCCTCTTACATTCATTAATCTGATCTTCACATAGACATTTTTTCAATCATCTAGAGTAATTTTAATCAGGGAATATGGGGTATAAGTAGTCAATTAGAAAGCATATATGGTGGGTGTATTTCCATCTATTACAATGTCATGAAAAAGTTTACTTGCTTCAGCAATTCAATTAAAAAAAAAGAAAACTGAGAGATTTAATACATGTCACTATCTACCTGTATTGCCCCCCCAATAAAGTTGCATCGCACTTGTAAGCCTGTTTCATGGCTATGATGCGATGAAGCTCACAGCGCACACCTGTTTCCTGCTCCATATAGAGGTTCCATGGACAGCAAGAAAAATGTAGATGTGCAGTGTTCCTTCCATGCCCTAGATACTCCTGCCTTTCCCTGTGTGGCCTTCGAGGACTGGAGTTTGAGACCATTGTTCAAAGCAATTATTTGGGTTAATTTTGATGAACATGGCGAATGAAAATGCAAATTTCAGGTTCTCAGAAAAATGTAATATCACATAACACCAATTCTTTTTTTATGCTTTCTCCCTAAAACACCCTAGAGAACTTTGTCGTTTCCTTTGTGGAGGAAGGTTTAGGGTAAGAAAGCTTTCTTATCCAAAACAGATTTAATCAATTGTTGGATAATAATGCCCTTCTTATCAGTTGTAACAGTTCTGCTTTAGAGTCATGGGGAGTTTTCTGTTCTGCAGTTTTATGTATAATAACCCTATTTATGTTCTAAAATTATATATATATATATATATATATATATATATATATATATATATATATATATATATATATATATATATATATATATATATATATAATTCTATAGCTAAGGACTGGCAACCTGTCCAGGGTGTACCCCGCCTCTTGCCCGTTGATAGCTGGAGATAGGCACCAGCAGCCCTCGCGACCCCAGCAGGGATAAGCGTGTCTGAAAACGGATGGATGGATATATAGCTACGGTTTTGACCCAAACTAGCTCAGAAAAGTGGATAATGATCAACTCTTGAAAGTGAGTTCACGAGTTGTAATGTCCGAGACGATGTCCAGACCTCAGCGACATTGTAATGCTGAGTAGGAATTCTATGACGGCTGTCAAGAAAAGAATGTGGAACTCAATTAAAGCATTGTTATATATATATATATATATATATATATATATATATATATATATATATATATATATATATACATACATTGTCCGCCTCATAAAAGTGGTTTTACTTTTAGTCTAAAAAGTCTTTGCAATCACATTTATCTGAAACGCTTCAAGGCTGAGACATCCACTGATGTGGGACAGCTGTGATAGCTGTCATGTGCTTGGCAGAAACAAGGCAGCGACAAAGTGACGGATTCACGGTCAAGAAATCGCTCCATCACATCAGTCCAAAAGACAAATAGTCATCCTGACAAATGCCCATTTAGCTGACTCAACTCATGACCTTGCTAAATATCAGTAAAATCACTGAGCACATCATTTTTCTCCCTGTTCTGCCCCTCTAAATGCCATGGCAGCATGGACCCCAGGTTATCAAGAGCAGCATCCCTGCCTGGGCAGTGTGTTAGTTAGGAGCTGCATCAGATGGCGTAAGTGGCCTCAAGTGCAATTTCAATCTCTTGCCCTTGTGTCTAAATTGAATCATCCTTGAACAATGTGTTTTCTCTAGAGGAAAACAGCTGATGAACCTTCGGTCCACATTCCTTTTGTAAAGCACAGAGTAAAGGTAATGAGATCATTTTATCAGAAAAGACAACTCGCAGCCACCACTTTAAACGGGGTCTCATCTCTAATCTAGCCATGCAGAAGATCTAACCCATAATTACACCAACGGCGTTAAACTGACGGGGACAAATTACTTTTTACTATTTAAGCATCTCATGACTGAATTGAATTTCGAGGGTGAGGTGGGGTGGGTGTTTCAATATTTTCTTCCAAGAATTATCAACAAGATTCAATGACGAGCATGCCAGTCATTGATTACAGCAGCCCTACGGTGCTGATGAATGTTATGAACCAAACAAACATCAGGTAATGTGGTTTGTGTTCGAGCATTCATCTTACTCATCTCAAGGTTACATTGTAAAATAATAAATGTGCTTTCATATTAAAAATTGTGCAGAACGCGTGTGAGGTGAAGCAGGAAAACAGATTTCAGTAAGTGTAGCTGAAAAACAGGTAGAACAAGCTTGGGAGCATATTAAATGTTATACATTTGTCTCAGAAAGGTCATTTTCTAGATTAAAAAAATATAGTAATTTACTTTTTATTATCTCTTCTCCAACCCCCTGGCATATGGTCGCTCACACTGAGTCTGGTTCTGCTGGAGCTTTCTCCCTGTTAAAGAGTTTTCCTTTCCCCTGTTCCTACATGTATGCTCGATATGAGGGATTGCTGCAAATGTATCACAATGCAACTGTCCACTGTTGCTACATGCTCATGAGAGGCGGAGTGAGTGCTGCACGTCATTGGCTCAATGCAGACTGTTGGGTTTCCTTTGATAGAACAATCTTTAACTAATCTGAAAAAAAAAATGCCATGTCACATCCTCAAGCATTAATGGGGAGTTTGTGCAATAGTACCACACAAAATAGTGGTAGAGAAGAAAAAAATTGTACTTTAATTTTTTTTTTTACAAGTAAAACTCGGAAGTGTAGCGTACATTTTGACCATGTCAACCAATACTTATTAGAACCACATTTTACTGCAATAAAAGTTGCAAGTCTTTTTGCACATGTCTTTACCAGCTTTGCACATCTAAAGACTGACATTTTTTCCCATATTTCTTTGGAAAATAGATCAGTCCAAGTCAGATTGACTGGAGCTGGATTTAGGTCTGGTCTTTGGCTGGCTCATTCTGACACGTACATTTGTTTTGACCTAAACCATTCTACTCTAGTTGTCGTAAGTTTAGGGTCATTGTCCAGCTGGATACCTGCCCCAGTCTCCAGTCTTTTGCAACTTCTGTTAGCATACATTTAGCGCCACCTATCTTTTCTGACCACCTTTGTTATCCATACAGAAGAAAAAAACAGTCTGACAAGCATGATTCTGCCACAACCATGTGTGGACTTTTGCCGTTTTGATTAATGCTCTCCCTGGTCAGTCCGTCACTTTCCTCAGTCCTGTCATTGTAGTTTGACGGCCATGTCCTGGTAGGTTTTGATTTATGCCATATGATTGATTGAATGGTGCCTGGTATAATTTCTGAAGCTTTGTATATAATTTTATTATGTAATCTAGCTTTAAAATTGCTGTTTTATTTGTTGATGTTAATGATGCTCTTAGTTCACAAAAGGTATTTAACAAACCTCTGAGGTTCTCACAGAACAGTCATATACTTCAGAAAGCAGTTGGTTGCACTAAATGTTATTAAGACGTAAATAGGAGAAAATAGTATTAAATACAAATGTATTCTACATTTCTAAATTTTATTCGTAAATTGAGTAAAAAAAAAACAATTGAATTTTCAGTCTACTTCACAATTATGCACTACTTTGTATAGGTTAATCACATACAATTCCAGTAAAGTGCATTTAAGTTTGTGGTTGCTGTGTTCCAGAGATGTTTGTACTTTTGTGGGACAATAAAAACAACTTTAGATGTATGTTCCATATATCTTCACACATACACACACCTTACAAGCTTTTTGTCGAGTGTGGTAAATAATCTCTAAATTCAAACGCTTTGTTTATCATCATATATGATTTTCATGCAAGGAGGCAAATAACCATGACATCAACTAAGTGGGGTTTTGAGCAAGAGTTTGTGGATGGTTGTGGTATAAACAACAAAAATTAAGATGAATGCACATCTCTGGTTAATAAATGGGAGGTAATCTTTGTTGCACTAAAAAATAGATATTCTAAGATTTCCTTTATCTTTGAAAACATCACCATACAGGTGCTTGCAGGCCAGATTGCTTTTTGTCTAAAATTAAGGTCCAGGACCACACAAAATCATTCAAAGGGCCAAAATTATGACCATTGGACACCCCTTTTTTAAAGCATATTCATGCTAAGAAATGGCCTAATGTGAAGTCTTTAACACAACTGAAAATGGGTGGCAGAAGTTGAAAACTTGATTTTAGCAAATGCTTTCCATGAACTCTGAAGTTTTAGCTATTTCATGTTAAAACTTATGTGTTGGTGTTGGGCCTCATTTAAAACCTTCCAGAAAATCAGGAGTGTGAAAGTGACTTTCTCCTCCATCTCCTCTGCTACCTGAAGTCCCTTAGCTGCGTCGCTGAGTTGTGTTAAAAGTAAAGACGTCCAATCGTTGTGCGCATGTCAACATGCTAATGTTTTCAGTTTGCACGCATGTGGACAAAACTACCAGGGAGCAGTGGATTAAGTTCATCTTTGATAACAATGTTCCGGTGACTCTCCCTGCAACTCTTTAAGTATGCGATTTTGTGAGTGTTTCGTTAACTTGGGACAATAACAGCCGAAGATGGCATCAAGACTGGATTTGGGTAAAGGGACAATTCCAACAATCAGGGACTCATCTGCATTGCAGTCGGTAAGTTGTTCCTTGTGAGACCGGGAAACGATCATAAACGAGCCATGGCAAAATGCTAAGGTTGCTAAAGCGACATCCACATGTAAGATACACATTTCTAGTGTTTGTGGTTTAAAATCTCCTCATTTTATTGCTTCACTATGTGGAACTTCTCCATGTGTTTATGTGTGCCTGAGCAAAGGACCGCTATTCCATGAAGTGCTAATATCAAGCTGCCAACCAATAAGATCTCCATGGGAACACATGAAATTGTACCCTTGTGAGAAAGAAAATGGGTATGAAAAAGGATCCGAATGAGCTCTATTTAAAACATTTCTCTCCTAAAAAATTACTAACCATGAATTTAAAGACATTTTCTGAAGGATTGTA
This sequence comes from Fundulus diaphanus, assembly GCA_037039145.1. Taxonomy (NCBI): domain Eukaryota; kingdom Metazoa; phylum Chordata; class Actinopteri; order Cyprinodontiformes; family Fundulidae; genus Fundulus; species Fundulus diaphanus. Next base: position 22,721,502 of record CM073139.1, read on the forward strand.
GATATGAAATACTAGGTTATAATTCCTTTAAATGAATGGGGGAAATATTTCAGACTCTAAACATGCAAAGCTGATAGACACACACGCCAAAAGACTTGCAGCTAAAGTCGAAAAATGGTTTTACCTGTTGACTAGGGGCTGAACATGAATCCACAAAACACTTTTCTTGTTTTTATTTCAAAATTATTTGGAACTTAATGCATGTTTTATTCTTCAATTTTACAATCATGCACTACTCTGTGAAAAAGATCAAGATGTGAAAATAATACTGAATGCTAGAAACAAAATCTATGACAGCAGAACTGTGTCACCCTTGACACCATTCATCAACAACAACAATTTTACAGGTAAGAAACTTTAATCTCTTAAATTGCAAAACTCATGTTACAAGTTCCAGTTCATAACTTTAACAGCTAAAGGCACCCTGACACTTGTTCCAGCACCTTCTAAACACACCTTTAGCGTGACACCTGTTGTGAGAGCAATTACAGAGATCTGCGCGGTTTTGCATAGAAAGGCCCATCTGTTTTAGCCCTCACTGGAATGCTGATGGTGCTTATCATTGTGCTGAAATTCCCCATTAATGCTTAAACATTAATGGGAAACTCAAGGTGTCGGAGAAATACAAAATGTCAAACACAATAATTACTCCTCTGCACAGTGGTGACAGGCAGACGTGCTGTGCTGCAATATGTACGACAGCAGCTGACTTTGCGGGAGCCAGGGATCGATTTCAGGCGGATCTTGAATTTAATCTCTTTGTGACTTCAACTTCTGAATGGAGACGAAAAAGAGGAAAACGGGCATGAACATTTCTTGGTGACATATGCATGAGAAAAACACGTGAAGGGGAATTTCAAGGACTCTGTGTAGAACACTCAACATCAGTGTCCTCCTAACCCGAGCCATGAACCAGAACTTAGATGGGAGCTATAAAACTTTGAACATGAATGTCCTTGTAAGAGCCAGCCTCTCACAACAGGCGTTTTGGTGCCATGTTGTGCATCAATCACAAAGCCTCGACACAAATAGGAAACCTGAGCAGAAAGTACCATTCAGCTGGGAATTAATACAACTGCCATGAATAAAACAAAACTACCCAGTTAGTGAACTTTTTAGGGTGGAATTGCTGGTCAAATGCAATATGTTACTGCACCGAGTAGAAATAAAAAAAATAGATATACACACAGGTGCATCTCCTTAAAATGGAATACCATCAAAACAATGTATATACATTATTCCACTGAAGAGTGAAAATCATTGATCCACAACACACTGTTACATTTTGCATCAAAACATTCATTTCAGTTTGAATGATTATGGTTAAAAGTTAGTCACAACCCAAAAATGAAGCATTCTGCAACATTTGAACAACACATACATTTAAAAATAATCATGTTTAATACAGAAATTTTGGCCCACTAAGATTGCTGTATATGTACTGTACAGCATATTCAGTCAATAGTTAGCAGGGAGCTCCTTTTGCATCAATTACTGAGTCAATATGAATAGGCCTGGAGGAGATCACTCGGTGGCTCTACTGAGGTATTAAAGAACCCCAGGTTGCTTTAAAAGTCTTGAGCTCATCTGCATAGTTGGCTCCGGAGTACCGTCAAGAGGAAGAGAGATAGTAGTTTCTCTAGTGTCAGGTAAATTTGCTGGCTTACCAACCACATTGGTACCGTGGTCAGTAGCAACACTACTCTCAGTGTGGCACCTGCCCAAACTGCCAGATGACAACTTATTACTGTTAAATTGGATTTGCTTTACAATCCTCTCAAGGGTAATTATTGTCCCTATTGTTTGTGTACCTTTTTCTACCACGCACTTCTTTGTTTCTAACTTTGTCATTTTTGTTTTATCAAAACTGGTCTCTCGTGTAAACGAGATCTTGGATCTCAATCAGATGACCTGTAGAAATATAATGTTAAATACAATAAGATTTAAACCAGCCTAGTGCTATTCCCTGCCTTGACCCCCTACAACGTGTTGTGATTGCCTGTGTCAAATGCTGCACTGAGATCCAACAGGACAAGTAAAAACAAGTCCAATATCAGAAGCCATGAGGATTTCATTAGTGACTTTCACCACATAGATATAAACCAAAAAATTACATGTCTCAATCTTGTTTTTAGTCTTGTGTATTATTCAGTTATTTTAAGAAACTACTTTTTTAAATTTTATTACATCCAAGACTATCATCAAAACCAATATAAATAAAATGCTTGAGATTCATCACTGTGTACAATAAATCTACATAAAGTTCACTTTTGAATTTGATTATGAAAATAAGTTCATTAATTTGCATTCACAGTCTTATTTACTAAGTTCCAACTTATTCAATTCTTATATTATTGCATTTCAAAAGTATGCCTCTCTTCTTGACTATATGTCTTATGAATACTTGATGTGCTCATATGAGTGCAGATCATGGATCCCTAAGGGCCCTTTTCAGGTATGTATAGTCTTAGGACTGCAGCACAGAGACAAGGATGTTTGGAACATCATCGTCACCATATGATAAAAATAAATAAATAATCCAAGGTTGTTCATGGGTGATGAATGGACGTTGTCGTCCGAAGTTCCAGATTCTATTCAAGTGTTCTCTTTAAATAGTTGAGTACTAATGGCAAATCAATAATCGGGCTGAGGCGATTAAACATTCCAGATTTGACTAATGACATCGGTGTCCAGTTTGCTCGTGGCATTCATGCTCTTTACCCTCAGAAATACATTCTGGAGATTGGCAAAACTGACAATGCGCGCACATTTAACAGGGCACATGCCAGCAATCTCTGCAAGCAGGAGGAACAAGGCTAAAGGTTCAGCAAATCAGGCTGCATATAAACGTCTCCATCTACTTTCAATTAAAAGACGCAATCGATTCGGGCCCTGTTGGTATGCATGACACACTGGCAAATGAGTAAAGGGTTGTTGTTCAGGGTGTTGGAGCCAATCGAGTGGCTTTGTACAAACACATATTAACACAAATTAAGCAAATTATAAAAACATTTGTCATACCGTGGGGCGTGATTAAGGATATCGGGAGATTTTGTGAAGCAATGCAGTAAACAAAGATAATCTGTGTACTCAATATTGCAATTTACCTCCTCATCTGTGGAAGAAATGTATCTGGGACCACTTCCTCACTAGAAAAGCAATCAATCCCAATGAGTGGACAGATTAGCAAAGACTAGATCAATGTTTTATGTTTACATATGTCATTAAGAGTGTTAAACACGTTTTCTGTCATAAAATATTTAATGAACCTAAAAAAACATATTAATTCAGTTTTATTAGATCTTGAACACACCTTAAACAGCACACTATAATGCCTCATAACATCAAATAAATGTCATTATAAGACGAAGATAACTGCAGTAAATACAAAAAAAGAATTTCCAAACTCCAACTTTAATTTGCTTAGAAAAAAAAGACTGTCCAAACTTTTGTCACCCTTTATGGTCAAAGTAATTGGTCCCTCATTATATCCTGAAATTAATTGTAAATAGCCATAATTTTTGGTGGGTGAGTTAAATTTAATAAGCCACTCCCAAGACACCTTACCCAGACCTTTAGACTCAGGAATTTTTTTTAAGTAAAAGCTCTCCAACAACATGAAGCAGGTTAAAAGAGAGATCTCCAACCCTGGTCCTCAGGATCCAATGTCCCGCATGTTTTACGTTTTTTCATGCCTCCACACATCCGACCTGAATAAATGGGTGATTAACCGGCCTCCGCAGCCCTTGATGGCTTCTGAGTATGTAATGCAATCATTTGATCCAGGTGTACTGGAGCAGAGATATCTAAAACTTGGAGGATAGTGGGTCCCAAGGACCAGAGTTGGAGACCCATAGGTTAAAAAATCTTAAGAACCAAGCACTGTAGAGTCTGAACTTGGGAGGAAACAAGGATTGAAATGTTTGACCACAGAATAATAAAACGGGGGACAGTCATGGAACCGCTGCGAGAAACAACTTGTGTTAATTTGACAGCGGAGAGAGCAGGCTTTACTCACCGCAGCCATGTAATTCAGAGGCATGGCAAAGGTCATGAACGTTGAGGTAGAAGTCAGCAAACAAATCCAGTCATTAGGCAAGACTTATAATAGGTTGGGGGACAGAAACATAAAAATGGTCCAGAAATCAGAAGCTCAAAATAAGCTCGATAAAAAAAGTTGTACTGAGATCAGACAAGGAAAAACGCTGGACACCTACTGGGAAGAGCTTTTGATAATCTGGCGAGGAGGCAGTGGCTGTGAAGTGGTTTAGTAGTGTAGATAAAAGGCGCAAGGCAGGATGCTGATTGCAGCAGAGTAGGTGGGCGTGGCAGGAAGCAGAAAACAAACCGGCACTAAATAAGGATAGTTCCCTTCCTTTTTTGACCACTGCATAAAGTGTTCAAGTAAATGTTATTTGGAGAAATCGGAGTCGTGATACAAGAAGAACCAGAGTAGAATTTATGTTTACTCTTAATGATCCAAAAAATATTTTTTCAAATTGGATTGTTTGCGTTTCCAGCATTCATCCCATTAAAGTCAGACTGGGCTCATAACAGACCACTTCTAAGTCCCTAAAGAGGGTCTCATTATCATTATTAGTGACTTTCTCCAAGTGAATGGATAAATCACAATATAAATGCTAATTTAATGAAAACCCAAACACTGTTGAAAAAGAAGAGATGTAAACGGGACAATACACACTTTATCAAATTCTTTCCCTTTTTTGCCTGATACAGAGAAAGTAAATCAGAGAAAGCACATCAGATTGTTTCTTTCTCGTGATGGATTCAATCATGAATTTCACAAATTTCAAAACAATTCTAGCCAGAGAAAATCGAGCATCTGTTTTGTCATTTAGCATTTGCATGTAATGCATAAACAGAAATAAATACTGGTGTAAAGCAACGCCAAAGATAGCTAACATACAAGGTTCCTTTCATTTTCATCTGCACTAACTTTTAAAGCAGAGACCATTTGGATGTGGACTCCATTCTTAGAAAGAATGTGGGGGAGCAAAAAAGCCAACACCAAAAATATATATATATTAGAGCCCAGGGTTGGTAAACTGCTCATTTTCAGAACAAAATGACCGCAAGAGATGTTCCAACTTGCCTTAGGATTAATGGCTTGCGTTTGAGGCCACTGGTTCCATATGACAAAAGTAATGAAAGAAAGACACATTGCTGGTGGCTCGTGGGGGCCCCTGTTACAGCCTAACAGACACATAAGCCCGATGACTTGACCGGAGCAAAACACAGAAGATGATTGTGTGAATGAAGGAAGCGCATACAGTGAAAACTAGATACTTAAAAGACAGAAATATATATGACAGTACAAAGGCCAGTGTTCTGATTTACACCTACACACAGCTTGTTAGTGGCACAGTCTGCATTACTTGATCGATTTCTTACACCACGTTTCTGTAGAAAGTTGCTGCCATTACAACATGATAGGGCAAGTCAATGTCAAAACATTACCCGCTCACACCCAGTACGTGATTAATTCATGGTCTGGGCCTGGGTTGTAATTTTGAAATCTGTTCCATCATCATACTACAATGTAAAGAAGGTTTCATCCAATATAATTTGGGCTGGGATTGGAAGTGTGAAAAGTCCGACACGTTTTAATGGAGCAAGGATGAAACATTGACACACAAAATGATGAGCTACTATGTGAGCCTTGAGTTTCCGTTTCTAGCTTCCCTCCTGTTACGTCTCCTTCGACACATACCCTAGAGCAGCTGGTTGCTGTTCTAGCTCGTTGCCCTCTCACCTTTGAACTATTGGCAGCTAAACTGTCTATTCAACAGGTCATGACCCACTGCTTTCGAGAAGTGGGTGGATGGCCCTAGAAGACGAACAAGAACCTGAGGCAAGACAGGGATTTTTTTTTCAGCTAAGAAAAATTAATATGCAGCAGTGGTAAAGTAATCTTGGTTATATCCAAGCTGGAGGACTGGGATTTTTCAGGGGTTTCCTCCAGTCTATAAATTAGATGTGACCATACCCTGATTTCTTTTATTTTTACCTTAGACGGCACTTTCCCCACATTCTTTTAAAAGTATAACCCGAGTAAATATAAGGCACAGATCTGAAATGGCATTTTAATTAATGGGTGAGAAAAAAAATCAATCCAAAACAACTTGGCTCTATGTGAAAGTGTAATGGTCCGTAGTGTTAAATAATAACTGATTAACCACAACTTTTGGAAAGCTGGGTTCAATCTCAACAACTACACAAAGGCCCAATCACTGCTTAACAAGTGGAATAAAGTAGATAATCAAAGTCAACTAGATTGTCGGCCGGGCAAAAGTTACAAAGTCATTTCTATGGTTTTACGACTCCAGGGAAAGGAGTCATTATGTGCAAATAAAGATGATATTAAATGGTGTTGAATCTCAAGTAATTCACATTTCCAGTTGTTTGATTTTTTGTGTGGCGCTCTTTTTATTTCGGATAAAGGCCTTTTTTTTTTTTTTTTGGATTAATGATAAACTTTGATTGCAGAAATAGGATATTTTGAAAGAAGTAATCCTCTCAGGGCTAACAGGCTCTGCTCAGATTGCGGATTTAAGAACAGAAGTAGGATCAGGGCAGAGTCAGAGCTAAAATAATCCCGACACCAACAACGTCCAAGGAGGCACAGGGCCTCCATTTAAACATTGGTGCTTTATTCAACATATGTCAACTATGGGCTGCTGCCTTTTTTGATTGAAGTCATCGCTTTTTTAGAAGAAATTGACAACATCAAAAAGTCATCTGATTTCCTTGTGGCAGAAGCTGCAGCAGGAGAGGATTTTCAGCTTGTTGAGGAGGTAACCGCCCTGAGAAATGTGGAAAAAGACAAGTTTTGGATAATCGGGTGGCTGAACCGGAACAGTATACCAGAATGAACAGCGTTATCATCACAGGGCTGACCGTTAAGCCTTAGTCATACGTTCGGGCTGTGAGCAGTGACAGTGAAGAGGTGGCCACTTTTCTGCAGTCTAAGGGCATCAGATTGAACTGCAATCACATCGAGGCATGCCACCCTCTACCCAGAAGAAACTGGAGAAAACCCTATCAGCATCATCATGTTTATTCATAGGAAACTACTTTAGATTGCACTTCTGAGGCAAGGAAGGGAGCTAAAGGGTTCTTATGTTTAACTGAACAAACATCTTACTAAACAAAATTGCAGACAACACCTAGAAAGCAAATGAGCTAATAAAACAAGACAATTAGAACCACTTGGACATTATTCAAAGACTGTCTAAAAAGAGAAGGAGATTGTAAGTTAAGAGGTTCAAATTGAAGCTTTTGGACAATTGAAGTGTGGAGCTCAATCAATGTCCAAACTTTAAGCGGTTTTAATCAAGGTATAACAATTGGCTTATAAATGAATATCATACTCAAAAAAATATAATAGATTAAATATATCATATAGTACTTGTAAATGTGTAAAGAATTTTGGAAGAAAATATATCACTTCATGGAAATTATGAATGGAACTTTACCTGATCCTGCAAAAATCAAAACCATGGTTGATGAGAACAGCTCATGCACAATCCTCCATAGGAAACAAGGTTTTATTAGTTTTCTTTAACATAAATGGCTATGACTTGGCTGTTCTTTTTACATACCCTGTCGTGTCATTGGCAGAGAAAAGTCATCCTGGGTTGTCCCCATTTGGCTGGTTATTTCCGCTAAAAAAAAGCCGGGACTTGCTTGATCGCACAATTATTTAATTATTATCAAATTACGTCTTTTAACTCATAATACATTTGGTAAAAAGCATTTTTCTTAACCAGACCAAAAAATTCAGGTATAGTTCGTTTAAGAAGTTTCTTCACGTAACCAGTAACAGATCAGTGGTATCTGTATAGGGTGTAGGGTATAGGGTGGATTACTATAAGTTTAAACTTCTCAAGACATAAGACAATGTTTTGTGCTCTGACAAGAGAAAGTGGAACTTTTTTGGAGCTGAGCATGCCAATACGGCTATCAAATAACCAATGCAGCATTTTTTAAAAGATTATCATACAAAGCCAAACATGAGAGGCTGCTTTTTACTTCAGGACCTTGCTGAAATAGATAGACCCATAAATTCCACTCTCTACCAGAAAACCATGATGAAATATATCCAATCATCAGTTAATGAACTTAAGTTTAAGCCCCTTGGGGTATGGAGCAGGACAATGATCCAAAGACCACCACCGAGAACACATTTGAGTTGCTTAAAAAAGCTTCGTAATGGCCTAGTTAAAGTCCAGACTCATTAAAACATTATTGTTGTGCCGTGAGTTTGAATCTCTGTAGTTGTATCCCCTTTATTGAATATAAAAAAGTAGCCAGGTTGGTCTGATATTGTCAATCTTTTCCTTCTCCAACAACTGATTGCACTCATACTGCAGCTTGTTTAAGCAACACTCTGTAGTACCCTTCTGATATACTGTGCACCCACCTCCTTCATACGAGTCTGACTGACTTTTGGAACAACTAAAGAAATGGGATGCTTCACACCAGGAAATGGATCCTACTGAATGATGAGCTTCACTGCCCATTTGAAGTATCGTGGAAGGGATGATTGAGTTTGGTCACTGACCTCCTGCACCTTATTGACTCAAACACCCTTGAGCGTGGAACAATGATGGTTCTGCCATTGTAAATGACTTTATTGATTCTTCTTGTACCCCCAGATTTGTCACAGCTCCCGTCCTGCAGAACGTAGCACTGGAGATAGCTCCTAAACTTTAAACCTGGTAGAAAATCTCATGTATCTTATTACAAGTGTTGGTTCTTGGGTTTAACAGTACTTCCAGTTTACAAGATGTGACAATACACAATATAAAGATCAATGACAATAGGACAAGAATACTCATTAGATACTAAGACTAAAAATAATTTTAATTTAAAAAATAAAGTAAAGGCTTCACAGATTACACGCTGTGTTTTACTGAATACACATTCAGTTTGCACCAATCTACAAATGTCCAGGCTGTCATGGTCCACCCCATTATCCATCTTTACTTTCAGCAACTCACTTGTTACAGCAGTTTCTACACATAACAGCAAATGCTTTACTGTACTTTGGTAGAAGTTTGTGATATTGCACAAACTAAAAAAATCTTTGTGTAAACAACAGACAATGGGAATTGTCAGATTTCTTTTTAGAGCAATGGTTCTAGAGCTGACATAGAAAGCACATAGATGATGTATCGAAGCTGATCTAAACAAAAGGAAAAAAAAAATCATGATAGAGAGAGGAACTGGTTGCCTTAAAACAAACAGTCCAGAAAGAAGAATGGCATTAATAAGCTCAGTGTGAAAGAGAGAAGAGAAAATAAATAAAAGGAATAAATAGATGGAAGACAAAATTAGTGTAAACCAGAGCAAAATATCAGGTTAGTACTTTTCAAACACATAAAAAAATATATCACATTGCAATGCCACATTATTTTGAGCTACACCTTTGAGTGCTACAGACATTATAAAAAAGCAAACGTATCACTTTAACAAAGTTTTCAACTGCATGTGGCTGCCTGAAGGTGAACACTTTTAGATTTTTGGAAGCCATTTCGTCATTGAACTACATGACGTAATGTTCCGCTAGAAACTCGTTGCGTTTTTGTTGAACTTGTCTTCTTGGGAACCTTATACCCCATGGATGGTTCTTCAATGCTGCTCAGACACTGAAGTCATGCTAACAGCAAACCGAGAATACAAAACAAAAAAACTTTTTATTTTCTTGACATCCCTTACTATGGTATGTGTCAACTCAAGTTCAGTATTTTGTGCAAACCAAAACCTGTGAATTGCATTAAGCCTGCCATTTTGTTATTGGCGAAATACATTCATCAAATTAAACCTGTGATTGCAATTAGGTAAGGCGTATTGCGTCTCCTCCTGTGTTCTGTTGCTATGTTGTGTGGTGCATGGATTGTGGTTTGGTCTTACAGACTCTCTCGGTTTTGTCCTAACTCTCTTTGCCGTGACATCTCTGTTTCTAACATGGAAGCTAGGGATGCAAACGGTTAATCGACTTTAGATTAATTGTCGATCAAGAGGTTGCTCGATCAAAATGTATTAATCACGATTAACCGCTAGAGGGCGCTAGCGCTTTACTGTAACTTGAACACAGCGTGAGAACGAGAACACGCCTCGTGTCGCGAGAGAGACCAGGGTTGAAAACAAAATGAAGCGGGCGAAAAGAAGTGCGGTGTGGGACCACTTCAATATTGTTAATTCAGGCAAAGAAGTCAAATGTTCTCTTTGTAATGCGGTATTGAAATACAACAGTTCCACTAGCTCACTCAGTTATCATTTGAACACTGTGCATGCTGCTGTCTTGCACGGCACCACCAGTTCACCTGGTCAACCTAAAATCACAGCTACCATTGGAAGGCGAGCGTGTGATGAGAGAAGGGCGGAGGGCATTACAGAGAAGATTTGCAGCATGATCGAGAGGGATTTGATGCCAATCAACACAGTTGACGGTGCAGGATTTCAGGATCTCATTGGGTTCATAGAGCCAGGTTACAACATCCCTTCGAGAACATCAATAACTTCTCGCCTCGAAGCTCGGTTCGAAAAAAAGAAAAGTGAGGTAAAAACAAAGCTCGCTGCTGTTACAGCTGTAGCATTAACAACAGACTGTTGGACGGCTCTCACAACAGAAAGTTACATCACAGTTACCTGCCACTACACCGACGAAAACTGGCTGTTAAAATCTGCAATCCTGATTACGACGAGCATGTCTGACAGACACACCGCCGACAACTTGGCTGAGAAGCTGAATTATATAGTGGAGACTTGGGGACTTTCCGGGCGCGTTACAGCATGTGTCCACGACAATGCTAGGAATATTGTCCAAGCGAACAATCCTACACGAGTCAGCTGGAAATCAGTAGCGTGTTTCGCGCACACCCTGAATCTCGTTGTCAATGATGGTTTTGCTTCTGCTGGGGTAGACAGAGCAATCGCGGCAGCGGGAAGGTTGGTCAAACATTTCCACCACAGCACAATCGCAACCAAAGCCCTGGAAGAAAAGCAACACCAAATGTCGCTTCCTCCGCATCGCCTCATTCAATCCTGTAAAACCAGGTGGAATTCAGTCTGCGACATGTTTGAGCGCCTGGTTGAACAGCGATGGGCTGTGTCAGCCGTGCTATCAGACCGATCCGTGACAAAACTGGCAGATGCGAGGACGCTGGAGTTGAGAGACGACTACGGGCAGCTAATGGAAGATATGGCACCCGTGTTGGGAACATTGAAGTGTGCAACTACGGTGATGTCTGCGGAGTCGGAGGTGTCAATCTCAAACACGTACCCCATCACGTTCAGTCTAATCAACACTCACCTCAGCGCTTCAGACGAGGACAGCCCCAAAGTCGCAGACTTCAAGGAAAAAGTGCGAGATTCGCTGGGAGAGCGCATGAAGGTATGCATCCATTAATTATTAAAACTACCTATAGGGTCTATGAAATAGACTAATAATAATGATGAATAAAATAAATAATGATGCAAATAGGTCGTAATTGTCATTCAATATTATCGTTTTTATATGTGTAATTGTAGGCCTATGCCTATTCTTTCTATTTTCAACAGATTCAGTCTGATGACCTCAACACATCCACCCCTATGATCGCAACAATGCTTGACCCTCGTCACAAACACCTGGGATTTCTTCCTCCAGCTACCAGGAAGTCAGCTCATTCCACGCTGCTTCAAATGGCTACAGCCGAACGCGACAGCATCACTGCAGGTGCCGCCACCGCTGGAGACGACGGTAACACTGTCCATACAGCAGGGCCTCGGCGACATGGGGCTAAGCCTACATCTGCTATGAGTTTACTTCTGGGTGAAACCTATTCCGATGCCCGCAAAGGTGACGTGGAGAGTGAAGTGGATATGTACTTAAAGGACCCTCCTGCACCACTTGAGTCGAGCCCCACGTGCTGGTGGAAAGTGAATGAAAGGAGGTTTCCGACGCTGGCAACACTAGCAAAACGGTATTTGTGTACGCCAGGCACATCAGTCCCCTCTGAGCGTGTGTTTTCAGTAGCTGGGCTCACTGTAAACAGGCTACGTACACGCCTTACCCCAGAGCACGTTAACATGCTTATTTTCTTGAACAAAAATATATAGAACCTAGGCCTAGGTCAAGTTTTGATGTGCCACATTTCAGTTATGAGAGGGTAATATTGAATCACCACTTTATTTGATTGTTCTGGTTTGAGGCCCTGTAATGTTATGCTATGTTGTTGTGTTCAGTGACCCTGTGAACGTTTCATTCTATTTTGCTGTAATCCTATACAAATTGAGGTAGAAATATGTTGCGGATGTTTCATTTTAGGATTGTTGAGGATTACCCAATTAATAGCCTATGCAGTTTCTTTCTAACCTATAGGCTCAATAATATTCTGTTTGGCTCTCTATTTAATTTCTTCTATTCTCTTTTTATGTCTGTTTCAAATGCAAGAACTGAGCCAGGTTTTTTTTTAATTAAAGATTTTGTTTTACCTTAAAAACGTGTCTGCTTTCTTCTCCTAATGCATAATTACTTGAGGAATGTATAATATAATACAATATAATTATGGTATCATAATGTTGGCTAATGTAATATAATACCTCAATTATATTAAGGCCCTATTGAAGCCCTGAAACTCAGGTGAAAAACGCCGCTTATCAATTAATCGAAAGTCGATCGATAAGATAATCAACTAATGATTAATTAATTAATCGATAATTTGCATCCCTAATGGAAGCATATTTAAACACATTTTTTGTTGCTGCACATTACGTTTGGGAACGCTTCGTGTTTCACTTTTTTTTTGCTTTGTATCATCCACCAGGCCCATACTCTCAATTTACCGATACAATTGGCTGGGTTTTCTTGGTAGGAAAACATTTTGACCAATCGGTCTGTATGATTTGATTGAATTGACTTTCCAAAGTGCATTGAGATGACGTGTTGTGAGTTGGCGCTGTAGACATAAAACTGAATTGAAACTTTTTTTGATATTTGATCAATTTTAGGAACAAAAAAGATTATTTACTAACTGAAATTTCTGCCCTTCTATATACACTTTATATAAGAAAACGATATAAACGTTAATAGAAATGACCCAAATGTGTATGGGTTGTACACATAAATGTACTGATATAAAAACCTTAAATAAGTCGGCATAAACTCCAACTTCTTCATCGAAGAGATGATCTCTGTGGTACAGAAGATATGCTACAGACAGCTGCTATAGCGAGATCTCAGCATGAGTCCATGTCTTTACCAACCAGCAGAAAGAAATCCCATCTCAAAGGACAGATTATACATTCGAAGAAACTATAAGGCAGTATAGCTGTAGGGCAAACTTTTGTCTTCACTGTTGTAAAGGCTGTTTCTGCAAAATGAATGAAGTCAGTATTATAATGCTTCTACCTGAAAAGCAATATTCAGAAATAATGTGACAAAAGTATATTAATCACAATTAGGGCCAGAGTTTGGTGTGTCCATCAGGGTTTACAAACACTAATTTTGAAGAGCAAAGTGTTTAAGATAGTTGTTTGGTGTTACTAGTAGCCGTCTTTTAATGCTGTTGAGCAGCCCTAAAGACTGAAAACCCTTAATGACACAGTACAATTACAGATGGAACACAACTCTAGTAGATTTCTTCTTCTTAAAAAAAATTAAGTAAATAAAAATAAAGAATTGGCCTGCCAGCATATCACCTTAGAGTGATGATTGAGATTTTCATTCAGACTTTAGGGACTTCTACATGTTTCTTATTCCTGTTCGTGTCAAATAGTGTGAAAAGAAGATTTTTTTTTTTTTTTTTTTTTTTTTTTAAAGTTATGTCATAAAAACATGACCCAAATGAATACAAAGTGCACTTTTTAAATAATGATTTGATTTAAAGGGAAAGGCTTTCGAAACCCAACTGTCCCTATTGCTCCCTAAAGCTAACAACTGGTTTTGCCAACATCTGCAGTAACAACTGCCATCAAGCATTTGTCACAACTGCTCATGAGTTTCCTAATTCCCTGGGGGCAAGTTTTTTTGCCCAGTGTTTCAGAACGGTTTTATTTCAGCCACATAGGAGGATTTTGGAGCATCAAAGACCTATTAAGGTCATACAACAGCACCGGTCTTAATTTCAGAGTTTACCGGGGCCACTCTGAAACCTTTTCTTTTTTGCCATTCAGACATGGATTATTTTCCCGCTGAATAAGCACTTCGGTTACAAGAATGTTATGTGGATGTCTGGCCGTCATAAAGTAAAAATGGTATAAAGGAGAATAGCTGGCCATCAGTTTATGAGGGCCAGATATTCTTCAGGGTAAGAGCAAGTTTTCCAGCTCTTAAGGATGCAACACAGCTCAAGATCTCAACACCGCCTATTTTGACTGAATGATCTTTTTCCAAGACGCTGCTTTTTCTGTGAAGGTTTGCCACATTTTTATGTTTTCTTCACTGGTGGATAATGACTCTCACTGCGGTTAGTGGAGTGCCAAAGCTTCAGCAATGGCTTTGTAATCCTTTACAGACTAACAGATATCAATTACTTTGTTTCTTCTCATTTCCTGAATTTCTTTACATAATGATGGAATGAAACGTTGCTTTTGAGATCTTTTAGTCTATTCTATGTGGTCAGGCAGGCTCTGTTAAATTGATTTATTGATCTACCGCAAAAGCAGTAGTAAGACCCGGGACACAACACGATACTGAAATTCAGCTTGAACATGCCTTTCCAAAAATGCTTTTTGCCATTAATAAATTACATGAAGATGTTAAAAATTTTATTGTAATGAAAGAAAACAAATAATGCAATTTGATGACACTGTATGCAATAACTGCAGTTCAAAGATGATGGAAATGGTGTGAAAACCTCCTTAAATGTGCTCTTAATAGAAAATTCTTGCTTTTTAAAGGAACTATTAACATGTTTTTCTTCTGCCAGGTACTGCAACATGGTGAAGTGTTGGAGTTATCCTCTTGCAGGTGCATTTTCAATCATCTATCTTATTACAGTATTTATTCCAGCAAGCAATACTCAAAGATGTAATTAAACTGGTGGGGGGGGAAGAAAAAAGAATGAAAATTCCAGATTTTGTGCAGCTGCGTTCTTATTACCATAATTATTGATCTGTTGGTGCAATGTTTACTTAAATTATCGCAAAACATTTTGTTCTGCATCGCCATCTATTTAAAAATCAAAAAATTCAGTGACTGATTATTGACAAGGTTTTAAGCAAAGAAAAAGTATATATATGCACGGTTTGTCAGAATGCCGAAAATAGTAAAAACACTAAAAAGACAATTATACTTGCCTTTTCCGAGGGGTTAAACTGAATTGTTTTGGGTTGAAATTACTTTTGTATAAGCCTTTTCTACGTCCAATGGTTACAGGTCAGGATTGTCCTTTTGCTTTGTTGAAGGATTTTGTGATCTTTTAACTTAGCATGTAGTGAGGTAGGCTCTAGATCCCTGCAATGAAAAAAGGATAACTCTGTGTTTGAAATCAATTGCCTACTCCGTGTTTCATCTCGCAGTGAAATTGGTTTTGCCATGGTAATTTGGTTCCGTTTCCATGCTTCATGTTTGCTTTGCTGCAACAAAGCCTTTGGTATTTGGTAATGCTGTAAATTCTGTTCAGTTTAAACCACCACTTAGACATAGTAAAACATGCTGCAAGGCTATTTTTTATGCAGATATATTCTGTTATGACATGATGTATCAGGCTTCTCTGTCTTAGTATTTATTAAATTTCCCAACAAAAAAGGTCAGAAAACTCTGCATTACAGTCATATTTTTAAAAATGTGCATACAAAAGGTTCTTCCATGATTTGCATAAATCTGATGCGTTCATTCCATGCGAACTGTATATAACATTTGCAAAATAAACGAAAGTTACTGCTGTAACTACGGTTTCCAGGAGGCCGCACGGATATAACATCCAACGGCACCCCAGTTATGGCAGCAAACGATGTCGACATGCCCCTTGTAGAGTGGCACTTCACTCCTGCTGGCAGTGGCCGGTCCTGCAAGGCATAAGCCTTGGAGATCAGATCCACAACCCAGTGTGCAAGTCCCTGCTTAGAAAGTGCCTGACCTTTCCGTGAGCCGACGTAGGCTATTTGTCTTTCGAAAGGATGCCGTGGCATTGATATATGCCTCAAGGCCACGAACAGGGCACAGTGGGGCAGAGGGGCATCCAGTGTCCGACCGAGCAAGATGGAGCGGCTGGGTGCTGCCTGCCGCCAGTGACACTTTAGGAATAAATGCTATGTCAGGCCACAGTGTAACACCTGAGCCATCAGGATTCCACCGGCAGCAGGGCTCGGCCATCGAGAGAGCCTGCAATTCACCCACATGCTTTGCGGAAACCATAGCCAAAAGGAATGCCGTCTTCAGTGAGAGCCATTTGAGGTCTGCTGATGCCAGGGGCTCAAATGGGAGGGATCGAAGAGCCTCAAGCACCAGAGAAAGGTCCCACGTCTGGTGCCACAGCGCGGTTGGGTGGATGCAAACGCCAAGCACCCTTCAAAAACGTCCTTGTCTCGGCCCACTGAACAACCATTCAGCCCAACATGCCAACAGGAAACGGCAGCCACATACACTTTTAAGGTAGACGGAGACCGTCCCTGATCCAGTAATGCATGCAGGAAGGTCAGTATGTGAGAGACTGAACACTGCACCGGGTCCTGTCCTTTATCACGGCACCAGGTCGCAAAGACCGCCCACTTGTTAGCATAGACAGCTCCCGTGGACGGCGCCCATGCATTAGCCATTGTACGCCCTACTGACCCAGTGTATCTTAAGAAAGTGGACCCCGGCCTTGCAGGGCCCAAATCCAGAGCTGGAGCCGGTGTGGTCCGAGGTGCAAAATCTGACCCCCCATCTGGGAGAGAAGATCCCCTCTGGAGGGGAGACGCATTGGCGAGCCGGAGCTGAGCTCGCGCAGTAGAGGAAACCAAGTCCTCGCTGGCCAGAAGGGGGCTACCAGCAGAACCCTGTGCCTGAGGAACATCAATTCGTAAAAGGCAAGAGCCGCTCGAATGGCAGCTGTCACAGACTCCCCCTTATCCTCCTGGGAGACAATGGAATCAGACCCGGAGGCCCCGGAGCCCAGCTCTGGAAGGTCCTCACAGAAATGGGTGCCAGAGGCCGCCACCGAAATAGCATCGTCATCATAGACTGATATTTCATCCTGCTTGGGAGGGAGAGCCGCACTGCAATCACCACCAGCCTACAAGGACTGGAGAAGGGCCCTCATTTGGGCCAGTCGGTAGGCTGCTCCAGCGCAGCCAGCCGATCCAGCCTGACTGACCGGGGCATGACGCAACAGTTGGGGCAAGCATTATCCGACAGCGCCTCCCGTAGATGTTCCACACCGAGACAGGAGGGACACAAATCATGCCCATTGTCGGGCTGAAGCGGAGCCAGACAGGTTGCGCAGCACAAATTATCCAGCATCATACTGCTGAAGACGTGATTAGCCCGCCACCAACAAAAAGTCACCACGAGCACTGGCGACTCCGTTGTAGGACAACTCCCGTAAAGGTCTCGAACTCAGTGTGAGCAGGAACGCCACCAGCGAGTCCAATTATTAACCAAAGATGAACTCAACGCGAGCAAAGAACGCCACTGGTGAGTCAGATAATTAACAGCAAAGGAAGATGGACTCAGCGCAAGCAGGACCGCCACTGGTGAGTCAAATAAACAAACTATAGAAGAACTCAAAGCAAGCAGAAACGCTACTGGTGAGTCAAAGGAGCCACAAAATTACCGTGGTAAATCAACGCCAGCAGTAAACTACTGCTGAGAAAAGAACAAAACTTACCAGTCTTCGCCGCGGCGACTGCAGATCTGGTAAGGTGAAAACAGCTTGTGCAGCCCCTGGAGGGTGAAACTTACCCGCAGCTCCGACAAAACCCGGTCACGGGGCTACTAGCAACAAGCAGCTAGGATTGCAGTGGTACACACTGAAGCAACCAGCTTCACACGACCACACCTGCGCGCGAGAAGACGCCGGGTGCCACGTGACTATATAGAGTCACATGGGTCCCCGGCAGGTCACAGGTGACTTTGTTGTCATTAGTACTCGACCTGCACATGCGCAAGAACGATCATTCAGTGCTTGAAGCACCGCCTCTGGCGGTAAGTAGGGATGAACGAGAACAAACACTCTGTGGACTTCCACATACATCGTATCACATTACAATAAGCAAATGCTTATTCAAATGCCAGGCCTACACCGATTCCATTGGTGGCTATGGATGGAAAATAAGACCTGTATGACACACTTCAGCTATGTCAGCCATGCCTGATTGCTAACAATTTTAGGTGGTGTGGGATAATTGTGAGAATGCCAGCCCTAACAGAGAGCAATCTATAGAAAAACATTTTTTTTAAATGAAACTTTCAAATAATGCATTAATTTTGCTCCGCTGGTGGAAGCAAATTCATTTGTTGCTCTGACAGTCTGCTGCTTGGGGAAAGAAAAAAAAATCTACTCATATACGACTTCATTTTACTGGATGTGTGTGCGTGCCTGCATGTGATATAGTGTGTGAGGGGGAAAGAAAAAAAAAAGAAAAAGAGGGAAAAGCCATTTCCTTGAAAAGTGCTGGATCTTTAAAGGAAACTTTAACGAGTAACTGTTGATGCAACAAGATTGTCATCATGGTGAACAAACAAATGGGAGCCTTAAGAAAATGGCTTTTAACATCAAAACAATTCACGGCATGCTCAAAGTAGTGCATTGAGTCTTTAGGCTTATTTGTTTCCCAGGCAGAGCACAACTATCGCCGCCAACAACCATTTTCTACGCATGTTCATTCGGTTTAGAGCTGCTCATGCATGATGCTCATTTATCATGAATGAACAATGCTGGCCCACCCACCAAACACAACGGCCTGTAGCCTCACATGCCAAAAGACTCATTTGCGAAGAACACAATTTGCTTTCTTTTTCCCTTTCTTATTCCTGCAGTTAGCGTTAAAGCTTAGTTCCGCTCACTCAAAAACAAAATCAATGAGGAGATTTTCCACTTTCATTAAAATTTCAAATAAAAGTGGACTCAAATTAAAATCTACAAGAAAAAGGAAACTTTATGTACTCACCCATAGAGGGGTCTCAACAGCTGCTCTTATGACTGCAGTACATCACGTCGCAGGACCATTCCCAGCTCAAACACTATGTTGAAACACATCATATGAATGAGTGCATCCCCAGGGATTTCTTTCAGAAGAATTGTTCCACGGAAACCCTCCCACTGGCAGACCATAATGGTGTAAAATCATCTGTAAAGAGAGACAATGAAGGTATTAAGGACCAACCTGGGGGAGTTCTGGGGTTGAAATGGGCAGCTTGGAAAATATTGTGTGGGGAAGGCTTGTTAACGTCTTTCCTGTAGTACAAGCAGTGTCAGGCAAAAGGAACAGGCTGAAATGCGCCATGCATAAACTCATCAAATTTTGCAAATGTGGGCATCTATCAATCACATTTTGGCTTGTTGGGAAACAAAAGGCTCTTCCAGAAGCCTTAAAATTAGAAGTCATTTTTTGAGACATTTGACGATGAATGGAGACATACAAAAAAATATTTTCCTAATGTTTTTGGTATAACAAAGAGTCCACATTTTTGTGGAAACAAATAGAGTTGAGGTTCATCAATCAGAATGTGTTATTAAAGTAATCAAAAAGCAAAACCTGCTACCTTATGCCAAACTAGTTTAGTTTGACTTTACAAAAAAGTGAAGTAAAATCAAATTGAAGTTTGTGACCAAAGTGAGATTTTGATGACAGTGCACATAGAAAGAATGGATATTTGTAGGAAACATCTATTACTGTTTGGAATTGGTTAGTAAATGAGGAGGGGTGATGGTGCATCACTTATCTTTGGAAGTCAGAATGACAATAACCAACCATGTTTGAAATACCACCCATTGTCTACCAACGAGTGTTGAAACCACTGCATAAAGACATTCACAGTGCTTTGTTTTCTGCTTTGTTGTTGCTCCATATTACATTTTCTAACTTTTATATTGTATGTTGTGATTTGTGTGTGTACAGAATGCAAGTTTAAACAAGACGTGCATGTCTATGATTCATAGGTTTACATTTATTTACACTTATATTGAGAGCATCTAAGGCAAAGGACACTAAGCATCACGGAAACGGATTTATCAATAACGATGTTTAAACACAATGAATATTTTTTGATTTAAAAAAAAATAATCAGCATTGTTGTCCCATTTAATGTACATTGCTTTAGTCAGAGAACGCACCACTGACATGTTACCTCCCTCATTCTTTCACATTTTACATAACTACTTAAATGGCCAATGAGAAAACATGATATTTCAAACACTGTAAATGGATTACCTATTGCAAAGAGATTTTATTTCCTTCCTTTAATTAAACCAGGTCACAGTTGTTTTTTTATAGCCAAAAGCTTGTGTTTGTAGCAAAAATTATCAATGAGAGAAATGCCATATTTCATAAGTAGCCTTTTAACCAAGAAATTTGTAATGTTTTTAGACATTTCTAATTTCTAAAAACATTAAGAATTACATCTGATTGGAGAAATGTTTTATTATTATGTGCAGATCCTACAGATTCTCATACAGTGGAATCATGCACCCCTTTAACTGATTATAATGAAAATAAAGTGTTTTTGTGCATTCTGCATTATTACAATAGGTCTGGACTTTAAGATGTATTCTGGCTGGAACTTGCACAAAGATACATTCAATTCAGAAAGGGAAACTCGTCTTAACTTCCTTACACAGAGTGACATATTTCAAGCAATTATTTCTTGTAATTGTTATGATTATGGTTTATTGCCAAACCTAAAATCCATTGAAAATGTTAAATATTGTGAATTACTTCAATACTGGAAACTGATGGTGTCATACCCTAATCGCCTAATTAACTCCAAAGCCTCCAAATCGTCTCTCACTCTGGGTCGGTTGGCTACACGATCAAGGGAAGACTGCTGACTTAAAATATGTGCATGAGCCAGTTATGGAGTCACTCCTCAAGCAGGGTAAGCCACGTCAGGTCATTGCTAAAGAAGCTGGTTGTTGGCAATGCGCTGCGGCCTACCACTTTCATAGAAAGTTGAGCGGAAGGAAAAGGTACACCAGTAATAGGGATAACCAAACCCTTGAGAAGATTGTCAAGCTAAATCCTCTCGAGAATTTCTTTTTTTTTTTTTGTTTGGGGGGGGTACATCACAAAAAGAGGACAGAGACTGGATTCCGCACATCAAATTCACATCAAATTCCTTGTGCTGATGGCATCAGCAGTGACTTAGCAATGTTGTAAAAATTAAGTAATTTAGAGCTGAACTGTTTTACGAATTAAGTTCCAAGAGTCTGAAGAAACACAAAATTTACATTGCTTGAAGTCCCGTGTGAAGTTTCAAGTTGGTGCTGATTTGGGGTAGCATGTGATTTGCTGCTGTGAGTCCACTGGGTTTTCCGAAGGCCATTCGATGTAGCCATCTTCTGGGACATTTTAGAGCACTTCATGGTTCAATGTTATTTTACAGCAGGACTCGGTACCTGCCGACACTGCCAAAGGTACCAAAAGCTGATTCATTGAGCATGGTGGTACTGTGCTTGATTGGCCAGCAAACTCTCCTGACCTGAGCCCCATGAACAATTGACAGATGTGTCAAGACCCAACCATGTAGATGACCTGAAGGCCCAGATGAGAGCAACCTGAACTTCCATATCAACTATGCAGTGTCACTGGCTGATTGCCTTTATGCCACGGTGCAATGATGCAGTAAATTGTGTAAAAGGATGTCAAACAAAGTATTGAGCGCATAGAAGTGAACCCTTTTCAGAAGTCAGACATTTCTATGCATAATACCCTTTTATATTGATCTTATGTAATATTCAAATTTTTTGAGACACTAAACGTTTGGTTTTAACTGTGTAGTCACAAAAACATGTAGCACAACTTTTTTTGTGTTAATGTATAATGTATCTCTAGTATTTTCTGAAACGGTTCACAAAAGATGTTTAACTTTTTGACATTTAAAATCTTTGGAGATGTACATGTAAATGTACCATAATATAGGCAGGATTACACCAAAATGTATGCATAAACCCTTATTTAAAATATGATAAATCTGTGGCAATGCAGGGATATGGCACTTGCTATGTGAAACTATTTTAGGGGCAGGTCTGCCTTTATGTCTAGTTTCAGAATAAGCACATGTCAAAGTCAGGTATGCACAGAAAACACTATTCTACTATTAAATATGGCTGCCATCATACTGCTGTCTGAACAGTTCAAGACCGCAAAGCGACCTGCATTTGCAGATAACAGAAGGAGATGTCACACAGCAGCACACTGTTTACAGAAGTAATGGTGAACTCAGAGTCACTAGTCACTTGTTTCTAGAAGTGTTCAATAAAGTTTTGTTTTAAAAAAAAAATCTTGGAAAAATACAGATAGCGGCCACCGTTTTTCTTATTAGACACTTGTTGAGCATTGGATTTGGGTCGCATTCCCTGCAGTGTGAACGTAGCCTTAGTGTTCCCCAAAACTGAGAGTCACTCAACATGTGTTAAGCAAGAGAAATTGCTATATTTTTCATTGCTTTAGATACAAGTGGAGGTAAGAGTGAGACAGTCAGATGTTTTAATTATGTGCTGATAAGTTGGAGGGAAAAAAGAGCCCTGGACTTACAGATAACTGGGAGACACGACAAAAAGGCAGAGAGAACCTGGAATCTTAAATACACAGAACACAATCAAGTGAGGAATGGGGGGAACTAACAGGCTAACAAGCTCCTGAGAAGGTAGATAAGTGACATGAGAAACAGGTGGGTGTAATCAAGATAATCCAGAGAAGCTGGTGAGGAACCATTGCAGGAAAACTGAGAGAATGTAACTAATTAACACAGAAAAGAACGCAGATGGAATAAAACAGAGGAATTAGCTGAAATGAAATCTAAAAACTAATACTATAATATGAATCTGAACCAATACACAAAAGCAAAGAGCAAGAAGAAAAAAAAAATCTCAACAAAAAAAGTAGAAACAAATATGGAACACTATCAGTGACAATGATCAACAATCAAAACTAATACAAATACATACAAAAAAAAAAAAACAGCCAAACAAAAAGTAATGGATGAGGACGAGACTTTATTTAGGAGGAGTTGTTCAGCTGTGTCTATGATTTTATTTATTTCTAAACTAAACTGAAAGCATTCACATCGCCTCAAGATAAAGAGCAAAGTTGTGTACTGCGTGCTTATGCAATGTCATGCTATCCTTGCGTTTGGCCAAGCCGTAGCTGGTAGGCAGAGCCAAGGCTTGTCAATCATTCATGAGCATTCTGCTTTTCCATTATACAATATGCACTGCTGTACGTCGTAAAACTGGAAAATGAATCATGAATGTACTCATAAGCAGGGCCTCTTATTTCTTACGACAGAGGCCTGGTTTAAGTCAATTTTTTATGTTTTATATAGAAGGGATTCTATGTTGAAAACTGGTGCTGCTTTAAGATGATTGTTTCACAGGTATAGCCCCAGTTTATGGCCTGGGGTTATTTTTTGTGTTGCAATGATAGGTGTCTCCTGTAATATTGCATTTTTTCTTTATTTGTTTGTAAGAGCTGCTTGTTTTCATCTAAAAAAAAAGCACTTTGAATCTCTAGACCCAAAGAATAACATATTAGCTTTGATATGAATTTTGTAGTGATATTTTTTAGATTAGTTCTCATTCATCTCGTATTACCTGCTTCATTAAATTCATAGCTGGTGGCTGCTGTGCTCATGGTTGGATCCGTATTAAACTCCTGATGTCAAACTGTGAATGGCTCACCTTTGAACAGCAATGCATGGGGTGTCTAAAGCCAGTTATTGCATGATACATAGACATGAAATGTTCAGCTGCAGCAACAGTAAAGTCAGTGACCATATGAATCGGTGGTCAAAATAAGCACTTTTAAAAACGTTGAACCTTTTTGAAACAACATTGGAGCATATAGGATACATAATAACTGGGAATTAGATGTTGAATTGTTACGGTGAGAGAAATGTATGTTAAATACAAATTGTTTGTGTTTTAAGTTCATTTAAGTTCAATACAGAAGATATATGTACATCCAAAAATCCACTGGATTGGGTATTGGTTCAAAAATATTCAACTGAGAAATCAGAAAAATGGACCCACAACCCAACTGGAGCTCTCATATTGATATTTTATTAAGTGTGGTGTTTTGGGCAAAGCAGCCCCTTGTCAGATAAAGAGCATATATATAAAAAGGGTGACCATTGTGGCATGTCCACCTGTTAACAGTAACACTCCAGTAATTTAGACATACAGTGACTCTCGGAAGCAACACTGTCTAACTCCAGTCCTCGAGGGCCATTGTCCTGCAACTTCTAGATGTCCAACATACCTGAATCAAATAGCTGAATTAGCTTCTAAGCAGTCAAGGGCTGCCCCCAAAAAGGTATATTTGGTAAAGACTCCTCAGCCAAAGCGGAAGTGTGTCAGCAGTCTCCATGAGAAGTGTTGTCCAAATAGTCCAGTCAGTAAAGAAGGGGGTAGGAAAAGGAGCCTGTCTGCTTCCTATCATATGTTATTTAGCACAGGAAGCTTCTCTGTCCCTTACCGGTGCTAAAGGGCTATATGGAATCCCACAATCCTTTGCGTGACATGACAGAAAAGCACAGCCCACCTGCTGGAAATTAACCAAATTTTCCGAAGAGAAGAGAGGGTGCACTTTGTAGTTATTCTTCATAAAGCTGTAGGCCCGCATTTGACCAGCATCACCCGTGTGCGTTTCTGTCGCATATCGGCGTAGCAGTACAAAGCCCCTTACCCCCCTACAATAGAGTTCTTACTGTTGACCTCATGACATTTCAAGGAAAAGGAGCTAGGACCTATAATTAGAACATGTGGGATGCAGCCAAGTTCTCTACAGTCCTGCCAATGACCTGATTATGTGACTCAGGTGTGTTGGACCAGGTACACATATAAAAGTTGCAGGACACCAGCCCTCGAAGAATGTAGTTTGACACCCCCAATTTAAAAGAGAAATGTAAAAATAAAGGAAGATGGTATAACATGGTTTTATTTGTTTGTTTTTTGCATGAGATGAGCAAAGCAGATCGCACTAAAGACATACAGGAGCAATCATGCCAATCGAGTCCATGAGATGTAAACAAAGTTGCATCTATCATTATGTCAGTTCTCCCATCTTCAACAACCAATGAAACAGATGCAGAAGTGGTTAAAAAGATGCAGAAAAAAAATATTTATTTATTCATTGTTATTTTGTTTAAAAAAACAACATTTCGATTGAGAAATCTCGTTGGAATTAACAGAAACGTTTTTCCATGCACTATAAAGTCAGTGAAGAGAATTAGGTGCGTATATTGTTCTGAATAGGAGGTCAAGGGCAACATTCTTCACTATTATTTCATCACAGTATGGTTCAAGTATAAAGCAAGAAATTTCCAACTATAATCTTTAAATTAGTTTACTAGTATCCGTCTGTTGGCTGTCATCACACGGCCAAATAAAACGCTTTTCTAATTAATGACTGATCCAGAACCAAGAGCTTCATAAACCGAGGTGTTCCGAAGGGAAAATCGAGCGCAAGGCTCTTGTTTTAGGATTTCTGAGTAATTTTCTCCAGGTACACGAGGGATAAGTTTACATTTTGCTGAGTTTGCTGAACTGATAAAGTTAGTGATAATTTGATCTTGCAACTTTGTATCCTTTCAAAACAATGTTGCTCGAATGAATGGATGTTCTGTTTTTGACATTTCAAAACAGGTCTGACATTAAACTTACTTGGGAGTTTTGACTAAACTAGGCTTTGTTGCCTAACTCAGAATCACTCACCTTGCCTTTAGAGGAGAAAACTGTTGGCTAAAACCTTCAAATGGAAAACATTTACCCATCTGTCAGCTCAGTATTCCCTAAAAAAACATGAGTATTGAGTACCTAAGCTACATAGTTAGGGTTTTTGCAAAATCACCAGCTGCTGATGAATGGGTAAGTGAAATTGTAACTGTCCGGTCATCACAGAGAGTCTAGGGGATTTATTTGAGACACCTTGAAAGACCAAAACCAAGCAGTCATTGAAGTATTGAATGATTCCCTCTGGATGTTTTTGAGTGTGTTTAAAAAGTTCCTCAGATGCATATATATATATATATATATATATATATATATATATATATATATATATATATATATATATATATATATATATATATATATATTCTTATCTAGCACTTATTTTGTCCTGCATTAACCCTAAAGATTACTTTCTGGATTTAAAGTATGGCCAGATAACTATCCATAACAGCGACAACCCCTAACAACTTCTTGCCAGAGAAAAACAACACAAGTATGTCTGCTAATACTGTCCCCTTCTCTCTGATAGGACATCTTAAACATTCAAATTAGCATCGACTCCCATGGTCCAAAATGTGCATGGAAATTAATTAGGAAGTCTAACTGATCTTAGGGGTAAGGGTGTTTGTGTAAAACAAGGTATAACCAACTTTTTATCTGTAGACAATGAGGCTCTAGTGACCATTTCATGCATTACCCAGTTACAGAAAGTAAATGATACAAACAGGGCACATAGCAATATATGCAGCTCCCAAGACACTATACAATCAGATTCGCAACAATGAGACAAGTATTTAACAAAAGTTTTTTGAAAAAAAAAAAAGAGTCTATAAATTTAATCTATGAGCAACTTTTTCATTATGGTACTACCATTCCTTTGATATATTGCGTTTCCACTGTAATAGTCAACATTTTATACTATTTGAAAAAATCACTAAAAAAAACAATGGGCTACCAGCACTTTATGTGCTGTTATTGTCTATTCTACTAAATGAACAGAAGTAGACAATATGCAATATTCTTTACAATAATATTCAGAGCTGTCATAAACCATTTAATTTATTTTTCTTAGTTTGGAAAGTATGGCAAATGTGGAAACAGACGCTGCTGTGTTTTTTTTTACATCTTAGATGGTTGTATGAGTTCACAATTCTTTCTGTTCAATCGTTGAGATAATGCAGGAAATCAAACATCCATTCTACATCATGGAGGTATGAAGCAGACATAAAAGAACAAAGTTCACTTTATAGTGCATTGCAAAAACTATTCAAAAACATTGAACTTTTACACATTTTATTGCATTGTAACGGCAAAGTTGAATGTGTTTTGTAGGGATTTTATTAGTCATTAATTATGTACAACAGAAGATGCTTCTCCTTCGGTCATATGCCATGACTGGTGCCAGGAGATATGTCATCAGATGGTCACAAACAATCATTGCGTGTTTCGATCCTTAACGATAACACTGTCCTGATGGTGGGTCAGCAGTGATGCCCAGCCACTACTCACTCCCTCCTGTTCCAGAGCCAACATGAGGCTCTCCCTGCTGTCTCGCCCAATCTTCGCACTGCTCGTTTTCTCTCACTTCATTTAAACCCCACTGCTGTCAACACCTTCCAAGTTGACTGAGTTGGGAAACCTCTACACCCATTCTCCACTGGGTACATCTGTATCTGCCAACCCATATCCCTGCAGTCCAGCACCAACGCTTTGTAACGTTCTGACCTCCTCATAAATGCCTCCTCACATCCCTCTTCCCATGGCAACTCAATCAGAATGATCTTTCTTGCCTCAGTAGAGAACAATACTGCATCAGGTCTTAAAGTGGTCTGAACGATATCTGGGAAATGAAGCCTTCCCTTTAGATCAACCCTAAGCTCCCGTGATTGGGCTGTCTGCAGGAGGCTTATCGTGTTTTTTGCCGTGCTGGTAGCTTTGCTCCCTCCTTAATGAATGTTATTTGTGGAGGCTTGATGTTGTAAGGCTGTTTCTTTCTTCTTTCCTGCTCCAAGATGTCAGTGAGGACTGCAAGTACTTTGTCATGCCACCACATATACCTACACTGAGACAGGGCAGTCTTACATCCGGTCAAGATTTTGCCTACAGAGCTTACATGGTGGATTGTCTCTCATGTCCCATCTATGGAGATTCACAGGCGTTGGAAGGGTATCATAGACAGTCCTCAGCTGGAGGGAGATCCTTGAAAAGCTCAAGTCTCCATAAGTCAGCCTATGCAAACCTCGTCATTGGAAGTTCTCATCTTGTACATGCCCCATGAGATCCTGGCTCTATAACTTTTGCCTTTATCTGCTCTTCCACTGGGTTCCTCACTTCAGCCTGTGCCATGGTTCTTTTTCCACTGAGTTGGCTTTCCAACACCTTTGGGGTGGGTCATTCCCAGCCCCTGCCTTGCTGTGCATGGAACACCAAAGATATCCTTAAGTTTGGGGTTTCTTTATGCCTTAACTATAAAGTCTGAGGCCTCCCACCTTTGTCTTAATCTTGTTTTTATTTATGTGTCCCTGATCTTGGCATCGCTTGAATCCCTAAAGGTCATAACAACCCTGCATGTTGTTACTCAGAACTCTTCCTTCAGGGATTAGATGGGTAGTTGTAACGCCCCTTATCTGATGTACATTCCAACAAACTTGGAGGAATCCCCAACCACCTCCTGATATAGGAGTCGTTCTCCACACGATCTACTACAGTGAGTGGGAGTTCATACACCATAATCATCCACAACAATCTGGGAAGCTAGCCAAGTTGGTATAGCTTTGAATTTTCCTGGGAGTTCAGATTTTTCAATTTTGTTCGACCAGATCTCTGCTTGCCTGTCCGTACTGAGGACGTTCTTGTGGCCTCCCAATGACTCATCATACCACTTTTCAAGGTACATCATGGGATTATCTTTTTTTTTTCATGGAATTATCATGTCTCATTTTATCATGTTGTAAAGACAAACTTGAATGTGTTTTGTTGGGATTTTATTAATCAATATTTAGAACTACCATATCCTGCAACTCCTAAATACTTTTCCTCCAGGATTTTACTGTACTCAGTCAATATTTGACTTTTGAGGGCTACTGATTGCACTGGATTTTATTTAGGGGTATCAGATTTAAAGTTTAAAAAACTAACTGGAGATCAAATGATATAGAACATCTTATTTTGTGTTGTTTTTCTAACACTTTTGCTAAATGTATTTAACAATATCACTGTGTTAGAGTACATAAGTGGGTAGACAAAATAAATAATGGAAGAATGAATGGTTGTGTAAATGTTTAGAGAAAAAATAACTCACCTTACTGGGTTAAGCATGTAAAAATGTTTGAGAACTGAAAATGTTTTGACATTTGAATGCTTCTAAACCTGAATTTACTGATTTTTTGTTTGTTTATTTTATTCAAACCTGATAATCAAATTTTCCTACCAAGAACCTTCTTAAGGATTAATGCTTTTTTAAACTACATCTATAATCAACATCAGCAAAAGAACAGGTGACACAATTCATCCGCTGAGTGAATTTGTCACTGCTGACCCATTGCTCCTCTCAATCACTTTATTTCTACTGCGTGGATCTCTATTCAAATTTTAATCATCAGTCTTCCAAACTGCCTGTTTTTTAAAATAGTATTAGGAGAACAGTTTTATAATGGCAAAAGTCACCCCTCAACCAAGTTGTTTCCACTGCACCATGCAGCTCACTTCATTGAGACATAACACAGTCCACTGATATTTCACTTCAGGAAGATATGAAAGAAGGTTATAAAGTTCAGAGAAGCCGTAAAAGATCTTCTTTTATTTTTCTATTACTGCATGAAAATGAGTCCATCAGTTTGACTTATTAGATCTACAGCATGGAAATAAAACCGAGAAGATGAAATTGAGGTTTTGCTTTGGCTCATCCCATTTATGGCAGGAACATATTGCTCCCTTCCCCAGGTTAACTAAAACAATGACTGAACAGATTACGGTTGAATTACTCTGGTGCTATGCATTTGAAAGACGAATTTAACACAAACTGTTCTTCTTATGCACCCGCCAAGCATAAAATGTGTCAGCACACCATGAATGATTGTTATGTCAAATAATATGAGCTCGCTTTATTCAAAAGTTGGACATATCAGAATCTATTTCTCCCCTTGGTAGAATAAGGATTTATTGTTCTGGCATATCTAACGGTTAAATTACAACCAACACAAATATACTAAAAACCAGAGTATTAGAAACAAATGGAAAAAGATCTGCATCATAGAGTCATACACATTTCAAATAGTGTACCATGGCTAAATTGAAAACCATAACCTGTCTTTACCTAATATTCAGTCCTGATTTGATGGCTTTATATGAATGGGCTGTTTCTTTCTGACATCATGATTATAAAATATATTACTTCTGGCCTTCAGAGGCTTTTCTTCTTGGGACAGCTGAGGATCTATTCAGGTGGAAGAAACCTGCTTGTGGAACCTTTTCCTAGTGTCCTTTAAGGAATTTAACTGGCATTACCTATACAATGTGACACACTGGGAAAATCTACTGCCACTATTCTACCCTACCCCCACTTAAAACAACATTGACAAATCTGTATTCCTAGAAGTTAAAGCTCACTCCCCTTCATAACTGACATTGTTTTGTGACTGACTATCGTTTCCCCAGACTTAGTGGTAGAGATTATTATCACAAGGGCTTTACAGCTGGCGTCCAAACCTCGATGTATTGATTGGATAGCTATGCTTCAAACAGAAAACAAAATAAATGAAGATAGTGAAGACCAGTGGTGGTTGTTGGAGGAACCAAACTACACAGAGAGGTAGACATGATGAATAACAACAAACTGAACTGAAACTGATGCTGGGCAAAAACAGGGACTTCTCTTCATCTGCTGTTTTTTGCTTCACGGAGACGTGGCTGTGTGGATTAATTCCGGAGTCCGCGCTGCAGCTGGACGGCTTCCAACTTCTCAGAGCTGACCGCGCCACACATCTTTCCGGCAAAGCGAAAGGTGGAGGGATCTGTTTTTACATCAACAGTGGCTGGTGCAACGATGTGGCAGTGATCCAGCAGCACTGTTCTCCTGACCTGGAATCCTTCATCATAAACTGTAAGCCTTTTTATTCACCCTGTGAGTTTGCTTCATTCATTCTGGTCGGTGTTTACATCGCGCCGCATGCTAACGTGCAGGTTGCACAGCGCACGCTCGCAGACCAGATACTGAGCGTGGAGCAGAGAAATCCGGACTCCTAAATTATTGTTCTTGGTGACTTTAACAAAGGAAACCTCACTCTTGAACTTCCTAAATATAGACAGTTTATTAAATGCCCGACCAGAGAAGAGAGCATTCTGGATCACTGTTACACCATAGTCAGGGATGCTTATCACACCGTCCCCCGTGCTGCACTGGGCCAATCTGACCACGTCATGGTTCACCTGATTCCTGCTTACAGGCAGAAACTAAAACTCTGCAAACCTGTAGTGAGGACATCGAAGAAGTGGACCAGAGAGGCTGTGGAGGATCTTCAGGCGTGTTTGGATTCTACTGACTGGGATGTATTCAGGGCTGCTACCAACAGTCTGGATGAGTTCACAGAGGCTGCAACATCATATATCAGCTTCTGTGAGGACTGCTGTGTTCCATCACGAACCAGGGTGTGTTACAATAATGACAAACCCTGGTTCACAGCCAAACTCAGAAGGATAAGGTTGGACAAAGAAGATGCCTTCAGAAATGGGGACAAATGCAGATTCAAAGATGCAAAATACATGTTTAGCAAGGCGGTGAAAGAGGCTAAACAACTGTACTCTGAGAAGCTGCAAAACCAGTTTTCAGACAACGACACTGCTTCTGTCTGGAAAGGGCTTAGGCAGATAACAAATTACAAGCCTAAAGCCCCCCACTCCATGAACAACCGACATTTAGCAAACGACCTGAACAACTTCTACTGTTGTTTCGACAGACAAAGGGACAGTCCTGCAACCACACCCCATGACACCACCCAACAGATCATCTCCACCTCCTCCTCAGTGACAACTCTTTCCATAAATGAGAGAGATGTTAACAAACTCTTCAAAAGACAGAACCCCCGGAAAGCTGCTGGACCAGACTCTTTCTCTCCTTCCACCTTGAAGCACTGTGCTGATCAGCTGTCTCCAGTGTTCAGACATTTTTAACACCTCAGTGGCGACATGTCACATGCCAGCCTGGTTCAAATCCTCCACCATCATCCCTGTTCCCAAGATGCCAAGGACCACAGGACTTAATGACTTTAGACCCTTCGCTCTGACCTCTGTGGTTATGAAGTCCTTTGAGCGCCTTATGCTTTCACACCTAAAAGAAATCACCGACCCCCTCCTGGACCCCCTACAGTTTGCCTACAGAGCCAACAGATCTGCAGACGACGCTGTCAACCTGGCCCTTCACCACATCCTCCAGCACCTGGACTCTGCAGGAACCTACGCCAGGATCCTGTTTGTGGATTTCAGCTCAGCCTTAAACACAATCATCCCAGCTCTGCTTCAGGAGAAGCTCTCCCAGCTGAATGTGCCCGACTCCACCTGCTGGTGGATCACAGACTTCCTGTCTGACAGGAAGCAGCACGTGAAACTGGGAAAACATGACTCTGACTCACAGCTCATCAGCACTGGTTCCCCCCTCTCTACTCCTCCATCATTGAGTCCATCCTCACCTCCTCCATCACCATCTGGTACGCTGGTGCCAGGGACAAGGGCAGACTGCAGTGTGTCATCCGGTCTGCAGAGAAGGTGAATGGCTGCAATCTTCCATCTCTCCAGGACCTGTACACCTCCAGGACTCTGAGGTGTGCAGGGAAGATTGTGGCTGATGCCTCGCACCCCAGTCATAGACTATTTCAGTCACTTCCCTCTGGCAGGAGGCTGCGGTCCATCAGGACCAGAACCTCACGCCACAAGAACAGTTTTTTCCCATCTGCTACCAGCCTTATGAACAAGGCCAAGAGCCGCCCGTGAAACTGGACACTGCCTCTCTCCCCCGTTGAGGACTTATAAGCTTCTGCGTTACATTAACGCAGTTTACTGAGTGTATATAGCTTCTGTATATATTGTAATGAACCGGAAGCTGGACCCAAAATTCACCACAACAGGTCAGTGACGTTCTCACAAAGTTTATTAAAAACACGGGAGACGCAGGCGTCGGCTCTCGGAGTTCGCGGCTCACGCTCACTGGCAGGAACCTCCTGGAGGTAGAGGCAATGGTTAAGACTCAGCACAACAGGTGAATGATGAGAACCTTGCTGAGTAACTGACCTTATAATAAGGAGAGCCGGGCAGTTCGGACACGCTTTTCTGAAAGCTGGATCCGTCCGCAGGCGAGCAAGGCTGGAGCAGTTGAGCGAATGAGAGGCAGTCAGTCCGAACGGGGCTTTCCGATAGGTATTTATCCAAGGGCAATCCAGGTCCGGTAACGGGGAATCCAGCAATCCTAACAAAGCACAGGGGGAGGAGAATCCGAGCGGGGGGTCCAGCTCCAAATCCAGTACACAAGAAGGCAGTCCAAGGGTAGGGGATCCAGGAGACAGGGGACCAGGCAGACAGACACAGGCTGGGAACAGGCAGGCTCAAAAAACAGGCAACAGGTCGGATTCGGGTATCAAACAGGCTTAGTCAAAAATGCTGGAAGGTTCTTACTGTGAAGCTCGAGACGATCTGGCACTGGAGACTGAAAATGACGGGGCTTTTATGCAGTTGGAGACAGGTGGAGCCAGTAAAGGTTGATTGCAGAGAGGTGGAGACTGAACAGGTAAGCTGATTGAGAAACGGATCAGCTCCAGTGCCGAGATCATTACATATATATCCATTTTATTTTATCTTATTTTATTTTTTGTCTGCACCATCAACAACAAGTCAAATTCCTTGTAAGTGCAAACCTACTTGGCAGTTCTGATTCTGAATTTTTTTTTTATTTCTCACAACTAAGACTTAAGTGTCCAAATCAGAAAAAAAAAAAAACGTTTTTAAGGCAGGATATTTAGCCCAATTGTAGCCCCAATCTTCCCCTAACCGACAGGCCCTGACCATCGGGTTGACTCGTAAAATAATCTTAAGAGATATCCCTGCCGCCTTTGGTGTGTTAAGACTGATCTAGTCCGCTCAGTAGAGCATCGGGACCGCTCCAAATCAGGGATACTAAACATGTTGGATTGTCTAGGCCCAATTACCTAGCGTGTGGGGTGTTCCCCGAGGACAAACGAGCACGCAGCCTGTTGAATGTGATGTGTAGCCAATCAGAGAGTGAGGTGAGGGATCCCCAAGAAGAAAAAAAAAACACAGCTCACCTCCATATCATAGTGCAACAAACGTAGAGCCCACTGTTCGCTCTGTCTCCTCTCCTTCAAGCAACGCCTTTTGTTTTTGTTTTTTTCTCTGTTAAAAATTGGTCCACAAACTATCGCCATTGTTCCTCTTTATCGTCCATGCTTGTTTAATCTAAACTCACGTTTTCCCTTGAGAGGTTTTGCAAGATTTCCCGTCTGACATGTCAATGAGCCTGTGTGAAATCTGTTCGCGTGTGGTCTGTTGTGCTTGCCGTTTGACCGGAAAGTACACCCTGTACGAGCAAAGCTCTTATATCTAAGATTTTTTTATCGTCACGTGTGGTGTCTATCAGGCTTTGAAAATCGGCTGACTATTTTAATATCTTGCCCTGTGAACCAGCCTCAAGAGGCAAAACCTGGAGGCAACAGAAAACACAACGGGGAAAAAAAATTGTAGTTAAGATCAGAAAAAAATTTGTAAAACAATGCACAAAAACACATGAACAAAAGTTCAAACACCCAAAACAGTGTTCTATTTACACAAAAACTGAAGTCAGAAATGGGAGTACAAGACAGATGCTAGCCGACCTCAATGGTCATGGGTGGAGTGCATAAAGTATTTGGCGCATGTAAACCTCAATAAAGCATTAAGGTTTGAACATGACTTGAGGTCTAAGTTCGGTTCTGGAGTTTAGGGTGAATTAAATAAAGGTCGGAGACCAAATAAAGGTTATGCAGGATTGTATTAAAGTAATTGATTGAGATAAAAAAATTATTATGCACATAAATGAACAAATGACGAATAAGGGCTTGACAATGAACAACAACTATAAACCAGAAAAAAGAAAAATATATTCCAAATAACTCTAAGTTTTTTTTTTCATGAAAAGGTAAATTCAGTCATATATTTCGTTTATATGAACCTTTTCTACTGAAAAGAACAGAGTTCAGTTTTTCCAAATCCAATTCTTTTTTGTGGAGAGATATACATGGGACAGTTGAAGACAACGCTATAGCTGATCTGGCCTTGGCTTTGGGCATTAAATTCAACTCCCACTTTTGTCACAAGCATTGCATTGTACTGTGTGTTTATTCTGTTCTCTGCCACTATTCAGTGATCACCATGATTACAGATTAACTCCTAAATATCAGACAGTCCTCTTCAGGGGCTTGCTTATGGAAAATGTGGGGCCCAAAACTTGCATACATCACTTTCAATGCAGAGACTGTGATCTATATATATATAAAAAAAACAACTTAATGGCAAAATATGCGGTCCCCAAGACAACTCTGATCTATCAGTATGCTCATTTTGGAGACACAGAGAATTGGGGACCCAGATGATAGAGTGGTGAATTGCAACCAGACAGCATGATGATTCCTGTCAGACATTCAATTTAACTCCATATATGACTTAAATCATAGATTTAAGCATTCAAAATCACAGTGTTGTACATGCTTGCATTAGTAGAACATAGCCGTACATAACGATCTTTCAAATACATAAAAACATGCCCATAAACCAACTTAAACCTTAAATAAAAGTCTACACATTTCATGAGGGTTTTCTACCATTATATTCCTCTCCCCAATGATCTCCAGTGTGACATGTACCACAGATTAACAAATAAATTGTGACAAGGTATGACCCAATTACTTTAATTAATGTAAACAGTCTAATACATTTGTGTGCAATGTTGCCCGATGGATGTGGTACTGCTGGACAACCTTGTAAAAGGGAGAATTAGAAGTTAACACAGTTGCAGGGACCAATGTTTCCTGTCCTATGATGATGACCGGCTAATATGCCGCTTTAGACTCCTTAGAGCATTGCATTCTGCTATAGCCTACAGTGGACAGTGAGACCTGAGGCTGTGGTAATGGAGTGATACCCAAAACTATGGTGGAGATGTGGCCTGAGACTCAAGAGATGATGAGGTCAGACACTTTAATAGCAGAAGCGTCTGTGGCTGTCACTCAAACCCAGGAGGCAGAAAATCGATAAATACAAGGAGAAAACTGAGATAATTAAAAATAAAACGAATATGAACACAAGTAACTGTTTAAATTATAAAACTAAAATACAAAGCACTTGAAAGATGAAAATCCTATAAACCAATGTCTTTATTCCTATGAAGGATAAGTGGCTAAATTCTGTCCTTTGTTATCATTGGATGGAGCACACCTGTCTGGTATTCTCCCATGCTACCAGATCAACTTGGCAACAGGCAGTGATCAGTTGACAGCTCAGTTCCCCTCTAAACCTGAGTGCCTGAGGCATTTAGTTGCATATCTGTAATGACCTAATTACAAAATCAGTTGACCCTTTAACACTGGATGTCCTAGTACCATGTTTTTACCTTTGTGCATCACCTAATCATACTTAACCTGCTTCTTCTAAAGAATGTACTCAAAATACATTGAATCAATTAGAACGTTCTCCCTCATGGTTCTTGGATCTGTACATAATTCATTTGCCTTTTGTAGCCTTTCAGCTGTGTTTTTGGAGTATATTCAGCAGGTCGTTTCACATGTACAGTGGCTTGTGAAAATTGTCATGTTTGGCTTGATGTGTTTAGCCCACATGCAGAATACACTCGGGAAACAGATGGATTTAGAAAAAAGGTTTATTTTAAAAGAATCACGGAGAGGGATCTGCTCGTACAGAGCTGAGTCAGAGCGAGGACCAGGAAGACACGGGACCGAAGCAATCTAGGAAAACGAGAGATGTTGTTAGCTACAGAAGGGGACAGGGGGGGGATGTGCTGCTGGACGTAAGCTTACCACTGAGCGAGGAAACCTGACCGGGGAGGAGGAGGTGAGGGCTCAGCGCTTGCTTGGTGGTGGAACCACAGGTGTCCGAGAGACCAGAGAGCGGAGGCAAGAGCGGGTCCGAGCAGCACCGGCGAATCCGAGGATCCAGGACAGCGGGAGGAACCAGTAGATGTCCGAAGGCGGCTGGGGTCCAGAGGGAGGGAACCGACTCGAGAGGAACCAGGAGGTGTTCCGGAGATGAGCCAACACGGGAAATTACTTGGAGGTGTCTGACACGGGAGAAGGACGTCAGAACACGAGAGGAACCTGGGAGACTAGTGATGTTACGTGATGTGCCGAGGCTTCGAGGCGTGTGTCGAGTAATGGAGGGGGCGTTTCCGCAATGCGCGTATTGAGGCTTGCTTCATTTAGGGGAGGAGCCGAAAACGATGACGTCCGAAGCCTCGCTGCCCGGCTGTACCACGTGACTGCTTCGGGAAGTGGTTCAGATTTTGGTGCGGGGTTTGACAGCTTTAGAAACCCCACAGGCTCCATTCAAAATGTGGGTTGTTGTAGGCGAGTTGCGGTCAGTTGAGAGAGTGGATAGAGTTTTGATAGTTTGGATAGCAGAGTTTGGATAGTGGTTATTTAGTTTGAGACAGTTAGTTTGGTGTTTGGAGAGTTTAGGAGAGAGAGAGAGATAGATAGGAGATCAGTGCTCTCAACTATCACGCATTGACCGTCACTGACTTCACACGGTCACACGCAAACATGGCATTTTTCACGCATAAAAATCCCAACGCCCATCTGGGCAGCGGACGATAAAAACTCCGCCTTCTGCTAAGATGTTTCAGCTTCTTTCACAGCTTGTGGCCATCAGTAATTCCTGCTGCAGTTCATGTTAACAGAGCAGCAGGAAGAGCGATCAGAGTTATGAATAATTTTAGTCTTAACCAGTGGTGAAAGTGAGCCGGTAAGGTCCTGTACTACGTACGCAGGAGGGGAGGGGGCGGGGGCAGAGAGCTGCTGCCAGATATTGCCTTCATTCAGAACCAGTGATGGCTGCACTCTGGATCATAAAACAGTTCTGCTCACCAGATGCAGTTTAAAACGCTACGTCTGTTTATAAGTTGTTTTTATTAATTCTGCATTTTTTAACTACATGCACCGTATTTCTGTGCCTCAGCGCTTGCTCCTCTCCCCCTCCTTTCCCTTGAACCCAGGGGCTTTTATCACCGTTCACCATTCAAAACGTGAATCACTACGTTTAATGTCCTCACACCCGTAGCAAAGTGTGCCAATTAAAGTCACTAGGAGAGTTATGGCTGTGTTTCATGATCTTTGGTTTTAAACAAAACAGAACCGTGGCGCTTCGGTGCGTTGCTGCCTTGCGCTTTAATTCAGGTGCGCAAAATTACGTTACTTTTAAGAGTCATTTTAAAGAACTTGTAACATCAGGAGGTTGATCTCAGACCGGTCAGCTCCTATGATCACTGTATAGGAGCCCTTTACAGTTTTTATTTATGCATTTCCCCCCTGTTTATCCCTCGCACGCAGCGCTAACCTGACAACAGCCAGCTGTATGTCGTTCCGCCTAGCTCCACTCACATACATCTGGGACACCGCCGGTAGACAGTGATTTCTCCAACCAAATTTATGGTCTGGCCAATCAGGACGCAGGGCTGGAGTTTCATAGATGTGACGTAGTGGAGACGCGACCATGACGTGAGACTGTTTTGATAGCAATGGCGGCTAGTCGATGCTGCTATTTCTTCCGTGTTGTCCAATCTACCTAATATTGTTTCATTAAAAGAACATCAGAGAACGCCTCTGAAGGCTTTTGTTGGTGGAAACTATGTTTTCGCCCTTCTCTCGACCGGATTTGGCAAGTTTTGTTTTCCGGGACCAGCGGACGTGCCGACGCGGACGCGCCCCGGAGCGGTTAGCGGTTAGCGCTAACTATGTTAGGAGGCCTTTAGTCCTCAACGCGGTCGGCCTGGAATCGACTCCGACCCGCGGCGCTTTGCCGCCTGTCTTCCCCCCTCTTCCTGTCAGCTCACTGTCAATAAAACGCATGCCACTAGAGCCGCAAACACATTATTATTATTATTATTTATTTTTTTTCCTGCGTCGCTATCATCAGCGTCACGGGTTAGCTTCGGTGTGAGTGGTTGAAATAGCAC
Organism: Fundulus diaphanus; assembly: GCA_037039145.1. Taxonomy (NCBI): domain Eukaryota; kingdom Metazoa; phylum Chordata; class Actinopteri; order Cyprinodontiformes; family Fundulidae; genus Fundulus; species Fundulus diaphanus. The sequence continues at coordinate 22,760,610 of CM073139.1, forward strand.
GTCAATAAAGATGACAGACAAGTGGCTTATCCAATCATATGCAAGAATTTTTGATAAGGCCCAGCCTTCTGTAAAGGCAATCCCTATGGCGGTGTCCCAGATGTATGTGAGTGGAGCTAGGCGGAACGACATACAGCTGGCTGTTGTCAGGTTAACGCAGCGCACCATCGGGTAAAATCCTCCCACCTCACCGCCCAGAGCGCACTGAGGAGAGCAATAGAGATTTGTCTGGTCGACTGAGATGAGAAACCTGTTGCTTTGAAAGGTGATATAGGTTATAAACTGTTACTGTAATTGCATTGAGCTGAAAAGAGAGGAGACATCAGCAGCTGGATCGTGCGTAAAGACGCAGTGGGAACCTCTGTGTGCTTCAGTGTTGTTGCTGAGGGGAAACTGTGGGACCGTATAGTACTGGGCTAATCATTGGTCACAGTACCCCAATCTGTACATACTTGCACTTATTTATTTATGCACCCCGGCATCATTTGTGCCATGTGAGCGTGTCTTTTCAAAGGCTGGAGAAGTAGTATCAAAAAAGAGAAATCATTTGAAACCAAAAACTGTGGAGAAATTGTTGTTTCTTAATAAAAATGCATGAAATCATCCAAGTTACACAAGCATTAGCCTATTCACTACCCCCTCCCTAGTTCCACAAGCACTTTCATTGTCCTCTGCCTGATTAAGCCCATGCCATTTTTCTAGAGTCACAGAAAAACATTATTACACACCATGCCATATCACATGTCACTACTATATTGGGAATAATTACACACAGATAATACATTCAAACAATGTTTTATTATACACATGTGTATACATAATTTATGGAGACAAATTATTTCATCCTACACCTTTTGTGAAGTCATTCCCAAGAGTCATAATAGACAAAAATTCAATGCATCACACGTGTTAAGATACAGCTGGCTGTGATTATACACCTGGCCAGTAGGTGGTTTTGTGTGCACATGAAGCATCAAGAAATGAACCCTTTCTCGAACCAGTTGGCTCAAGTGGTTCAATGCCTCATGAGGCTTCATCTCACCATCACTATGGGAGACACAGATGTAAGAGCGTTAAAGCAATTCAGGAAGATCAGGGAGCTAGAGGTCAAGGCTGGTTGCATACCACGACGGTAACACTCTGGCATCCTCCCGCTGTCTATGCGCTTCTTTAGTAGAGCTGTCGGTGCTGCTCAACCGTCCACAGGTGTGTGGGCTCCGCCCACTAGCCAACACCGAACACCTGTGGAAAAAACAAGAGCAGCAGAACCGGCAGCAAGCTGCACGGCCCTTCTGACTGAGCCCTGACAAAAATATTCACAACCTTTGAAGTTTTACACATATTGTCACATAACGACCACAAACATAGATATATTTTATTGGAATGTAATGTGAAAGACCAACACATAGTGGTATATAATTGAGAAGTAGAAAGTAAATTATACATTTTTTAAAACATGAAGAGTGCAGTGTGACAAAATGTGGAAACATACGGGGTATGGATACTTTTGCAGGCCACTGTATATTTCAGGTTTATATTAATACCGAAGAAATGTCTGCTGGTGTTATTTACACTGATTGCAATACTTGTTTAGTCACAAGCAGAATAGTGACCAGTTTATTCTATTTTCTTCTATTCTGACATAATTTGATTTACATTTTTTTTTTTATTTTACTTTTCTTTCCGATTCTGTCATGTTATAACCTAGCATTCCAATGAATTGTTAGGAGTTTACATGATAGACAAAAACAAAGTAGGCCATTATTATGTGTGTGTGTATGTGGGGGGGATTAATATCTGATAAACATCAGAAAGCCCTTGGCATGTATTTGTTTTCAGCTCTCATCCATTTGATACCCTTAAACAACACCCAATGCAACAAACAGCCTTTAGAATTGACCTAAATAACATCATGAACACTAAGGAAAACAACAGACAGGTTAGGAGTAAGGTGTTAGATGTGATTAAAGAAGGGTTACGGTATAAAACAATATCCCACACTTTGAACATCTCACACAATGCTGTTCATTACATCATCCAAAACAGGTATAGTACAGTAAATTAAGCTACAAAACTACCAAGACACGACAGTCCACTGTAACATGACACACCAACAATCAGATAACTTAGACTTAGACAACTTTATTGTCATTTTGTATGTACAGAGTGCATACAGAACGAAATTTCGTTGCATACAGCTTGTAAATTACAGTATAAATTGCAGCAGTGATCAAAATGTAAACAATGCAGGAGAAGGAAACAGTGTGCGATCACAGTGTACAGGAGAATATTTAGACCAATTTTTTATGTGCAGAAATGATGGTGCAAAAGGCATTTGTGCAAAAATGCAATTAGGAACAAAAAGTTCGTGTAATGTTCTGTTGTGGTTCTGGTTATTTTTTCAGTTTAGGATTATTTCTGTTTCTTGTTTTGAATTTATGCTTAGCCTGTTTTTGTTATCTGGCCTTTGTTAGTTTTTATTTCACCCCGTGTCCGTTTAGTCTCGTTCCTTACCTTAGGTTTTTGTTTATCTATCTTATGTTCCCTTTATCACCTCCACCTGTTTTTGTTAATTAGCCCCGCCCTGCTCTCCTGTTCTGTTGCCTATTTAAGCCCACCTTCGTTTTTGCTTAGTTGCCGGAATATCTCATCTTGTCCCTGTCCGCTACCTCGTGGTAAGAGCTTTGCAGCCTCTGTTTTCGTTATCTGTCTGTTGCTCTGTATGATCTGTCCTGTTTTTTTGAGTCTGTCCCAGCCTTTTTGTCACCCTGGAGGATCCGTCATTTTTGTCAATAAAAACCTTTTTTTTAGCATCAGCTCCGTGTTTGGCTTAACTTTGGATTCACCATAGCAATTCATTACAGTTCGGCAGCATTTGTAATGCTAAATAGAGATGCAGTGATGCAAATGTGCAAATGTGGTGCAGAGTCCAGTTTAGAGTTCAACAGTTCAACAGTCTGATGGCAACAGGGAAAAAGCTGTTGCAGAACCTAGTGGACCTACAGCGGATGCTACAGAACCTCTTCCCAGAGGGCAGCGGGGAGAACAGTCCATGGTGGGGGTGTGAGGGGTCTCTGATGATGTTATGGGCTCGAGACACACAGCGCTGGGACGAAATGTTCTTAATGGAGGGAAGAGGAGCCCCGATGATCCCTTCTGCTGTCCTCATCGCTCTCCTCACGTTCTTCCAGTTGGAGGCGCTGCAGCCTCCACACCACACAGAGAGACAGCTGGTCAGAATGCTGTCTATGGTGCTTCTGTAGAAGGTCGTGAGGATGGGCGGGGGCAGGTGGGCTCTCCTCATCCTCTGCAGGAAGTACAATCGCTTCTGTGCCCTCTTCACCAGTGACGTGGTGTTCACAGACCAGGTGAGGTTGTCTGTGATGTGCACCCCCAGGAACTTGGTGCTGCTGACCACCTCCACAGCTGAGCTGTTGATGAGCAGTGGAGCGTGGCGAGGCCGGTTCTTCCTGAAGTCGACGATGATCTCCTTCGTCTTCTCCACGTTCAGGATCAGGCTGTTGTCTCTGCACCAGCCCACCAGCTGCTCCACTTCCTCTCTGTAGTCCCGGTCGTTGTCGTCTCTGATCAGGCCCACCACCGTTGTGTCGTCAGCAAACATCACGATGTGATTGGTGGACGAAGTCGTGTGTCATCAGAGTGAACAGCAGGGGGCTCAGGACGCAGCCTTGAGGGGAGCCTGTGTTGAGGGTGATGACATGTCCCAATTTTACTTGGAGACACAGATACCCAGAGTTCTGGTGGAAGAATCTCTTAATAGAAGAACTATAAGTTATGCATTCCTCAAATATGGTCTTTATGGGACAGTGGTAAGAAGAAAAGCATTGATAAAAAAGGCTATATGAGGTCTTGTTTGCAGTTTAAGGATTGCAGTTTTCATTGTACGAGCCATGAGGAAGACACAGCAAACAAGGAAACTTCTTGGGCATCATGCAAAACATTAGGAAGAAAACTAATACTACACATCCCACTGAACACATTATTACCACAGTAAAACATGGTGGTGGCAGTGTCGCGCTGCGGCAATGCCTTTCTTCAGCAGGGAAAGGAAGGCTGGTCAGAGTTGATTGGAAAATGGGTGGAGGCCAAATACATGGCAAACCTGGAAGAAAACCAATTAGAGGCTACAAAATATTTGAATGCAACCAGAACTGCGATGGAGTGGTTCACATGAAAATGCCATTTGCAATGGCCCAGACCAAGTTCATGTCTAAATCCATCTTAGAAAGGGAAGCAAGACTTGAAAATTGCTAATCACAGCCGCTCTGCATCCAAAATGACTGAGCTTGAGGTATTTTGCAAAGATGAACCAGCGAACGTGTTGTAGACTTAAAAAGCAGGTAGTCAGATAACCCAAATGACTTGCAGGTGTAATTGCAATGAAAAGTGGTTCTACAGTAGAACAGACTGTTAGGACTAAATACAAATGCATAACCCACTTTTCAGACCTTTATCAAAATATTGTGGGAAAAACATATCTGGTTTTCATCCTACCTCATTATAATGATGTTTAAACATAAATTCAAGTTGGAAGACTCACCCCAGCCTCTCCTACATCCCCCAATGGTCACGTCATGCACCTGTTCTCCAGCCAATCTGCATCAAGTCCTCATCCTACTTCAGCCAATCATCCTGCAAGGCTTTGTTTATAAAGCTCTCCGTCCATGGTTTGTCCTGTTCTTCAGCTGAGCTTTGACCCACCTCCACCCCATCTCCTCCTTTGCGCTCTCAGGCTCATCCTGGCTTCCTTCTCTCCTCTGGCCTCCACCACCAGTGTCCAGATCGTGAGGGGAAAGACTTCTCTAATCCTAATCCTAAAATGAACATCCAAACACATAGCCCTTTGCAGCTTTTCACGTCTTCTGCTGGAGTCCGAGCACCAAATAACTTTTATTGATTTATGTCAATATATCTCTCTAATTGCCTCTTCTGTCTGTGTGAGTCTTTCCAGGTTGAAATTATGTGTGACAACTTGTGTTGGTTTATCAAAATCAAAAGCAAAATGCTTTGAAGTAATGTTAAAAGTCATCGAAGATGAAGACTTATTAAGAATCTATCTAAAAACACTATTTTCAGTCAATCATAATTTTATTTATTAGGTAATGCAATAAGCAATAAAAAAACTATTTTTCCATTATAGCATTTCATATGTTATACTAAAATCCAATTCCATATTTTTGCAAGAACTGTCAAGCCAATGTAGAAACCCTGCAAAGTGTAAGAGTTCAAATAACACTTTTGCAAGGTTGTAAGCCAGCTTAGTTTTCCTTTTCAGGCCAAATAAATGAAACCTCAATGATTCTTACATTGTTCCCAAACGTGCATTTTATGCCCAGAGATTGTCCAATATTAAAAGTGAACTTGTCAAAAGAATACATTTCCCAATTTTCCTTAAACATACACAACCTGTCTCTAATTTCTCTTTCATGCTTGATTGACCCCAATAAAGCATTTCCTCATGATCTTGACTTTTCCATTGACCTATAATTAATCTAGCTTGCAGTCAGCATTTTTCCCCCCACTACACAATTCTTCTCATGAATGATAAAGGCTCATTTATTATTGCAGGTACTTAATCGTAGGCCTCATTGGAAACAGCTGGTTGATAAATGGCTTGCATCAAATTAAACAGCAAGTGAACACAGAGGGTATCGTGGATGATTGCTTATCTCCTGGGATATCTAGAATAATGAACATGTAATTTACACAGCAATTATTCAAAACGAACGCACCTGCTTTCTGAGGTGAGATCAGTAAATTTGAAAGTGGCATTTCGTTGTACGACTTCAAACAACAAGGTCTAGGGTTGGAATAGCTTCAAGGTCTCAAAAAGTGAAACTTTCACAATAAAGGGAATTCAAATAAATAAACAGAAACCACAAAATCTACCTGCACCCACGTGTTGTCTGTACCTGCTTATCCTTGTAGGGTTGGGGGAGTGCCTGGTGTCCATCTCCAGCGGTCATTGGTTGAGAGGTGGGGGACACCCTGGACAGGTTGCCTGTGAATAACAGAAAAATAACCATGAGCACAGAAAGACCATGTAAAATGTAGAAAGACCCTAGGCCAGGATGCAGCCCCAGAACCCTCTTGCATCACTGTAACACCCCTAGATCCACATTTTATTGATAAATGATCACCTTATTCTAAACTATGCATTTATTGGCAACTTTATTGGGTACACCTGTCCCTTTGCTTATCAACAGTTACTCAGCTAATCTCTTGGCATCAACTCAATGCATTTAGAAAGCTTGACGTGGTGAAGACAACCTGCTGAAATTCAAACAGAGCATCAGAATGGTAAGAAAGGAGATGTATGCATCTTTGAATGTAGCACAGTGAGGGGTTGCTATTCGGCCCTGGAGTCTGGTTTGAAGAGGCCTTTTATTTGATCGCACAACAGGTGCAAGTAAAACCATAATTTTAACACAAACACTTTTTTTGCAGTATAAAACACTTTTCTCAAAGATTGAAGCAACATATGTGTATGTATTTAATGATGAGAATAAACACTATTTTCAGTTTATAAAGGTTTACTAAACAGCAAGGTTATCATACAAATAAAAGCAAATATTAAGGAGCAACAACCAAAGCTAAACACAAAAACACAAGCTAGAGCTGAAATTAATCCTTTGGCAGTCAATTTTACAACGTCATAAAGCCTTGGTTTGTACTACTATCTTTGGATCTCAAGAGATTAATATGATTCTATACAAAGACCTATTGCCAAACGAGCCCTGCACACTGCACTTGTATCGGGAAAAATATCAAATTGACTCAGTCTCAAGTTGTACTGTGCCTCCTTCGGCTGTGAGGGCAAATATGCGTCCATGCAGCAATATAGCTGTGTTTTATGGGGTATAAAAAACAACAATACTCGGGAAACCTTCCAAACTTCCCAATGGCCACCCAGCCTCTGAGCAGGATTGCTGGTTCCTAACAGGCTGGTCCGTGTACTTCAGAAACAGTTCTTCTGTTCAGCTGTTTCTGAAATTTACAGACAATGGTCCAAAATAGAGAAAATATCCAGAAAGGCGCTTGTTTGAACAAAAATGCCTTGCTGATTTTAGAGCACAATGGGGAGATTGGTTCACGATGACAGAAAGGCAACAGTAGCTGAAGCTTTCTTTTTCACATCCCGGATTTACAGAATACTGTCTTTGAATGCACAACACCTAAATCTTAAAACGGATGGGCTAAAGCAGAAGTGCAGGTGCCATTCTGTCAGCTAGGAACATGAAAACGAGGGTATTCCCATTGGCTCACCAAATTTGGACAAAAGTTGACTGAATAAATGTTGCCATGTCTGGTGAGGAAGATGAATCGGAATTTGGCTTCAACTACATGAAAGACAAGATGCTTTCTGCTTTCTATCAAAAGTTCCAGATGGAGACGCTGGTGTGAGCAGGGGCAATTTTAAGCACACTGCTGACCCCTTGGTACCAATTCAGCATCATTTAAACAGCCCCGCCTACTTGAATGTTGTTGCTGACCATGTCCATCCCTTTATGACCACAGTGTATTCATCTTCGAATAGCTATTTCCAGAAGGATAATAAAACATGGGACAAAGCTCAAATCATTCCAAACTACGTTTGTAAACATAATAAGGAGTCTGTATATTCCAATGGCCTCAGCACTCACCAGATTTTGAACTTGTAGAGCACCTATGGGATAAGGTGGTATAGGAGACGTATTATGAATGTACAGCTACTAAATCTGCTGTAACTGTGTAGTACCATCATATGGAAATGGAATAAAACCTCTGAATAATGTTTCTGACACCTTCTTGAATCGATGCCATAAAGAATTAAGGAGTTCCTGAAGCCTAAAGGAAACCCAACTCAGTAATAGCAAGCTGTACCTAATAAAGGGTATATCCTTCAAGATGTTTCAGTTTTTCTGCTTATGGTTTTATGAATTCTCCTGATGCTTGCTAAAATAATGGCCTCTGTCATGGACATTGAAGGTTGACTGTGGAATAAAAAGCCTTTTGGTTAGGATTTACTTAACACATAAAACACACAAGTGATAGCATGGATTGCTTCATATATAACATTTTCTTCTTGCCACTGGACTTTCCTGCTTGTTTACCCCTGGAGCGGGAAGACAGAAAAGAAAACAAAAGAAAAAGAGGACCTGTGTCATTGTTTTGTGACTTGGTGCATTTGTAATTAGTACCCGGACTTCTTATACGTGTTATATATATATATATATATTAGGGCTGTCAATCGATTAAAAAAAATAATCTAATTAATTACATACTCTGTAATTAATTAATCTAAATTAATCGCATATAATTTTTGCTGTGAAAGTATTTTAAATATTTAAATTCAAATGATTCCATGAATAATCAGCATTAGATAAATTAAAGTTCAAAAATTCTTATTCACATTTCATGCCTTCAGACGTTTTAACATGTGTCGTTGTGGCATATGTGGCACACAGTAACGTAGGGGACACAATGAAAATAAATGAACACTCCCCTCAATATCAACACTTTACAACAGTAAAGTGACGTCCGCGCTACTTCCGGGTTACGCCGGTAGGCAAAAACAGGACTGTTCTCGCCAAACACCGTGACAAAACGGGTGAATTAGAGCGTGCTTTTAGTTTATGCCACACAGAGGCATTCCAAATCGTTGGATGTACGTTTCTTTCGTTTACCGAAGGACGAAGAAAGAAATGGATATTTTCAGTGAAAAAGGACCCAGGCAAAAAAATCCCAATGGACTGTGGGAGTCATCATACCCCGAAAGAATTTGCAGTCTACACTTCATCTCCGGTAAATACAACTTAATTTTGCACTGGTCATTGTTCTGCTTAAATAATTAAAGCCGCAAGCGGCGTCAATCGGCCCTGCAGCCAAGCACCTTCGCGCACCGCCGGCCGTCAGCCACCGCAGAAGCTGTCACGCATTTTCTCCGTCCGTCCACCAGCCGATACACACGAACGCGTTGAGCAGCGCTAGCCCACGACTCACAAAAAATCTAGTGCAGATCGGTGGATGCAGCGAGGAGATACAGCCGTTGAATAATGATAATGCATTTGACCACCGGGCCGGACTAAATCGTTTGGCCAGCATTCACAGACTCGCTATCTGGACTGTATCTGGCAATCTGATACCATCAACCATCAACCTACTCTTAAAACGATCTTGTGATACGTTACCTAAAGAAGAAAAATACGTCGAGAACTTGTTGTTTGCTCTGTTGGCGTCTGCCGCTGTGCTCGCCTTCTGCCTTCCAGTCCGGCGCGCAGGCGCGAAAAAACCCGGCTGAAAACAATAGCAGTGAACTACCCTATACGATTAATTTGCGTAATTTTTTTAATCCGTTAATTTTATTTAAATTAATTAATCGAAATTAACGCGTTATTTTGACAGCCCTAATATATATATATATATATATATATATATATATAAATAAAACAGCTATGTGTGTGTGTGTGTGTGTGTGTGTGTGTGTGCGTGTGTGTCCATTTGACCAATGAGGTTTTTCTATAATGAGGGTATGACTGTACATCTTCAAGATTGTATGTGTGCTTATTGTACTTGCTCTTTCCCCATCATACCTAACTTTATTTATGAACTCCATGATCAACACTCACACAACGTCATAATATATCAAACTGCAACCTAAACCCATTAAGCAGCATGTGGCATGTACTTAATGGGGTCACAGCTTGTAGGATGAATACATTTTTGCAATCCATAGTTTTCTGCATTGCAGTAGTAGTTACAACAAAACAATGTAAAAGTGCTATTTGAGGTTGTGTATGACACAATTGTATGTTTGATTTAACTAGGCTAACCTGTGGGTCTGGAGTTACAAGTGGTTCTTTGGACCATTCAAAATGGCTCTTAATAAGTTTGGCTAAAATTTAAAATGGAGCAAAGGTAAAATAACAAGCAGTAACAGGGAATATTAACGGAAGAATCCAGCAGTGAACAATGAGAAATCAAGAACTTAAATATTGAGGCAGTGGTGGATGATACCAAAGGAACCATATGAGCTAATCAAAGGAAGAGTTGAGCAACTGTGGCAGAAGGAAAGCAGGGAACCTGATAGGAGACCAGTTAACACAGAAGAAACTAAAGACATAAAGAACTGCAACCCAAAAAACTAAACATAAAATCATAAATTAATATCACAAGACCTTTATGGCAATAAATACAACATAATATTGCAATACCTTATCAAACATAAATAAACAACTTAACACTAAATACACTATACAAAAGAAAACCAAAACCCAAAAACCTGGAGAACATGACGCATTCTGTTCAATTCGGTTTTTAATTCAAGTTCAGTTAATTTCTTTAGAGCCATTTCACAACACATGTCATTTCAAGGGACATTACAAAGTCAGTTCTATTAAATCATGCAGACAGACTGGTTAAAAACCTATTTAAGTTAACACAGCATGTTGCACCAAGTCATTGACTTGCAGCATTCACTCCTCCTGGATGAGCATGTAGCAACAGTCGACAGTCACTTGGATTGTGACGCTGACTTTGCAGCAATCCCTCATACCAAGCATACATGTGGAGAGAAAAACTCCCCCTTCAACAGGAAGAAACCTACAGAAGAACCAGGCTCAGTATGAATGGCCATCTGCCATGACAGAGTACTCTAAATGTAAGAGAAAGGTAAAATGGTGATGCCAGTACTCTCCATTAGTGGCTTTATCTAGGAAAGAAACACAACTAAACACATGCACTCTTTATGTAAATAAATCTCTCTAATTTCCTCTTCTGTCTGTGTGAGTCTCTACAGGTTGAAATAAGATTTAAACCAGCCTGGTGCTGTTCCCTATATCCCTACCACAGATTTAAACCTTCCTAAGGGTGTATTCACACATGGAAAGTCCTTTGGTCTACTTCTCCGGTCTGGACCAAAGCGGACCGTCATTTAATTTTTTTTTCCATTTTGAGTGGTTTGTTTTCACATTGTACATTTTATAGGTCAACTATAACTTATAACAAAGCCTCACCTGTAACAATTGTACATATTCTGTCACGATTTGGGTTTTGTTTGTTCTTTACTTTATTTTGATCTGATCACTTCTGTCACCAGTCTTTAATCAGTCACCTCAGTTCACCTTCCAGCATTCTGTCAGCTCACCTCACCACCTGTTTGCTTGTCACTTCCCTGTTTAGTCACCAGCCAACCAGTTCAGTTCATTTCTGTCACCACCTCCCCTCTGATCATTCTCACCTGCCTCTGGTAATTAGTCTTCACTCCTGTTCACCTGCTCACTCCCATATATATTCCTGCTTCAAACTTCTGCACATTGCCAGATCATTTCCAAACCAATTGGTGAGTCTAGTCCAGTGTCCTTTTTCTTGTTGACTTGTTGATCTGACCCGATTTAGCCTATGGATTTTAGGTGCCAGCCTGACCCCTGATTAACATGTTTTTTCCTTCCTGATTGGACTGTCTACCTGTGTTACCTGATCACTGCTTGTATTGACTGCCTGCCTGCTTTTGCCTGACCCCTGCCTGTTCGGACTGCCTGTTTTCGTTACCTGATCCGATTCTGTTGCTGGACTGTCTGAGTTAGCCTGTCCCCTGTTTTTGTATATAATTTCTTCTGTGACTGCTTTTTGTTATTTTTGGTTATTGGACGCAGTCGTCCCGTTTTTGGCTTGATGCCCGTTTTTGCATTCTGTTAATAAATTATCTTTTACCTAACCTCCGCTTGTCTGGCTGAATACTGGGTCCATCTGTCCCTGTTCATGACATATCCAGAAATGGAGAAAATCTATTACAGAAATCTTGCTCTGTTTTGTATATTTGTCCTAATATTACAAGGGCTGGACCATATAAAAAAAAGCATATTGATAAAACAGAAATCATTTTGATTGATTTCAAAAATTTAAACTATATATTTTGAGTGCAGCTCTGGCCATGGTATGCTGTTGCTTAGTGATCTATTTTCATATAAAGAACACACAAACACTGAATTCAAACTCAGCCCTTTATTCAACCAATGTTTTACCAAAACAGCAAGTGAAAAAAAGAACACATGCTCTCTGAACTATTTTAAGGGTATAGAGCTTGGTAAGGCAAGGTCAGTTTTTTAGTATAGCATATTTCAGTAACAAGACTATTAAAAGTGCTGTACAGCAATGGAACATAAGAAAATAAAACATTACAAAGGAAAGCACATTGCAGTGGAAAAGTAGAAGCAAGTCAAGATATAAGAAACGCTGGACTACAAACTCCATCCATCCATCCATGGACAAACTCCATCATTAAAATTCAAAGTCACTCTAAACTAATACAGTGACTTTGAACTCTGGGTTTCCATACTTTATCAGTCTTTTGTAAGTTTGTTCCTGATAAGTGGAGTATAATAACTAAATGCTGCTTCTCCATGTTTGGTTCTGGGCATGCAGAGTAGACTTCAGCCAGAAGACCTGAGTGGTCTGGAGAGTTGATGTCGGAGCGTTTCTGGTTCTGTGTTTGTGACTGTTGGGAAGATGTAATGACGGATGTATTAATCTACATGATAGGCTAGAATGCACGAGGAAGGAAAACTGTTCTTCTATTGAACCTTTTATTGACCTTTTTTTTTCTATTGCACTATGTGTCTATCAAGCAATATATATTATTGAATTATCTTCCGGCCCTAGTAATTACACCTGCTAAATAGTAATTTGGAGTGTCAAGAGCAACACATTCATCACAGGTTCCAAGACATTTTATTTCATTCTAATTTTGGTATGACATCTGGGATTGTGTCTTGCAAGCCAAAGGAGTCCCACAGCATGCAGGCACTAGCATTGCTAAACAACAGAGTGTGATCAGGTATGATGGCAGTAATATATTCACATCTATGGTGGCTTGCTAAGTCCAAAGAGACATGTTTTGTATAGTTCGGACAGATCAAGGCCATATTCAAACCAGAAGCGAACCGCTTCCATGTCTGTTTGGTCCAGACCAGAGTTTGATTGAGTGCACTTGAACCTGCACACAAGGTCCAGACCGAGGGGTGAAACAAACTGTTGTCTGTTTAAAGCAGACTAAATGTAGCAAGCATGAATACTCCTACCTACACATATACATTTATTCAACTGGCATCCTGTGGGCCACTTCCGGCCAGAAACAATCTTTTTCTGGCCGGAAACAATCTGTGAAAAATGCCCCAGGCAAGCTGCATGGTTAAACCTTTGTGTGGCCTTCATTTACCCCCCTCTAGTGCTGTGTTTTTCATTTCCAGTCCTCAGGACCCACTGTCCTGCATGTTTTAGACGTTTCCCTGCCTCCACACACCTGTCTCACTTCCTCTGTAGCCCTTAATGGCTGCTGGGGAAGTAATGTAATTATTTGATTCTGTAATGCTTGTACTTTGGGAACCCGATATTTAAGCCGAATACAGAGTTTGTGTTTTTGAAAGATTTATTGAAGAGGATGAAGATGACAGGCAGACAGGAATGGCTGGTAATGGCAGCACCCAACTGTTGGCAGTGCACACAGGCACTAGAACTTGGAGCTAGTGAAGTCAAGGCGAGCCCAGTAACATCAGGATAGGCCAGAAGAGCACACAACTGAGTAGAGTACTGAGGAGCTGACATGGGTCAGTGAATAGAGAGCCATTGTGGCGCTGACTGGCTGAGAGTAGCAGATAGTATACATGTATATAGGCGGAGTACCAAGTGGAATGACTTGATGATAATTAGTGGCAGGAGGAGAAGCTCATAATGGTTCTGAGTGAAGGCTGAGAGGAGCATTGAGTGGTGGAAGAGCAATCAGTCCCAAAAACACAAACGACCCCAAATCATGGCAGATTCAGGATTGCAGGAGCTGAGACACACCTAGAACATGATGGACGGTGTGTCCGGAGGACCAGAATTGAAAATCACTGCTCTAGTTGACAGTTGTAAGTTAGGTATCATTTTTTTCAAAAGCAGTCCACAATCAGGATTGTCTCACAGTTGGCACAGAGATTATCATTGGCAATATTATGCCTTGGAATAGGCTACCTCATGTGAAAAGTCACGTTGTCAAACCCAGAACAAGAGTCGTTTAGTCCTTGTTTGCACTTTAATCATTGCTCAGCAAAGAACTGTTAGAAGACAGCTATAATAACCTGAAGGTAGAGCAAACAGGGGGCATCACAAAACAGTACAGGCACTTAAGTCATGGTGCAGAACTGTCTATATGTAACTCCACCCCTCCAGCACCCTTACACCAATAAACATATAAAAAAGGAACAATGGGTTAAACTACAAAATAATGAATAAACGAACAGTCCCATGACAACCAAAGCCTAATAACACCACAGTGTATCTTAGGAGCCCCACTACACTATCGGGTTGTATAATTGTTTTGAATAGAAATATTAGAACTTAACAGATCTAATAGCTATACCAGCTATAATGTTTGTTGTGTTAGCAGTAACGTTGCCGTCTACGTGCTTTTGATCTAAGGCTACAAGTTAAACAGGAACTGCCTTAAACGTCTCTGGTAGTTTCAGTGTGATCCAAAATAAGTAAAACTGCAATGTTTTAAATGATATGACGTTCTTGCACTTTCCTTTAATTTGTGTTTATTTTGAAGAAATATGCATGTAAAACGTAGAAAAAGTTATACATATTTTCTCATGTTTCTTTATTAGTTTTACATAAAAGATGAAAGCATTTTTAACATTTGACGGCTTTCTTTGAATTACACATTTAGGTTCTACTAATTACAGTTGTGATTCCATGCAGTAAAATAACAAAATTTAAAATGTAACTTTGTTTACATAATGACTTCAGTTGCTGAATGTCCGGCCCCTAACCTTTTGGCCTTCAGTAACTGTAGCCCCCTAAGCAATTTAGTTGAATAGGCCTGCACTAAGAGAATATTGTGATTGACTGAATTCAATCTAGCATTGAGATCTGACAGGACAAATACAAACACAAGTCAATTATCTGAGGCCATAAGAATATCATTAGTGACTTTCACCAGTGGTGTTTCAGTGCTATGAAGAGTTGTTGCTGAGGACGAGGTAATCATATTCAGGAGGATGCCAACAATTTTATTTTCAACAGAATACATTTTATTCATAAAGAATTCCATAAAATCATTGCTGCAAAGAGATGAGGGAATGGATGGATCAATAGAACTATGACTATAAAAAACTGGAATTATCCTTGTTTTCCTTTATTAATGATGAAAAATATGCTGTTCTAGCTTTGCAAAGGATCTGTTTATAAAAAAATATACAATTTTTCCAGATTAAGTAGGAAAATGGTAAAGTACCATTTTCTCTTCAGTTTCCTAATATTCTGCTTAAAAGCATGTAGCTCTAAATGTAAATTCTGTAAATACAAAATGTAGGTTCATGTGAATCTGATATTTTGGAGCTTAAAGATGGAAATAATGGCAATCAATATTTTATTTCAGATAATGTCTGTGTTATTAGAAGAAATTCAAATGTTGGATTTAATATGTACTTCTGGAATAAAGTTATTACTGTCCACTTGCCAAAAATCTCGTACCATAACATGCACATAAATGTGCATGCTATGGTAAGCAACTGCTTT
Organism: Fundulus diaphanus; assembly: GCA_037039145.1. NCBI lineage: Eukaryota > Metazoa > Chordata > Actinopteri > Cyprinodontiformes > Fundulidae > Fundulus > Fundulus diaphanus. The sequence goes on from CM073139.1 coordinate 22,776,168, forward strand.
GTCAAAAACAGGGACTCTCTCAGAGTCATGGCCTTCTAATTATGTTAAGATTCTACCCTCTAGTTTTAGATTAAAATTGAATCTAAGACTACCCTGAATTTTGTTTATTGGCTTTCCACTTTCCTGTAGAACATTCTCCTGTATGAGTGATTTTGTGTTAAGCTGTGTCAGGGCAAGACAAGGCAAAGCTAAAGCTATTGCTCTCTTTAACTTGATGAACTATTCACTTTTCTTTCTCCATACAAAGTATTTACTTAAGTGGTTCTTTGTTCAGCTTTTTCTCTTTCCAGCAAAGACCCATTGTTGGAGCTATTGCTGCCACATACCCCCCACCCCCACACACAGAAAAATAAGTCCTTTTTTTGTTTTTATTATTTTTTCCTTTCCTCCACCTCGTTGGTAAGAAGGAGTTTATTCTTCCCTTGCTCAGGCTGAGGGATTGCTTCAAAGCCAAGGACTCAGTGCATTTAGATATCAGTAGGCTTAAAATGATTGTTTACATTTCACTTTAAAGTCATTTGAATTGAAATGGGCTGCATACAATAGATCTGAATCAAACAATATGATTGGACTATATTGAATAAACTGGAATGATTAGGTATCTGGTCCAATATGGATTCTCTATAATTAGAATTATGAAATACGATTGTAAATTTGACCTATTGTCTCATAGAGTGACTTGTAAACCGAATATAAACCGAACTCTCCCCAAAAATCAAACACTGTGCTAATATTTGCAGTTTCACTATCAACTACATAAATTACTACAGTGTCCTCAACAGTATGGCAATGAAAGATTAGCAAAGTGTGAATCAAATGATTAAACACATAAGGGATGATAGATTAGATCAATCACTGTTGGACATTGTGGACAAGCTAATTTTACCAAGTGCTGCAAATCCTCCCCAGGCAAAAGTAATTATTAAAAAGAAAATTATAGCTACATTTTTCTCTTTCACTGGATCAGAGGGAGTCTTATTAAAGGATTTATATCAGTTTAAATATATAGATAATGTGATAAGTGAAATATCAAAATGGAAAAACAGAAGTCACAGCACTGATTTGAGTTATGGTTATGGATGTCCAAAGCAAGATTGACTAACCTGGTGTTACAATTGAGCAAAATTTCAGTAAGGGAGACTTGGGTCTATTATGGCTGTATGGGCTCTTTCCTCTACTATCTATTTGACAAAGCCATCACTTGAGGTCCATTACTCTCTGTCTGCTCAGTCTTCCAATAATGCCACTGTAACCATTGAGCAGGATCTTAATGGAAAATGATATGCTTGTTGGCAGCTCAGTGTAGCAATACTGCAGTGACCCATAACGCGGCATGATATAATGGAAGGAGAAACAGATGTAAGAAGGATTATTGTGGAATGAGAAATAAAGTAGGAATAGGAATATAAAAAAAAAATCCGATAAGTGAGCCAACAATGGATTCTAGCATTCAAAAGAATTCTGACAATACTTAAAACAGAAAACAATAACTTCTAGTGAGGCAGGTTTTCTAGTCCAGAAACTTCCTGTTGCTCATTTCCCAGCTCTGAAAAGCACGTTTACTGGATGCAGCTAAAACAGCGGGTAATGGTGCATATAAATTCTATTTCAGGAAATATGAGACTCTAAGCGATTACAAGGACAAAACGGTATCCTTCTGTGCTAATACACATTCACAGTGGCTGCAATTTGTTGAATTCCGTGCAAGGGAAAGTTAGAAAGTGTGTAATATATATATATATATATATATATATATATATATATATATATATATATATATATATATATATATATATATATATATAACAAAAAACAAGGGAGGTTGCTAAAAGCAGAGCAAACCCTGTCACATGCTGGGGTGAGTTGGCAAGGCGTGACAAATGGTGTTGAAGGGTTAGTGTTTCTGTAATACAGTTCAAATAGAGCCAAAAGCCAGTGCTGTCTGAAGAACTTAGTTGCTTGTACAAACTGTCAAACCAGAGATTTGAGACTTTTTCCTTTTTGGCCAGGTCCAAAGGGACATATCTGTTATATTTTTTTACCATACCATGTGAAATCTGCATATTAGTTTATGTTAATCAGTTATCAGTTAATAAAACCTGTAACATTTTTTTTAAATGCTAGCTAGTGCATATGATAAATAAACTAATCTTCACTTATAGTCATTTTGGAAGCCACCAAAAAGAAAGTGTCATGATTTGGGTTTTGGTTTATGGAATAGTTTGTGTTTTATTATGGTTTGATTTTGTACTTTGTTTTATGTTATCAGTTCTTCTGGCCTGCTCCGATCACTTCTGTCACCAGGCTTTATTCAGTTCACCTGCCAGCATTCTTTCACCTCTTAGTCACCACTCTGTCACTCCTCCCTCTCTCCAGTCACCACCCAATCAGCTTGAGTTTACTTCCAGTCACTTTCCTTCCCCTGATTAGCTCCACCCATTCTGGTAATTAGTTTCACTCCATTCACCTGCTCACTCCCCTACTTATACCTGCCTCTGCCCCCTGCAATCTGCCAGATCAATTTAAGTCTATTGGTGAGTCTTATCCAGCGTATTCTGTTCTGCTTGCTCTGTTGATACCGACCCAATTTGCCTTTTGACTTCTGAGCCAGCCTGAGCCTTGAACCTGTTTTTCCTGCCTGTTTTTGGCTGACCCTGTTTCTGTCGTGGGCCAGATCAATCTGTCATAAGCACAAGACAGAGGACCCAGTATTCAGCCAGACAAGAGGATACAATTAAAGAAGGTTTATTTAAACAAAAGGTCGGGAGCAGGAACCGGGATTTAACAAGCAGGCAGAAATGACGAGCAGGGCAAGACAAAGCTCATGGTTGATAAACAGTCCAGGGTCGGTACACGAATGGGCAGACTGGCTAAATGAGGTCAGGCAGGCTCGGTGGTCAGATAACAAATCCAGGTCGGTACACCGGTGGGCAGGTAAAACAGGCAGGGATCAGGTAAGCTCAGAAAATCCAAAAACTGGCTAGGTCTGGTAAACAGGTTAACAAGCAGGAACAGGCAGGAATAACAAGATCGGGATCTGACTGGCTCAGAGGTCGTCTGTCTGGAAAGGGCTTAGACAGATCACAAATTACAAGCCTAACGCCCCCAACTCCATGAACGACCAACGCTTAGCCAATGACTTGAATGACTTCTACTGTCGTTTCGACATGAGGTGTCGTGGGGGGGTTGTCATGCAACAACCCCCCACGACACCTCCCAACAGATCACCTCCACCTCCCCCACCTCAGCAGGGGCCTAGGCACCTCTTACAATACCCACCTTAAAGGCCCATCCCTCCTTCCCTCCACCCACCTCAGTGTCAACTCTTTCCATACACAAGAGAGATGTTATAAAACTCTTCAGAAGACAGACCCCCGGAAAGCTGCTGGACCAGATTCTGTCTCTCCATCCACCTTGAAGCACTGTGCTGATCAGCTGTCTCCAGTGTTCACAGACATTTTAACACCTCACTGGCGACATGTCACATGCCAACCTGCTTCAAATCCTCCATTATTATCCCTGTTCCCAAGAAGCCAAGGTCCACAGGACTTAATGACTTTACACCTGTCGCCCTGGCCTCTGTGGTTATGAAGTCCTTTGAGTGCCTTGTGCTTTCACACCTGAAAGACATCACTGACCCCCTCCTGGACCCCTTACAGTTTGCCTACAGAGGCAATAGGTCTGCAGACGACGCTGTCAACTTGGCCCTTCACTACATCCTCCAGCACCTGGATTCTGCAGATACCTACGCCAGGATCCTGTTTGTGGATTTCAGCTCTGCCTTCAACACCATCATCCCAGCTCTGCTTCAGAAGAAGCTCTCCCAGATGAGTATGCCTGACTCCACCTGCAAGTGGATTACAGACTTCCTGTCTGACAGGAAGCAGCACGTGAAGCTAGAAAAACATGTCTCCAACTCACAGCTCATCAGCACTGGTTCCCCCCAGGGCTGTGTCCTTTCTCCTCTGCTCTTCTCCCTGTACACCAACAGCTGCACTTCCAGTCATCAGTCTGTCAAGCTTCTGAAGTTCGCGGACGACACCACTCTCATCGGACTTATCTCTGATGGTGACGAGTCCGCCTACAGGTGGGAGACTGACCATCTGGCGACCTGGTGAAGGGAGAACAACCTGGAGCTCAACGCTCTAAAAACAGTGGAGATGGTTGCGGACTTTAGGAAGAACTCAGCCCCAGCTATCCCCATCACCCTCTGACTCCACAATTGACCAGTGTTGTATAGTAACGAAGTAAAAATACTTCACTACTGTACTTAAGTATATTTTGGAGTACTTTATACTTTTCTCAAGTATAATTTTTTTTGATTACTTTTACTTTTACTTCACTATATTTCCGAACTTAATTGCATACTTTTACTCCGATACATTTTCAATGTTTGGTTTAGTTAAAAAGTGTCGGTTCGGCTCTGCCAGACGTGCGTACATGCACAGGTTCACTCTGTTTGAAGCACTCGGCGTGTCATTTCAAAGTTGCTGTGTGCCAGCGGGGGCGGGGCCTGGCGCTCCACGCAGCCAATCACTAACGCGCCTGGCCTTTGATTGACAAGGTAGAGACCCCCCTTTAACTCCACTCTCATTGGTTGTGTTGCCTTAGATCCCGCCTTCCCTCTTTCTGATTGGCTGTTTTCTATTACGTGTGTGCGTGCATGTGCGTACGTGCTTGGAGCACGAGTTCTGATCAGAAGCAGCAGAGAGAGTTTTGAATTGTTGAACTTGAGAAATGTAAGGAAACAATGTTAATATCTCAAAGTAGCATTTAATTCTGAAGTATAACACATTTTATCAACAAAAACCTAATGTCCTCTATAAAACTATGTATTATGTGCCAGGCAGGAGTTCTGAAGACTGCTGGATAGATGGAAAAGCAAAGACTGTAGACTATTAAAAAGTCAGATTCTTACCCACAGCCGTCTGAAAAAGGTGAGAGTGTCACATTTCCCATTATTTCGTTGTTATTGTTGCTTTCATTTATTTTCGACCATTTGAGGCAGTTCAGGCATAAATAGCAGGTGTAATTTATTTTGCATAAGAACACTAGATGCTGCCTAAACAACTGCTACTCTTGTTTAGACCTTTGCGTAGTTATGATTAGGGTTCCACAAAATAATAGTGTTATTCATTTGACTATTTCTACTTCTAGAATTAGGATAAAGACAAATAAAACAAAGGAACACTATTTACATTGGTTTTATTGTACATAGATTTCCACACTGTCCATTAGTAAATTAGTATAAACCAGGGTCTGTCATGAATCAGAGGCAGGGGACCCAGAATTCAGCCAGACCAACAGAGGTTCAGATCAGGTTCTTTTATTAGCAAAAAGCAAAACAGGGAAAAAAACAAAAAACACCGTCAAACCAAAAGACGGCACAAAAATAAACAGACTAACGGGCAGGTAAGGCAGGAACAGACGGGACGGCTCAGGTTTCTGGAGACAAGGGGGTCAATCCAAAAGCAAACCAACATACAGAAACTTGCAGGAGGAGACTCACCCATACTCAAACAGACGACCTGGCACTGATGTCTGGTCTCAACAGTTTATATGGAGGTGGAAGCAGGTGAAACCGGTGAGAAGTGATTGCAGCAGGGGTGGAGTTAGGCAGGTGTGCAAAATAAGTAATTAGACCAGACATCAGTGCTGAGGCTCAAAACAAGAACAGATCAGACAAATCTAAAAAGCTGACAAGTGGACAGAAACAAACTACACACGATCTAATAAAGAACAAAACAACCCTGAAGTACAAACCTAAAACAGAAAATAAAGCTAAGACTAAAACTGATGACAAAACAGGATAAACTAACAGGTAACAAGAACCAAGACAAGATAAAACCCAAAACAACCAGAGAACCTAAGGAAGGAGGGCAAAATACCTTAAACATAAACCAGAACAGAACGTGACAGGGACGGAGCTAGCAGATTCAGAGGGCAGAGAATTCCCAAAGTATCTAACATATTCTACCTCCTGCAATGGAAGAGAAAAATTGTTATGGGCTGGCTGATATACAGCAGGTCAAAAAAGGCCATATTTTGGCTGCAGTGCTTGCTGTTCTCTTATGAAGAAAAGATCATCTAGTGCACTAAATTCAATAGCTGGGTTGAAAATATCCAGTATAAAATACAGAGATTTGTGTGTGTGGTGTGTTGGCGGCAGGTGTAGAGGGGGGACCCAAAAAGACTGTGTTGTCCAAGGCCCTAGCAAAGCTGTCAGCTGGCCGGCCTGCAGGTGTATCTATTACCAGGTTTACCACTTCCTGTAGGTTACCTAAGCCTGGTTTATCACTTAACCATGTTCTTAGTATACACCCCCTTTGCCTGGACTTGGTTGTGTGTTGGTTGCTTAGCACTGACCTTACTTGAAGAAGGAAAACTAAAAGCTTACAAAAAGGTTGTATTTTCTGTCTAAACTTGGTCTAAATTTCTCCTGCACTTGGTTGTTTATATTATTTTAAGTTAAATTGACTTTCAAAGTTTACCAAAATCTAAAAAATGTCATTCAAAATGCATGTGCTTTGTTTTACTTTTTACTTATACTTTTCATTACATTACTTGAGTACATCTATTGTTACAGTAATTTTCATACTTAAGTACAAGACATTTCAGATACTTTAAGACTTTTACTCAAGTAACATTTCAGTCAGTTACTTGGACTTTTACCAAAGTCATATTTTGGAGAGTCACTTATACTTTTACTTGACTCCGAGATTTCAGTACTTTATACAACACTGCAATTGACACTGTGGAGTCTTTCTGCTTCCTGGGAACTATCATCTCCCAGGACCTAAAGTGGGAGCTGAACATCAACTCCCTCACCAAGAAAGCCCAGCAGAGGATGTATTTCCTGTGGCAGCTGAAAAAGATTCAACCTGCCAAGGACAATGATGGTGCACTTCCACTCCTCCATCATTGAGTCCATCCTCACCTCCTCCATCACCATCTGGTACGCTGTTGCCACCGCCAAGGACAAGGGCAGACTACAGCGTGTCATCCGGTCTGCAAAGAGGTGATTGGCTGCAATCTTCCATCGCTCCAGGACCTATACGCCTCCAGGACTCTGAGGCGTGCAGGGAAGATTGTGGCTGATCCCTCGCACCCCAGTCACAAACTATTTCAGACACTTCTCTCTGGCAGGAGGCTGCGGTCCATCAGGACCAAAACCTTACGCCACAAGGACACTTTCTCCCCATCCGCTACCAGCCTTATCAACAAGGCCCAGAGCCCCCCTTGACACTGCCTCTCTCCCTCCCCAGTTCAGGACCTACAAGCTACACCAACATAGCATCTCCAGACCTTCTGCGTTACATTAATGCACAGTCTATTGTGTATATAGCTCTAGATTCTGTATATATATATATATATTTTTTTTTTTTTGCTGCACCATCAACACCAAGTCAAATTCCTTGTAAGTGCAAACCTACTTGGCAATAAACTTGTTTCTGATTCTGATGGGACCACCTGCCCAGAAACTGAGGAGACACAGGGCACCAGACCTTCAGCATCAGTTTCAGGGTGCTACCTAACCATAGTCCTTTCAGCAGGGCTGGGCACTGGGTTTGGCAGTGAATGGGCAGATGAGTTGCCTGATTCCGACACAGCAAACAGCCTTCATCGGCATGGCCCTGGTTTCAGTGACCATGTTGCCATGGCCTACTACAGAGGGTGGAGTGGATTCAGTCCTTCCATCTGAAAGCGGCATTATCGGTCCAGTTGCGAGTGAGATTGGGGGATGCTGGTGACAGGCTCATCTCCACCCCCTGCAACGGTGGCTTAATACCCTTCACATGGACCCCTGATTGCACAGGTGGATCAACGTGTAGGTCACGTCAAGGTGCTCAGCTCTTCTCCATTTCTGGAGAGACGCTGAAATTAGGGTTGTCACAATACTAAAATTTCAAACTGGATATCATTACCCAGGAAAATATTCTATACCATTTTTGCCTGTGTTCTGCTGTCTGCTCCTTTGTGTTCCACTCTGCTATTGAATGAGGGCAATGTCACCTGCATCGATCTTAATCAGATGCATGAGTTTTACTTGTGACTCTGCCTATATAGTATATACTTGCCTCTCACAGCCATTCCCCTTCAGATTATTGAAAGCCATTGTGTAACTAAACCATCCAGCGGCCCCTGATTGCCTTGCCAAGTCGTGACCTTGCTTTGTTTGCATTTCCCTGCCTTGCCCTTGTCAGATTCTCCAGTTGGCCTCATATTCTGGACATCGACCCTCTGTTCTTTCTCCTGAACAAGCCCTCTGCATAGCCCTCAGACTAGTTCCAGAGCAACCTCCCAGACTCTGAGAAGGCTAATGGCTTTTTTTCAGTGCATTGTCATCTCCACTGAGTTTATTCTTGCCACTAATCTTTCCCCTCAATCCACAGTGGTTCATGTGTGTGCTTCCAGTAGTTTCCTGACTGAACTCCCTCTGATTATTTTAAATGTATTTTCATTATCCACTCCTGTTGTCTGGCTGAATTATCAGGTCCCCAGTCTGAGCATTACACCAAACCTCCATTCACATCCATCAACCATACTCTTTGAAATTACTGACCTCCTCCTTGATCTCATCCACAAGCCCCTAGCTCCTGTTCCTTGGCCTTTAATGGGGTCAACAGTAAGAACACTATTGTGGGGGAACTTGGGACCCCACAATAGGACTGCTGTGCCGATTTCGGACAGCCTGTAACTGTGATGTCATTGCATGTCGGAAATGCACATGGATGATTGCAGAAGACTGTAGTCTTCTAAAAAATGAACTACAACGTGCATACTCTCTTCTCTCTGGCCATTTTTATTAATTTCCCTGAGGTGGGTTGTGCTTATATGTCACATCAGGCAAAGGATTTTGGGATTCTTTATAGCTTTGCACCGGTAAGGGACACTGCAAGATTCTTAAGCTAAATTAGCGGGGAGAGGAAGCATGCAGGTTCCTTTTCCTACCTCCTTTCTTACTGACTGCATTATTTGGACGATCGTTGTCATAGCAGCCACTCATGCACTTCCGCTTTGGCTAAATAGTCCTTACCCAACAGAGGTATTCGGATGGAGCCTATGAATCCAGCCCTCTAGTCCGGTATTACCCATTTGTCATGATGCCGTTTGTTTACCAGTGCTCTCCAACACACCTCTGATGAATACACAGAGCAGCTTTAATTATACTGGGAAAAAACCTGCACACAAGCCGAATCTGTTTACACCTTAGGTGGCGTATAAAGAAAAACAAAGTTTTAAAAAGGGTTGAATTCTTTTGCAGGACAGTGTATATGTCTATTTCTCAATATGAGGTATCAGATCTGCAGTAAGGAAAGCATTTAGTGCCTCTGTAAATCAATTTACAACTTTTGACCATGCTAAAATCCCTGCCCCCACCCGCCACCCCCAGCCCGAGTGGTGATATGCTTGGAGACACATTTTGTAGCATTCAGATTTCTACTGAATGTTTCTCTTATAAAATCCTCCAGCTCAGCCAGTTAAATGTGGAAAGGTGGGAGCAAATCTTTTAGCATTTAGTGCTAAAGTGAGGCACTTGCTGATAATAGTGGCTTCTCAAACATGCTTTTTTTCCCACCAGTAGGTTGTTTTGCATTTGCCCCTCAGTACTTCAGGGGCATTCTGATCTATGTATTGTCAATGGAAGCAGATAATGGGCATCAAGGGACCTCATTTGTTATTTCTGTTGTGGATGTTTTGCAAAGAAAACATTGATTTCTGCACCATGCACTTTGCATCATATCCAGTCCCCTGTGTATTCCAGACAGACCTTTTGTGGGACCCCTCCATCTCATTTCAAGTTAACTAGATCTTGGGCCACATGGAAGTGCTTGTAGCAATAGTCTTCTTTGTTGTTGTGAGTTTATTTCACAGTGAATTACAAGGATAAGTTGGTTAAACTGTAAACCGGTAACAAATGATAACCTTTAGTATAGTATAACCTTCAAATAAATACAAATTCAAAGCAAACATTTAGGCCATCACAACAACTCAAATGAACACATAACCAAAGTAATTCTTGAATTAAACCACAGACATTTTAGACCACATATGGTTTATCAATGAACCCATTAGAGCAGTGTTCTCAAACTCCAGTCCTCAAGGGCCAATATCCTGCAACGTTTAGATGTGTCTCTGCTTCAACACATCTGACTTCAGTATGGGCACATTTGCAGAGCTCTTCAGAGCTTTACTGCATGCTGGTGAGGTAGTTTAGCCATTTGATTCAGGTTTGTAGGGCAAGGGACACATCTAAAACTTGCAGGACACCAGCTCTCAAGGAATTCAGCTTAAGACTACTGCGCATATAACCCATCAGTCTCAAACCAGTGTTACAGTGGCCTGCAAAATGATTCACCCTTTGAGATTTTTCATCTTTTGTTGCCTCACAACCTAACCAGACCCTAGCCAGATGTATTTCGCTCCGCCTAGCTCCACTCACATCCATCTGGGACTGATCCATAGGAATGGCCTTTTTTGAAGGCTGGGCCTTATCAAAAATCCTTGCATATGATTGGATAAGCCACTTGTCTGTCATCTTTATCGACGTGCTATTTCAACCACTCACACCGAAGCCAACCCGCAACGCTGTGAGAGCGACGCAGGAAAAAACAAAACTTTTTTTTTTTTTTTTTTAATGTGTTTGCGGCTCTAGTGGCACGCGTTTTATTGACCGTGAGCTGACAGGAAGAGGGGGGAAGACAGGCGGCAAAGCGCCGCGGGTTGGAGTCGATCCCGGGCCGACCGCGTCGAGGACTAAAGGCCTCCTAACATGGTTTGCGCTAACCGCTCCGCCACGGGCGCGTCCGCCCTGGAAAACAAAACTTGCCAAATCCGGTCGGGAGAAGGGCAAAAACATTGTTTCCACCAACAAAAGCCTTCAGAGCCGTTCTCTGATGTTCTTTTAATCAAACAATATTAGGTAGATTGGACAACACGGAAGAAATAGCAGCATCAATGTTAACACTTGCTTCCTCGATGCGAGCCGCCATTGTCTGAATCAAAACAGTCTCACGGTCGCTTCTCCACTACGTCACATCTATGAAACTCCAGCCCTGCGTCCTGATTGGCTGGACAATAAAATTGGTTGGAGAGATCACTCTCTATGGGAGAGGTCCCAGATGGATGTGAGTGAAGCTAGGCGGAGCTAGGAGGAGCGATATCAATCTGGCTAGGGTCAGGTTACTCACAACCTGGAATTAAAAGGAATTATTTGAGAGTTTGCACCATTTAATTTCTAAAACATTTGTATATGAAACTTTGAAGATATGTTAGTTTATTATTGTGAAGCAAACAACTAATATTGTGGAGTAAACAACTAATAAAATAACACAAAACCTCAGTGTTCATAGCTGTGCATCCCCTAAAAAGTAACTAATTTGTAGAACCACATTTTGTGGCAATCAGAGTTCCAAGTGGCTTCGGATCAGTCTCTATGAGCTCGCAACACCTTTCCACTGGTATTCTTGCCCATTCCTCAAGGCAAAACTGCTTTAGCTCCTTTATGGTTGATGGTTGTTGCTTGTGAACAGCGATCTTCAAGTCTAACCCCAGATTCTCAATTGGATAAAGGTAATTTGATTGACTAGGCAGCTCTAGCACGTGTAAATGTTTCCCCTTAAACCACCCCAGTGTTGATCAGCAGCATGCTTCATGTCATTGTCCCACTGAAAGGTGGCACTCCATCCCAGTCTCAAATCGCAGGCAGACTGGCACAGGTTTTGCTCAAGAATATTCCTGTATTTAGCACAATCCATCTTTCCCCTTACTCAGACAATTTTCCCAGTCCCTGCTGATACAAAAGATTCCCACAGCGTAATACTGCCACCACCATGTTTCACTTTGGATAAACGGTTATTGGGGTGATCAGATCTGTTGGGTTTACTCTAGATATAGTGCTTTCCTTGGTGGCTGAAGAAAAACAACATTTTGTCTCATCTGACTTGAGCATCTTCCTCCAGGAATCTCAGGAGTTGGCCACCTACCTTTTGCCAAACTCAAAATGTGCATTCTTATTTTTTTTTTTACACTAAGTGATGGCTTTGGCCACTCTTCCATACAGCCCAGCACTATGGAGTGTATGGCTTATTTTGGTCCTATCGAAAGATCCTCCTGTCTCTGCTGTGGAACTCTACAGCTCCTTCAGGGGTACCTTTGGTCTGTGTGCCGCCTCTCTGATGCCTTCCTTGCTTGCTCTGTGAGTTCTGGTTCTGGTTTTCCTGGCAGGTTTGTTGTGGTACCAGGTGCTTTCCATTTGAAGATGACGGATTTGATGATGACCCAGAGGGACATCAAAGATTTGTATATTTTGTAGAAACCCCATCCCTTCTCAACATCTTTGTCCCTGACTTGTTTGGAGAGCTCCTTGGTCTTGGTGTGCTGCCTCTTGGTTAGTGGTGTTACAGTCTCTGGGGACTTTCAGAAAAGGTGTGTTTTTACTGACAGATCATCTGACACTCACAGCTGCACTTAATGCAACTAATTGTGTGACTTTTGAATGTAATTGGTTGCAACAGAAACTTTTAAGGGATTATAGCAAAAAGAGAGGGTACTTATGCACATATTGCGTATTGGTCATGCACATGCAATTTTAGATTTGTTTTTAATTGTTTGTTGTAGATTTTATTGTGTCACTTAACAAACTCTGACTTATTTGTGCATAGACATCATAGAAAATATGATTAAAAGCATTTAATTTACAGGTTGGGACATAAAAACATAGGGAAAAAGCCAAGGGGGGGGGGGGGGTACTTTTGCAAGGCAATGTATCTGTATCTTCTTACTGTGCTGCTAATCTCTGGACTGTTTCCTGCTATGCCAATTGCACATCTGCAATCTATCCATTTATCAAGTCACAATTTGTACAAATGGGCATGACCAGATTGTCCACCTTGGTTCTGGTAATCCACTCCACCTACTTGTTATGTTCCAGGTCACCCAGAAATAATATCCCTGTCCTGTCCACTTGTGTATTCGAACTTTCCACACGTCATCTTGCCATGTGTTAATGCATTTGCATCCAGGACACCTTCGAAAGCTTCCTAAATGACAGAATCAGGAGTTTCATATTATTACTTCGGCCATTACAATTTATCTTGGATTCATTACTTAATTATCTAATCAATAAAGCATATCAGCCAACATTTTGAATCTGATTGTTACAGAAACAACTATGGGCTAATTGCCAAAGGTTGCATTTCTCATCTTTACTCCAGTTGGAGACCGTTTCTTATATTCCAAGATGACGTGTGATGTTAGTTTTCCGCCACACATAGCATGTTGCATGCGGTTCAAACTTTCATCTGGCCTTTGAGTTTAGGTGGATGATAAAGTCTTTGTACATTTTAATTGGTGCTGTAAAATTTCTATTTTCAAATGACTGAACATGAGATGTTCAGAGCTTTGGATATTTTTTTACAATCTCAACCCAGCTATGAACATCTTTCCAATTGAATCCCTGACCTTTTTGGTCTTGATCTTAGGAGATGTCAATCAGGGACAGTTTCAGAAAAGTCAGAAAGCACAAGATAGGGGTGGTTCTAGCTTAGTTACAGAATTTAAAGTGACCCTGTGGGGTTTATTCGGTTAAAAACCAAGCCAATCTCTCGAGAACTGAACAGCACATTAATGTCAATAATGAACATTTGCTGAAATTTAGGAAAGCCATTACACAAGTAGAAAATAACGGAGCACTACTCTTTTCCCTCATGGCTTAGTTAATAAAGTAAGCCATACAAGTGTGAGCTTTCTCTTTTTCTCTCTCTCGACCTCATTCTGGAAGTACACTTTCAGGCAGATTTATGCATAAATCTTGGGAGTAAAAACATCCAATTACAGATGATTCAGCACTTCCTCTAGCTAGATAGAAGTTCACATTCTTACAAGTAATCATATTTGGTCTGCAAATTATCACATTTGTGTGAAGCTTTAGAAATAAGCAGAACAAAAACCACAGGCACATGCAGACTTTGTATCAACCTCGAAGTCATGCCCCTGGACCCTGGTGAATGGCTTTACATGACAGAAATAAAATTCAGTGCTAAATCTTGTAAACGCTCAGTGTAATGTGGGTCGTAAAATGAGATTATGGTGCATCATTTTATTCTCTGGTTTTCACACAGTTCAGTAAATATGCAAACTGAAGCATGCCCTGGGTGGGTTTAATGCAGGTTACAAATATAAAGTGCATGTAATGCTTCCAAATTAGGTCCAACTACCTTCGGGGCTTCCCTTTAAAACTTTAAAGTGCCACATGGTATCTCTTGTTTTTAACATATTTAGTTAATCAAAGCAATAGAGTGTCAGCATTGAACACCACAGCATCCCCATATTCCTTTTCCATTACAAGCATTTCACTCAGAACTAACCCTTAAGGCAAAATAAAGCCTTAGCTGCAGTCATTCAATGAGTCATCCGCAATCTGGTTACTAAATATTAAAATGTTGTGACGTGTTAAAACTGATTTCAAGATAAATACCGGAATAATTGTGGAATAGATAAAATAAGGGGGGGGGGGGTTACACTTTGATCTGCATTTATAAAACTAGTATCTTTCAATAGGTTTGCATTTAAAAGAGGGCCTAAAGACCATCTGGCTGATTTACCAGAAATGTCGGTCCAATCACAGAACTGCAAGTTGCAGCAATGAAAGGGTTTGTAAAACTTAAACAAAGGTAAATCTTCTTTCTTCTTCCGGTTTCATGGGTGTACAATATGTACCAAATTGGAAAAGAAAGGTTATGGAAAACAAACATAAGTAAATCAAGAGAGACGTCAAAATGCCAGGCTCTTAATCTCAAAGCAATGTTTCTTTAAAGTATACAATGTTCAACAAAGATATTAAATAATAACGGGAACAACATGTCAATGTCAAACTGACTTAGAATGTGTCGATTGTTAAAAAGAATGTGGAAACCTTCCTATTCATTGATGAAGTCCTTACCTCAATAATTCAGAAAAGGAAAAATAGGTGCCAGAAACTAAGTTAAATAGGATGTTTTCGTGTCATGATTCTTTTGTTTTTTCAAAGTCTTAACTCTATTTGATCTGATAAAAAGTCAAATAATGTAATGTCATTAAATTTTCTGTGTACAAAGTTAAACAGATCAAATCACAGAAGAGGAGTGATTCTATATTTCAAGTCATGGGTTCTATTCAAATCTGTAAGAATAGATTTTTCTTTAAGGAAATCACTTCAAAATGTATTCAGCATGATGTTGCATTAGATCATTTTCATGAAGCTACACACGGTATTCCACGGTATTCCCCATTTGTTCTTTGGTTGGAAAAGAAATATAGGGTATTATTCTTCTACTCATCCAAATTTGATGGGAAAAAAAGAGTTTCAGTTAGGATTTCTGTTGGAGTGTTGGCTCTGAGAAAAAAATGCATAACCCTACAAATATAGCTTCAAATAAAAAGTAAAAAAGGATGCAATTCATACACATTCATCAACGTTCAATGGTGGAGGGGGACCTGAAAGCGAGATGAAATACATGGCAGCAATGCAAAAATTAAGCATTAGAATAGAATACATATATCCTTTATTTTCCCAGCAGCAGAGTGAAAGGTAAACTGAAAGGAGATACAAAGACTTTTTAAACATTGTATTATTGTTTAATAGTTGAAAGCAAGGTGAAAAAAAGTTGTTTTTAGACACTTTTGAAAATGTCAAGGCTCCCCAAGTATTCAGTACTCAGTGAAACTGTCACAGAGCCTTAGGCAATAAGCACCAAGTGAAGTCTCAAAAGTTTCCTCAACTTATAGGAATGACCAAAAGGCCAGAGTTAGAAAATCCATAAGGGCTGTTTTGAACAAGCTCCCTTTCATGTCCGCGAATGCATTTCTTAATTCAGAAGTCATTATTTTCTATCGATTAGAAACATCATTCATTCTTTGAAACTTTGCTCTAATTATTTATCTGGTTTAAAAAAAAAAACACTGACTGCCTTTCCTGCCCAAGAAACGATAAGAACATTACTTCGGTAATCATTAAAATGCCAAGGTGCTTGACACGATTGAGTAAAAAAAGACATATGAAATGTCACCCATGCTATTCCTTTTTCACTGTGAAGTTCTAAGCAGTTCAAAGCTAAGCAAGCGAGCAGCTTATTTGTTCATTCTGTCAATCAGAATTTCATTATGAGTTGAGTTAATTTTGGCTATCGAGAGTCTCACGGAGGGAATCAGAACACTTCACAGATTTGGCTTTAATGTTTGAATCGTTTGCTCTTCTTGACAAGTGCTGTGGTTGCTACTGTGGGCCTGCTAGGAGGAAACATACCAAAGATCTCAAGCAGCACAAATTAGATAATTGCCGTGGGTCCCAGAACTGGGGAGAAATTTTTGTTTACCAGCAACCCTATTGCTATTTTTTTATTTTGTTTTACAGTATGAATTTTTTTTCTTAGACTTTTAAGCCTTGAAGGTGCAGAGGGTTACATATAATATACATTTTCATGTGACAGAAATAAGGATCCACAGAGTAGTTTACAGCCATTCTGATACAGTAACATGAAACCTCCAAAAACCCCAGCAACTTGTCTAATTAGATTGCTTTCTAATATCAAACAGAACAAGATGAATAAAACACAGCACTGAGAAAATACTCAGGTAAGCACCTTAACATGGTGTTAGGGTTAGACATGATTAAAACTGGCCTTTTTATTTTCTTACTAGTCTCTGGAAAACTCAGGTATCAGCTTGATTTATTCATAATTTCTAATGTAGGTGTTTTTTATTTATTTGTTTCATTTTAGCCCAGATGCATTTAAATAGTAATAGTGTTGTTTGGAACTCATTTTGGCCCTAAAGTGTTTCCCCTCTAATTGAGGTCTGTTTATTAAGGATGGTGGCTCCTCCATGTGAACAGATGTTTGGCTAATTTGAAATAGCATGCCTGAAGTTAACAATATAAGCACTGGCAAGCTAAACAAAGATTAGCTGTGGTTCCAATTTCTGGACCCGGAACTATTAAATTACACTAAATCTGATACCAGGGCCATACTCACAAAGTTTCAATGACAGGATGTTATCAGGCCAAACTAAATTCAAAAACATGCCATTGAGATATTTGACTTACCACCCTGAAAGATGTGGCAACTTAGCTTTGGATTAAAAAAGAATGCCTTTTATTGCTTTAGATTCCTGCCTCACTAGTTTTCTTGCCGAAAAATGCCATCTACAACTAAGAATAAATATTTTATCAAAGCTGTTAAGCCCTAAGGGTTTTAGTTGCAATATCTGTCTGTAATTGCATACCTGATGTAAATCAAGTACAGCTACATAGTTATTAAGTAGGACTGCCATGTTTTGCTGCCTGTGTAACAGTAAGACATAAAAGAATATATTTCCAGTGGAACCACTATTACAACTATTATTATGCATGATTAATTAGTGATTGAACAAATAAAAAAAATCGTATTTTCTGAGCCTCGCCCAAATTTTCTTTCCAAGTAAACGTTACAAAACACAAAGAAAATCCTTCGAAAAACCTAGGAAAAATACCTGATTTTATAGATCAGCATCTTGACTATGACTGCAGCAAAGGACTGAATCAGTTGAAGCATATTTGTGTCGCAAAAGCTGTTGTGGGCAGTGATCCAGGTGGTTTATCTAGTTTCATGTAATACTGGACATAGGGGGTTTGAGTGGGTAGATGTGTATTTTATGTATTTTATGTAGTCTGTGTTTTTTTGTTTAGTTTAGGGGCCTAGTCATGGACTATGACTTTACAAATATCTAGGGCAGCCACTAACTATGGTTCCAAACAAAGCTTTTCCAATAAAATTATCATTCCCTGTTGGCTTGTTATATTAAATTTTTTGTGTTTTATATTTTGCTTTTGCTATATTTGTTAGTAAACAAAGCACATTTGTGTAGATTTACAACAACAAGACCGCATAACTTGAAGTACAATATTGTCCATGCTCTCAATGAGTAAACAAGGAGAGGCAATGGAGCCCACTCTCATATATATGGTGTTAATGACATACGGCCTTCATCATCTTTAACCATAAATCTGAACATCATCCTGATGGAAGGCAAACCTCCTCCCTGATCTCAAGTCTTTAGCAGACTCAGTTACAAGTTTCCTTAAAGAGATTCCCTTTTATTTAGATCTATTTATCTTTACTTCAACTTTTAGCTTCTCTGTCCATGCTAAAAGAAACAATCCCCAAGCATGATGCCGCCCCCACGTGTTTCATCTCTGAAGATTTTGCGTTCAGGATAATAAAAACGTCTTGTGGCTCTCCGATTACATTCCTCTATAGAACATCTAAAATTACACTAAGGTTAAATTATACACAGTTGAATGAACACATTTGGTTTATGTAGGGGTATCAGAGTAAAGTGGAGCAGGAATAATGCACTTTTTATTCATAAAAATATGCAAACTATATTTTTCATATGTATAAAAACTGTGAAAATCCTTAAAAAATAGGTTGCTACTGTATGCTACTTTATAGTTGCGTATTGACAAGTATGAAAAAAGTTCAAGCCACTGTCATTTTTTAAAATACACACATTTTGTATATCTCATGTACACAAGCTTGATCCTTTTTTGGACTATGGGGACTCACTGTATTACTATCAAACCGTGTTAATAGGCAGACATTTATATGATTGGTAGACAAGCACAAGTCTGCTTTGTTTTGTTCACAAATAGAGAGAGTGCCACAGTGGGAAGCCATCATTACAATGTGTGTATTGTATTTCTGCTATTCAAAATCAATGCTCAAGCTAAATGTGAGGGTGCACGCTCTCTTCCGTGGCTTGCGCTTGAGCTGAAAAGATAAACAATATGTCAACATGCCAACAATATGACAATCAACTGTTTATGCAATCCCAAATAGTAGGCTGGCTGGCTTATACGTCAGCATTGAGCCAGGGACGTAATACGATTTTGAAATAAACAAATTCCAGCGCAGTGTCTCATTGTGCAAACATCCACTCTGAGTCAGATGTGAAGTTCTTAATGACATTAAGTGTTACAGACAGTTTTCTTCACAAGGAAGTGTCTGACTCACTTTGTCTGAATGCTGATGAGACAGCAATGGGGGCGTCCAAGTGGCATGCTGATCGGGATAGAAAGGGACTTATTCATATGCAGCCCTGATAGCGACTTTAGTCAAACAAAGTACATCTTTCCCCCTCTCCCCGCAGTCTTCTAATGACTTGGGGATTTGTAGATAGAAACAAACAAAGAATAAGGCACCATGATGGACTTGTAATTGTATTTTCACTGCTGAAAACTGTGTTTGTTTACACTGTTCTTATCTGGGCTTATTAAAAATTCACAATCAATATAATCAAGCATTTGGAGACAACATGGTGCGCATGTCAAGCTAAATTAGCATGCAACCGCTGTTAAACCAAGAGGGAACTGGCAAAAGAAGTGTTTTATTTTTCAGATGGAGACATCAATAGTATCAAAAAACATATGATTTGGCGTCAAGTTTGTTTGTTTGGATTTTTTCAATATATATATTTTTTTGTCACTGTTTGTGAATAACTGATGCTTTAAATGTATAAAGTGCAGCACCAGACTTCAGTCTGGGCTTTATTTCTAATAAAAACATGAGGAAAGGCAGACATATTTCATCTACAAGATTTATTGGCATAACTTTATCGATCCCGACAAGGAAAAGTACTTTATCACGGGGTATGCCACTGAAATGTGATTCTATATTCAGAACAAAACACAATCAGGACTCTGTCCATGTGGGTATTACAGAGTAATCAGTGACATGTAGTAAATAATGATCCAAAGGGTGTGTGCTAAGGCAGTCTTGCTTGCATTGATCTGTGAATATCTACACTTACTTTCCAGCAAATAAATAAATAAATACAATTTTGAAATATTATTTTACAGATTTCTTCAATATTGACTTTTTGGTCACAAAAGTGTAAACAAAACAGTTTTCTAATATGTGTTAAAAATGTATATGAAATGCAGTTAAAAAACTTAAATTATGTAATTTATGAAGAGAGATAAAAAAAAAAGTTATTAAACCTGATCCTAAGTGAAAAAAAAAAAATGTCCCTTAAAGTTAAGGGACTGGTTTTGCCACCATTGCCAAAAATAAACCACTCGGGCATGCTCTGATGGCGCAGGGGTAGTGAGCACGACCCATATAAGGAGGCATTAGTCCTCGTCGCAGCCGTCCCAGGTTCAATTCCGGTCCGAGGTCCTTTACCACATGTCTTCCCCCCTCTCTCAAACCCCCTTTCCTGTCAGCCTACTTTGTAAAAACAATTAGCCACAAGTGCCATAAAAAACACTCTAAAACATTCAAGCCATTTAATAGTGAACTTGCTGGTGTGATTGGCATTATTATTTCATTGCATAACCTAAGTGAACGGCCAGACGTTTTCCTTCAGAACTTTTTGATGGCAAACAGATTTTATGGATCCATCAATTATAATTTGTTTCCACCGACAACCATCACAACCCCCACCATGCTTGACCATGACATCTTTTTTTTTAACTGCTTTTGGTATGCAAGATGTACAGATCCTTGCAAAATTATTAATTCCCTTGGCTTTTTACCTATTTTGTCACTTCCTAACCTGTAATTTACATGTTTTCTATCTGATGGATCTGCACAAAATAGTCTAAGTTGGTGGAAAAAAATAGAAAAAAAATATTTGAATAAAATAATGAAAAAATGAAAAAACCTAGCCACTGGCATGTGCATATGCACGCCACCATCTTTTTCTACAAAGCCCCTAAAAAGTTCTGGTGCAACCAATTATCTTGAAAGGTTCCATAATTAGTGAAAGGATGTTAGAATTAGAAGGCATGTTTTAAATTTGTTAAAAGGCTTGGGGGCCCCTCCCCAAATACATGGAGGGAGATGCTCTGGTCAGATGAGAGTAAAATGTAACTTTTTGACCAACGAGGCAAATGCTATATCTGATGCAAACCCAATACCCATGAACACTATCCCCACAGTGAAACATGGCGGTGGCAGGATCATGCTGTGGGGTTGTTGTTTTCTTTTAGCAACAGGGACTGGGAAACTGGTCTGAGTCAAGAGAAAAATGGATGGTGCTATATACACGGATAGTCAGTCTGCCTGTAATTTGCGACTAGGACGGAGGTTCACCTTCCAGCAGGACAAAGACCTGAAGCATACTGCTGAAGCAACACTTGATGAAAAGCATCCAACATGAAGGAGCTGGGGCAGTTTTTGCCTTGAAGAATGGATAAAAATGCCAGAGGTAAGATGTGTCAAGCTTAAAGAGACTTGTCCAAAGCATACAGCTCTAACTGCCACAAACGGTGGCTTTACAAACTACTGATTTTAGGGGGGTTGAAATGTTATGCTCACTGAAGTTTTCAGATAATCTGTCTTATTTGTTGTTTGCTTCATAATAACAAAAATACACCTTCAAAGATGTCAAAGTTGTTGGCATTTTCTGTAAATCAAATGGTGCAAACTCTCAAACAGTTCCTTTTAATTCCAGGACGTGAGGCAACAAAAGATGAAAAATCTCAAGGGGTAAATAATTTTTGCAGGCCAATGTTGCCTTTACATTACAGAAAATATTTTCTCCTAAGCGTTGGAGATCATTGAGATTAATTTGTTTCATGTTGTATGACTCTCCAATGCTTTTTTCAAGTGTTTTTAGTTTCCTGTCACAACTGTTTCTAGACGTAATTTAGGTGAGGTTCCAAGTTGTTCCATGTTTTCCATTTGTGGGTAATTGCTTTCATTTTGAGTCCCAAAGTCCCAGAAATAACTTTCTAAACTGATAATTGTTAAATTATAAGATTTCTGAGCCATCGTAATGTCACAAATGGCATTATTTTACGCATTTGCAGTAATATGGCTCTTATGCAACACGGTTAATGAAATTGAACCCAGCTTTTCATACATTTCCTTAATCACAGATGATTTAAGAAAGGGAGCATTTACTTTTGCTCATGTAAGTTCAAGTTAATTTGCATAGCCTTTCTCCCTTAATAACTGGAATCGTTATACAGGTTTTATTTGATAATAAAACTTTGGTTGATGATCTGAAACATTTAAGTATGACAAAAGAGGGGAAAAAATCAGAAGGGAGTGCTTTTTCAAAGTGCTGTGTTCCGTAACACTTCCTTAATCTTGTGTTTTATACCATTTTATTCACTACACAGAAACAAAACTGAATGCAAAGCATCAATTCCCCTAATAAAGAACACCATCTCCTATAATTACATGGATATTTAATGTGTTTCAAAATTTCCATAACAGACGTTTTTAATCAAATCTTTAATGTCTGATCAGTCAACGTTCGTAACTTTTGTTTACTTCTCTGCACTGCAGTCGGTCAGCGCATGTGTTGTCAAAAGATAAATGATGTTCCCCCCACGGATATCCCCCACTACCAAGTATGGGTATCCAAGCATATAACATCATCTTTACCCTTACCCTCTCTGAATCAGTCAATTAACTCAAACGCACTCACATACCTGTCTACATAATTGTGTCCCCAGTGCTTAATTATCTGCAAAAATTTAAGAAGATGAAGCCTGAATCTGTCAAATGAGGGAATAAGGGGGTAGAGTGTGTGTGTGTGTGTGTGTGTGTGTGTGTGGGGGGGGGGGGGGGTTGGGAGTTGGAGAATACTACTACAGTTTGTTAGTGCTATGAAACTAATAGTGAAGGAACAACATTGAAAACTGGAAAAGGTGATCAATCCAGTGTACCTGTAGGCCATTTTATTAAGAAAAATAGCATGCCCAAAAGGAAGAACCTGCATCCATTCCTATTTCTAATCACAGAAATAAAGAATATAATATGTCTCTCAGCCCATGCATCTAGCATCGGTATCAATCTTTCTCATTCTGTCCTGACAAATCTCTATCCAAAATAATTTTAGCATCTTTCTTAATGATAACAGTCTGCTTTATTGAGAGTATGGTGATCAAAGGATTACCAGGATGCTGCATGTTCACTTTTCTCTGTAGTTCACAGTTTATTTTGACTGCTTTAAGTGTATTGCTACTCAAGTTGTAGTTTTCAAGTCTCGCGAAAAAAAAAAAAAAAAAAAAAAATTAGATTTACAGTAAATCTGCTTTGATCTAAACCTTTCTATTGTAGCTGTGGCTGGATATTTAGTGTCAATTTAAACAAAATGAATGAATTGACGGGAAAATGTGCAGTCCTCTTGGAAACTCTGACCCATGCATACGCTCAGTTTGAAGACAGGGGAAATTGGCGATGCAGATGGTAAAGTGATGAATTGTAGCCAGACTGCATGATAATTCATATGTTCAATTTCACTCCTTATCAGACTTTAATCATAGCTCGACTTTATCATAAACATCGAAAAACGCAGTGTTGTTCATGCTTGCGGCAGTGACACACAATTATACAAAAGGAACTCTCAAATAAATAAACAAAAAATGCCAAATTAAATCTTAAATAAAAGTATGCATTACATAACATTTTATCAGGGTTTTCTGCCATCATGATCCTCTCCCCGATGACCAGAGTATTGTGCACCGGAATAACAGATAAGTTGTGACAAGGTGTGAGGCAATTACTTTAATTATTGTAAACAGTCAAATACACCCATACTCAATGATGTGCGGTACAGTTGGTACTGCAGGAGGACCTTCCAAATAGGAGAATTAGGGAGGGATCAAAAATTTCCTGGGCAATAATGATGACTGGCAAATATGCTGCTTTAGACTCTGAATATAGCATTCAGCTGTAACTTACAGCGGACAGTGGTCACACAACACCCACCACAGGTGTTGGACCTGCTCTCCAAACCCCAAAGAAGGTTTCTTTATCATGGGAGGGAAACCTCTCATTCCTCCTTGTCTCCCTCCCTCCGTAGATTGTCAATCTGAATACACAGCCTCAGAGGAATTTCAACACAGAGTATCTGTGAAGTTGTCATCCCACGTTTGAAAGACCGATCAACTTTACCTCTTAAGTTATTTTAATGTGGGCAACATGTGCGCTTTAACATCTGATTTATACATTTAATAAACTCCGCTGAGTAATTTTTTCACAGTTTCTTTGCTTTTTCTCCATGGTTGCCGTTTCACCATGAAAAAAAAAAAAAAAACACAAAAACAATCAGCTGACCCAGTAAAATAGACATCAAAATTCATGAGGTGCTTTGAATTGACCATTTATGGTTGAATCTAGGTGTATAGAGGGCAGGGCATGAGGAGGAACAGGGTACACAAAAGTTCAGGTGCAGTTGTGATCTACAAAGGAAGATAGCCTGCTGGTGTGCGTGCACATGGTTTTATACATCAGAATTTGTTTTAGCATATGCAAATTTTCTTTTTCTTGGCATGCGTACACTTTTAGTATGGATTCTACGCAATGTCTTATAAATGAGAACCCAGGTTATTAGCAAAGGATCTAGTTAGAGAGCAGCACTCCTCTAGACACCTTTGCTCTTATTTAAAGAATAAACAGGGCAAAATTCATGTGCCTGGCACACTTAATCAAATCTGTGTTCAGTTTTTAAGACAACCACTGCATAATAATCTGACCTCTTAACAATTGTGCTATTCTACGAGTTGAAAAAAAAACTGAGTTACTTTTTTTTTAATTAACATGATAAATGTAACATTTTTTAAGGAGCATGAATATGTTTGTGTGGCACTGCATGCCAATCCATGTGCATCTTAAAACACATGCAGCAAAAGGAAGGTTTGGCCTTCTTATTTTGTGTAATGTCTTACACCAGACAGCACAGCACATTGTCACGATAACTGATGGCATGTTACCCTACTTAAAAGAAGTTATGCCTGCAGTTAGCAAGAATTTCCATTAAACAGGCCCCGAGTTTGTTGTCTCTATTGATTCAATCTTAGATTATGGGGGGAACTGCTCAAACATTTGATATCGTCCAACACATTAAATGCTGTACATTATGTTTGAACAGATAATGCAATCTCAAGAAACTGCTGTGAGTGACTCGCATAGGGTTTATAATGATATAATAAAGAGATGGATGCTGACATCTGATTTATAGCTATTCATGTTTGCAAACCGAAATGAACATGGACTATACCCTGTAGTAAAACTGAGGCTCATGTTTAACCGTTTCTCTGGGTCTTGTGGGTTGCTCTGAGAGAAGGTAAATTATGGACGAAACCCGGTCAAGTCTATCAAGCTTAACTGAATTTACAGCTGAATGCAATGGGTTACTGCCAAGAGCTTGATAAATATCTCCCCATGTGGCCACGCCAATGCAGCTACTTAACGGACAAGATATATAAATACATACTGCATTGCTTCGGGCTTTAAACATGCAATTATTCATTGTTTGTCCTCATGAGACCAATTTTCATAAGGCCTCGATACATATTCCATAGCCTTGAACTGGAACTAATCCTACTGGGAAGTATACTTTCCATTTTTTTCCCTTCAGGTAGATATTATTTTTATTCTGTTTGCTGCTGGGCTTCTCCCAGAAATGGTCAAGTGTTTTCATTAAAGTCTTAATAGATGCAGTCTCCTCCCCGAAGTAAACTTTTCACCTTGCCTCAGTATCGTCTGGTGGAAGATCAAAAGAGATGGGCACAGTTAATGAGAGATGCTGGGTGCTGTTACTCTGAGTCCATGAACTAAATGGTAATCACCACCTAGATCAGATTTGATCAAAAGTAGAAACCATTATTTATTACCCTTTCTTCTATAATCATCCTATACACAAACCGCATTATTTTTGTGTTTTGTCCAAGCAAATTAATGTGTCACTTTTTTTTTTTGGCCACAATGAGACACAGAATCCCGACCCGTTTTTGTTGTAGCTGTATCACCGCAAACATATACAAGGATTGTATGCAATACCCCAATGTAGTGCATAATTGTGAAGAGGAAGTAGAACTGTCCATGGTTTGACATTTTTTACATATGCAATCATGAAAAGTGTGGTGGGCATTTGTATTCAGCCTCCCCAATTCAATACTTTGTAGAACAATATTTTGTTACACTTACAGCTGCAAGTAATTTGGGGTACTTTTCTACAAGCTTTGAACGTCTACAGACGTCAGCAATTTCCCTCTGGGATTATTAAAGTATGTCTGATTCTGATTCTGATTCTGAGACTGAGGTTAAGCCAAGTCTTCTTTGCAAAATAGCTCAAGCTCAGTCAGATTGGAAGGACATGTCTGAACAACAACTTTAAACTACGGCCACTGATTCTCAACTAAATTAGGATCGGACTTTGACCGAGCCAGCACATGCTTTGATCTAAACTATGCCTAATACATTAAAAAGGGAAATAGCATACAAAATCCACTTTTTATCCCTTTAGCCTACATTTTGTTGTGTACTTGGAGTCTCTAGGAATGCAGAAAAGTTGAAATGTAGCCTCTCTAGGAGCTACATTGATGTCTTTAAATTCTGTTTGGTTCATCATTTTCAGTAGTTCAGTTTTCTCTGTTCTCTGTTAGGTTTTCTTTTTCAACAATTATGTCACAGTATTTGCTGCAGAGCTTTTAAACAAGGCCAACAAGGCTAAGCAATTACACCATTTACATTTTTTGATGCAGTGCAGTCCAAGTTTAAAGTGGCCTGATCACGTACTATGACTTTACAAATTTCTACGCCAGGAGCTCTCTCAAAACAAAAAAAAATAAATTTGGATTAAATTATCACACCCCTGTTGGCCTATTATATTTTGTTTCTGTGTTTCCACTTTTTGCTTTATTTGTTAGTAAAGACACCACTTTTATGCATATTTACCAAAACTAGACCACATCACCGGAAGTACAATAAACAGAGAGAAGCAATGGTGGCCACATACATGTAAGATGTTAGAATGACTAAATACAATCATGAGTATATCTTTATTTTTAGCTGTGAAAGGTGATGCCAGTAGATTTGTACTGTGAAGTGGTTGGTACAATTCCACACAGCACATGAATGAGGCATGTTCTCTGAATCCATCCAATATGCCACTTCCAATATGGCAGCAACGTTGACATGCAATTCAATACTCAACAATGCATCTACATATTATGTGACAAGCCACAGCAAAACCAGGAAAAAGTTATTTACAGATTCAGAAAGAGTGGACCCTAAACTTTGCAATGATGTTAAACTTGTGGAAATCAAATGAAAAATATATGACCATTTGAAATCGACACTCTGTAAAGAAGCTTAGGCCGAAAACAGGCCTCAAAGTTTCTTTAGAATCACCCCCAGCCAGAGTGGTGTTGACAAAAGCTGTTCATTTGAATTATTTTGCATACCTTTCAGCAACACATCCCACCCAGCCCTGCCAGTCAATAGAGGGTCTCTGTCAGCTCATTACACTGTGACGTGAACCAGCAGCACTCTTTTTCTATCGCTGATATTTAATTGCTCATTCAGAAAGAGGGATCATGCTTTCTTTGGCTCAAAGATAGCAGTTTTAAGGGTTGGTGATAAATGTGTGTTTCCGCTCAGGTATGAATAGGTGTGTTCACACCTGTGAATAGGTTAATCAACAAGAGGCTGACATTGCAGTCACTTGACTTGTACCCATCAATTGTTATGTGTGGAAACCCATGAAGAGAAAGAGGGACACAGAAAGAAAAAAAAGCAGGCATTATTTGCAAGTCACTGTTATTGTTCCATATAAGCTTTCCAGGGCCAGACATAGAACCACTCTGTTTGCAGCGTTACACCATTAGTCCCAGATACTATTGTACAAATTCTGGACTCACTGTATGTCTAAAATTCCTTAAACACATCAACACTGTTGCAGCAGTGTAAGATTCACTCACCCAATCTTGACAACATTATTACTTAAGTTCTTTTCCCATGATCAGCATCTTCTCCGTGGTGCTGATAATTAGCCTATTAATTGCCTCCACTTTCAAAAATTTGAGCATTGAGTTGATGTTCCACCCAAATGACTCCTCTAGTCTACAGTTCCAGGCTGAAGGATAAATCCACTTCCCCGGGATACCATGGGAGCAAAAAGACACAATTTTGTGGGACATTTCCAAGCTTCCAAAAATCATATTTTGAAGTAGGATATATTACTGATAACTTAAAGGTTTTATTCAGACTTGATATCTTTCATGACAAATTCATGGTAGCAACATCCCCACACCTTAAATGAAAGCTTCCAAAAATCCACAAATGCCAGCAAAAATCCTCTCTCTTTGAGAAGAGGAAAGGTGCGTCTTCCACATGTATTGTACATTTCCTTCTGGTTCAATTTACAATGCACCAATAAAAGGTTGCCCCCTCCATGTCTGCCACCCCTCAGTGTTTTGACAGTTTGAGGCTGAAAACCCCATCAGGACACTCAGTTCCATGCATGAGAGCTTTCCTGTTAAGGCTCCCACTGAGGAAAATGGGCCCTTCTCCTTAATTTACT
This sequence comes from Fundulus diaphanus, assembly GCA_037039145.1. NCBI lineage: Eukaryota > Metazoa > Chordata > Actinopteri > Cyprinodontiformes > Fundulidae > Fundulus > Fundulus diaphanus. The sequence continues at coordinate 22,804,509 of CM073139.1, forward strand.
GCCCGAGTCAGGAGACGAGCCCACTGATACATTCTGAACTAACAACAATGCTCAGAAGCCTATTTATTTGCCCTTCCCATTCTATATCACTTTATTTAAAACAATGTTCCATTCAGTGCTCTAAATTTTTGCTTCTGTCACCGTCTCTTCTTTACGGTAATTTGATAAATATTGATGTCAATGGCAGCAACTGTTTATCCACTCAGAACAGCATAAGGAAAAGTGTGAAACAGCTCTAAGGCTTACACAACCATCCAATACTAAAAATGCACTCTTATCCCTTGATTTGGAATGTAATTTAGCCAAACATTGAACAAAAAAAGGATTTTGTTCAAATAAGAGTTCCACAAAGGTGAGCACTTGGCATTGTTTGTAATTCATCTCTCAGACTGTTACAATGTTGAGTAAAAGTCTTAAAATTACACAGACTCATGCTATCAAATGGATATACCTGAATGCAGTAAATGTCTTACCTGCAGTAGAATAATCTCTTGGTATCTTTTAGTGTAAATCCAGGTCATTATGACTTGAAATCTAATACAAAAGAGGTCACGGTCAAAGCAGAAGTCAACCGTCCTCAAAAAATAAATAAATAAAATCTTCGAATCTTTCAGTGAAAAGGTCTCAGTGGCAAAAAAAAGTGGTCAAAATATCCTTAAAGGCACACGAGCGATGAAGTGAAGAAAAATTAATTGCCTTCTATTTTAGAAGGCAATTAAAGTGAAAACAATTCAGCCCAACTTGTTGCGACCAAGGGTCAAACACTCAGGTCCTGTGTTGCCTTAACAAGCTGATTAAACAAACAACCAATCAGTAAAGACAGTGGTCCTCAAAAAGGAAATGAGATAGGAAAGAAAGATAAAATGAATAAAAATAGGTTAATTAATCAGCTAAAAACTTTGGGTAGAAAGCCAGCTATTGGGCAAAATGACATTATAGTAGTTTTAAGTCTATGCCATCCTTGTAATGGTTGATGCTCTATTTGTCATGTTTGTTGGTATGTGAGTCCTTTGAAGAAGCAACAACTGGGGAGAACAGAAAAATGATGAAAAGGTTTATAGATGACAGTAAAACAAATGAAACTTTTTCCAGCTTTAAAGGACAAGTTCAGGTCGGCATTGAGGATGAGAGGTATATAGTTATTAAGGAAAGCAATGAAAGGTGGTTTATGATGATGTTGATGAAAGAGCCTTACTGTTGTGGTGATGATGAAGATCCCAGAGAAGAGGTAAGTTAACCCGCAGAGGTTGAGGCTGGCAGGTTGTGGGGAGTGCTGCTGGTTGGTAATGATATTTGTGTTGTTTCCTGGGAAAGCTGGAGATGAAGGTGAGTCCATACAGCGGATCCGAACAAAATTACCAGAGGAGCGGTGGGCTGATTATTGGAAGTTCTCTTTTGAAACCCGGGAACAATTAGGGAGAGGGGTCCTATAACAGACCGTGGACTGGATTCTGGTTTCCTTGAAGGATGAAAAGTTAGGGCGGAATGTAAGCTGAATAAACAGCAAGCTATCAAGAGACCTGATTACCACCAAATGAGTTGGAACAATATGGCATCTGCCTCAGCGGCTCTGATCCTCTTTAAGCTCCTTCTGATTGGACCACGATGAGCTCCAGCTGTGTATAAGCACCTGCCAGTGTCATGGTTGAGGTGGTTGGACCGAAACGCAGACAAGAGCTCAGGAGGCGCATGGTGAGTGGAGGAGGATTCATCAAATAAATTATCACGGCTTACACGTAGACAGGGAAACAGGAACCAGAAACACAGCACTGAGAAATGACCAGAACAGGATATGATGACAGATGAAGACGGAGGACCTGACAACTGGTAATGGCAAAGCTGACGATAGATATAGGAGGGAAAAATGGGAGCAATGGCAGGTGGCGCCTATTACAGAGGCGAAGAGGGCAGAGAACTGGCAGGAGCAAAGGGAGAACTGATTCTAACAGGGAACAAGATAATGACCAGACATGGGGAAAATATTTAACTAAACGAAGAAGGAAACTACAGAACTACAGAACTAATAAGGAACAGAAGCTAACCAAAACAAGAGTGGAATCTGCACCAACAACCAACTGCACTAACCCTAACACTGACAACATAAATACTGAACAGAACTAAACTAAAGAAAGGCGAGCAGAAAAATAAAGCTCTAACAAATCTTCTAATATAATAAAGAACATATGCTAACTAGACAGGAACTGAATCGAACAGAGACCAACATATACTATTAACATAAATACTTAGCAGAAAATTAAACGCATGACAAAAAGGAGGTTCAAATGATGAATGATACTAAGGTGCAGAACCTAAACAAACTGCAGGATCCCCCGGGAGCTACAATAAATAATTAAACCTCTGACAGCCAGTCGCATCGTCCGCTATTTAGCCGGCTTCACACTCACAACGTTCCTTGTGCGCTCTGTCCTGTGGCCCGCAGCAATTCAAACCGGATCCGTTCATGCATACGTCCCCTCATCCTCTCCTTTATTTTGAAATAATACTGGATCCACTTTACGCTTCCTGCATCTGGCTCCCTGTCTGGCTCATCTGTTTTGTTTTTTTTTAGAAATTGACAGATTTCTCTCCGACATACGTTACAAATCGACTCGATCCGTATTTCTGATGGACAGCAGAGGAGGTGCTGTAGCACCACAGAGCCTGTGGAAAATGCCCCATTGACCAGAATGGCTTTTCTTTGTGATGTAACTGAGAACGCACATATGAATGAGTCTGTGTGAATGGGGGGGTTAGTTTCCACACGACTGTTGTTTGTGGCTGAAAATATTTTCAGGGCTAAACCTGGAGCTGTTGGAAGTAATCAAAAGGCCTTCATTCACACAGAATTGATTTTGCTGCATTTTTATTGAATATATTGAATTCTTAATTTCACCACATTTGTATTTAGATTTGTAAGTACATCTGTGGATTTTACTAAACTAATTTTACAAAATGTGACCGGACATTTTAGACTGATTTATTTTCTTTCTACATTTCCGACCGACTATACATGCTGCGGTTTAGAACAGACTAGAATCATCCTTTATTTTACCCACAGATGACACATTTAGTGTATCAGCTGCAAAGTGACAGGCAAATGGAAAGCACATAGATACACTTAAACAAGTTGGAAGTAATAATAAGAATAATAATAATAAAAATAAAAATTGACAAATGTCAAATATACAAAGTAAACAAACCTAAACACCTCTGAACAAATAGTAAATGCAGTCTCTTTCTACATGGCTTCCTTTGAAGCTTTTTTTTAAACCAGTAAATGTTAATATCTGCATTATTTTTAAAGGGTTGTGTTTGTGAGGCAATAATTCTTCATTTTCACAGGTCAGACCTCAGTGCTTTTGTGAGCTGTTTTGTGCCTGCGTTTTGTGTGTTCATAGTAATCCTTTGTGCTGCCCATGTTTCACATTCAAACTATCTCAATAGCTCTTCGAACATAATTTTCATGTTTTCATGTAGAAACAGCTCATTTGTGGCCCCTCTCAAGCTTAACAGATTTATTTTATTGAAAAAATGATAGGCCTTCTTCTTTTTTCTTTTTTTTTTTGCATTGCTGCGAAATAAGATTCAGCAGAGATAAAACATGTCCACTTCAAAGTCATGTTTGTGATGAAAAATCTATTTACGTTGGATGTCAGCATAAATTGCTCAATCAAACATTACCAGCAAAATTAATTTTACTACTTACAAGTTTCGAGCCTGTTATAGGCCATTTAGGAATATCAATATTATGTTTATATGCTATCAATATTGACAGTGATATATAAGAGAATTGTTCATAAGTTTAAATAACTTTTTTTTAATATTAAGAGTAAGTGTCCAATCACCTTTATGACTTGTGTTTTCAACAAACTTCTTACAATAGTTTCCTGGAATTTTGACCTGTTCCCGCTGACAAAGCTGTCCTCATTGAATAAGGTTTGTGGGCTGCCTTGCATGTGCACACATTTGCAGCTTCAACTACTAATTTCTGCAATATGTGAACAGGAATCAAGATAAGAAATTCCTTGGGGAAATCAGGGTGTGACCGTGGCAAAAACATACAGTTCCACACCAAATTGGTAATGAAAAACAAGCTAATTTAATCTAAAGTTAGTTCTAAAGCAACACAGAATGAATTTATCAGAATGCTAAAAATAAAATCTGAGTAAGGCACCCTTAAAACATTGATGCTGTTGTACTTAAACTACTTTGTAATTAATTTGGTGGGCTGCTTAGAGGGATTGGCTACAGAACATGAAAAAGTTAGTACCCACATGTAATTGAGTGTTTTGCCCCAGAGTCCATTTGCAAACTTTAATCTGTCTTTTTATGTTAATTTTGGAACATGTGGTTATGCTTCTCTGAGTGGTCTTTCAATCCATGTGGGTACAGGACTCGTTTTACTCTAAACAATGACACTCTCTTATCAACTTAAGTAGGCGTCTTCTCAAGATCTTTTGCTTTTGTTCTGAGCTTGATACACACATTTTACCTCAAAACCTGTTCGTCAGTTGGATGCGTAACTCAACTCAATTCTGAGGTTTATGATGGCTGAACATTTACGCAGTGTTTATACTTGCATACAATTGTTTGAACAGATGAGTGTGCCAGCTTCAGTCAACTGGAAATTGCACCCAAGAATTAATCAGACCTGTGGAGAATAACAGTTCTCTTCTGGATTTCTTGTTTGATTGCTTTTGATTTTCCCACGACGTCACACAAGGAATGAACATTTTTGAGGTGCTTCCTCAAAAGACACCCACAGGTGTGCCTTAGAGGATTTCAGTCGTTGTGAGTTAACATATCATAAAGGTTTTATTTAGAATTCAAGTTTATCTAAGTTCAGTTGAAATCGATTCAGCTCATTCTATGGCAGCCCAATCATATTTTCAGAATTAGATAAAATGTAATTCAATCCAATTTTATCATAATACGACACAGCCATTTACAGCTGTGTATGTCTAATAAAGGTAGTCAAAAAATTGCCAGCTGCTTGTTCCTCTTCTCTCCTTCCCAATACAGTAACCGTCATTATGTGGGTAAATTTTACATTGTGTTGTTTTTTTTTTGCTGGAGTAGCCCACATATCAGCATGTGATCCACAGCACATTCAAAAAGCGTGAAATAATGTGCAATCTCAAAGTCACACATTACATAGTTGTTTGTCCGAAAGCAGTGACCCTGATAGCATGCATCGCGGAGACAGCTGTGCAAAGTTTCCCCATGTTCTCCTGTGTTATAATCTCACCTCCGCCGTCTCCCATCTCTCCCCGTGTCCACTTTGAGAGAAGGCCATATTCGCGTCGGCTCTGTAGCCATGGAAACGTGCAATTATTGGAGACATCAACAACTCACGCTGAATAATTTTATCTGGGACTGCATGGGTACGACTGCGAAAGCAACCCCCTCAACACACACACACGCGCGCGCGCAGACACACAGGCCTCATGATCTATCTTTCACATTTAGGTAATGTGCTCATCAGCAACTATTTTCAGCAGTCAGTGTAAATATAGCATGCAGGCATCCAATTGCTGCTCGTGTGTGAACGTTTGACGTAAGCATCAATGAAGAATCTTCTTGGAATTTTCTGGTGCTCACAAATAAGGCCAAGCTACATGTCCGGTTGAGTTTATCTTAAATACATTTTACAAATCAAAGGCTTCTGACTGTTTCCGACAAAGTTTTGGAAAAAAAGCAGAACAGTACCAAGGATTGGAGAACCCACTTTAACTGGACACACGTGGTACATGAAGCAGCAGGTAAACTGCCGAATCACCATTACCCGACGATCAAGTATGGTGGGTAGTGTGGCAAATGCTGTGCTAAAACCTCCTGTTCAAGATTAGCGTTAATAAAGCAAACCAGAGATTGAGTTCTGGAGGTAATTTCATATTTTCACACAAACATTGATTTTGTTTGGATTACTGATATTTTCTGATTTTTGGAAAGGGAAACAAATCAAATTCAGAACTACTGCAAGACTTGAAAATCGATGTTTACAAAAACTGCTGGTAGCAGCATCATGCTGTGGGGATGCTTTCCTTCAAGAGGAAGAGGGAAGCCAAACAAAGTTAACGAGAAGATCAATAAGTCAAGTAATGGGGAATCTATGAAGATAACTTGTTAGAGGCCACAAAATTATTAAAGCTGGGGCCAACAAGATCTTCAGTATAATTAATTTTACACTGCTGTGTAAAGATTGCTAGTGTTTTGGAATGAAACAAAAGGATTTGCTAAAACAGGCCCAAAGTGTTGTTTTTTCAGTCTATGGAAGTTATGATAGGGTTTTAAAAGTGTTTCACCCTAAAATGTAGTCTTTTTCAACTTGCCAGCTTCTCTTTAGTTACCTTATATTACCTCTCATCTTCCCTTCTTCAAACGCCAGCTCCCTCCTGTTGCTGTTCCCTGTTTGAATTAAGACCACAGGGATGTCACTGTGCTTCAGAGCTGTAGAAATCCATTAGCATCAGTGTTAACATGGGGCCTCCGTCGTTTTATTAATGTCTGGATTGTCATCTCCCTCATGGAGATGGTGCCCATTGCATGGTGAAAGAGAGCAAAGCTGGAGCTGGGCAACCACTCTGTCAAAGAGGGAAAGGCTGTAAAAGGAAGTGACAGAGAAGAGAGTGGGTTTGTTCCAAAACAAAGTTGGCAGAGTTTGGGTGAGTGTTCAAGGTAATCATGTACAGTCATGGCGAAAACTTTGGCCAAAGACAAATGTTTTACAACCACAGAGTTTAGCTTTTGCCCTCCCATTTAAAGATTTTTTGTGCTAACAGATCAGATTCATAATAATTCATATCAAAGATTATTGCTATGGTATGCAACCATCACTGCTTTCCAAGAAAAAAATTATTTCTCCATGAAAAATGTGACAGCTGATAGGAGGAAGTGCATCTTAAAAAACCTTGGGCAATAACATGTGAACACTGGCCTTTGTGAGGACAAAATAAGAGCCATTCCGCAAAAGAAGAAAATATCAAGAACTCTCATGTTGGCCTTCTGTAAGTCTTGTGCAGGCGACAACTAAGGAAAGTTTAAATGATTTATTCATAAAACAGGTAAGTAAATGTTTCTTTGGTGCTTGGAAAAGGAATCCAGCAAGGCACTGAAGAAGAAGGTAAGTGCCAACAGAGATGATTCAGAAGTTGGGGAACTGATGATGATGAAGAGAAGGAAAGGGATGCTTGCTGTTTCTTTGAGAAGATCAAGATAGTATTAAGATAAATGACAAAAGATCTCGAGGAAATCACAAATTACATCATTTATGAGGGCTTGAAATGATAGCTGTATTTGTGATGGGAAAAATACACAAGCAGGTGCTAGTGGTGACCTATGTGAGTTTTGAATAGTCTTTTAGTCCTCACCTTTGCAGATGCGGACCAGATTGCATGCATTGTAGAGATCTAGTTTTAAGATGGCGGCTTCCTTAACTGGCTCCAACACTGAGGATATAAGGGGAAGTATCTATTTTTAACAGGGATTTACCTGAGAGGTTGACTTTTATTATCAGTGTATGGTCCCCTAAACAAAAAAGAACCCAGCACCAACAGAAGAAGAAGATGGACAAAATATGTGTGCATTGAAGTATTCAGAGATGTTTTTGTTTTTTTCCATGGGGTTCACATTCTAGGCGTGGAATATTGTAAAGATGCTGAGATGGTAGGTGCCAGTGGGCTGGTGCCCATCTCCAGTTATCCTAGGTTGAGAGGCAGAATACACCCGGGACAGAGTACCGATCCACCAAAGGTTGTGGGGAAAACAGGGACCATGATTTTCTGCTGATGATTACTTGAGACACTATATTGAATTGTCTCAGTCAGAAGAGGAATGGTTTCCAAAGATTGGCCACCCAAGGCTGAAATCAAAGTGAAGAGAGGGTCTGGACAGGGATGGTACACCTCTTAACTAAATCATGGTTAATAAGGTTTTGTTCTGAACTAGAATCAATTAATGTCTTAACATGCAATTGATCTTGGTGGATGCAGATAGATAAATGAACTTGGAAACGTGGACTAAGGTTGCTCCTGATTCTGCCCAACAGAACAAGTTTTATCTTTTGTTTTTTGTTGTTGTTTTTTTTGCTAGTGGGCCATGGCTTTAGGAGATATTGGACAGGAAGTGATGGGATAACTGAACTGACATTGTTGAAGCAAAGCCTCATGTTGTCTTTCTTTTGTGGACAAACGGGTTCTGCAGACTAACATTGGCTCCAGTGGAATATCTGTCTTTCTCTGATGTCACGCATTATTCAGGGACCATGGTTCTGGCACAAAGAGGATTATTTAATTTCTCTGTTGAGGGCCCTCTGAGACAATCATCAATTCGAATGGATAGATCAATTAATACTTGCAGTGTTTAAGGTTCATCCCTTCTGGCAAGTTCATCTTTGAGCTTCTCATGAAGTGCATAAAGGAAAGTTCCCATTAGTGCTGGGAAATTCCATCCTGATTCTGCTGCAAGAATGCAAAATTATATTGCCATCTCTGGCTCATATGTTTCCTTGTTTTAAGCTCCACAGTCTTTTAGCTGATTCTTCTTCATTAAGTCTGTGTGGGGAAAAAAACTCTGCTCAAAGAGCTTGAGAAACCTATCAAAAGAAACTAGGTGAATTGTACGCTCATTTACGTACTGGCTTCTACCCATCTGAGGCCTTTATCTTGAAGGTGTCATGATTTGGTTAAGTACCCAGGCGCAGCCAAAATTGATTTAATAAATCTTTACAAAAGCTTAGAGGTAAATCAGTCCAGAAACTCAAAAAATACAGCTAGGAGAACTCGGCTAGAGAACCATAAGTTAAGCAGACGAACCAGCACTGGGTGAAAGGAAGCCAGGAATATAAACACACAGGGCAGAGTGAGCTGATGGGAGAGAAGCCAGGTGAAGCGGCAGATGTAATCGGGAGCAGGTGTGATCAATGAAGGTAGGGAATAGCGAGAGCAATGGAATGGCAGAGGACAAGGAGTAAAACAGAACCTAACCAGAATGCAAAACTAAAGAAAGTATGATCCAAATATAACTAGTTCAAAGACAAACACCTAAGGATCATGACAGAAGGAGCCTAATCACATTTTAAATCTTACAAGAATTGTAGAGAAAGGAGTGAAGTGAAGGTCTGGACACAATGGCTAACTGGAGAATGAAGCCCCAAAAATTATTGATCTCACCCAAAAAAATATATATTGGTAGGGGGGATCGGCGTGGGGAAGGAACCAGAAGGTGCTGTGGAGAAATCAGACAGGGTGGAGTTAATGTGAGAATCTGGACGTCTGTATTGGTTAACTGCTGTATTTGTGTAGACAATGTGTTCAAAGTCTGAGCGACACTTGTGCAGGAAACAATAACGGACATCTGAGTCTGGTTCAAATGATCGACTTACATAGACAGCCATGTAAATCTTTCTTTGGGACTTGGGAAAGGAATTCAGAAAGAGAGCCAACTATTAACAGAGATTGCAACAACGACAATTGCTACATGCATGCTCGGTATGAGAGATTGCTGCTAAGTCAATGACAAAGCAGATGACTGTCCACTGTGGCTACACGCTCTTTCAGGAGGAGTGAACACCGCTTGTCAAGACTCGATGCAATCTGCTGGGTTTCCTTAGATAGAAAACTTTTTGACCAATATATCTGTGTGATTTGAGACGACATGTGTTGTGTAATGGTGCTGTATAAATAAAATTTAATTGAAATTAATTTAGTTATCACTGAATCTGCCTGAGCTGATATGCATAACCCAAAATCTTACCTCAATTGTATCATATTTTTCCCAGACCGCAGGTGAATTTAGCATACACGCATCTCAGGACCAGCAGAGATTTACCTAATGAACAAAATCCAACTTGTAGTCATAATCGTGCCCTCATTCCACTTGAATCACTTCTCTTGCATTGCCCTCTCTGCCTTTTTCCCCTTTGGCTGTATATGAGTACAGTATTTCACCAGCACGGTCCATTTATCAGATCCCATCTACGTCTCGTAATTGAAACTTTTATTGAGATGAAGGGGATAATAGTTGTAAATGTGCTAAACTGGCGCCTCACACCCGGACATGATGTAAAACCATCTGAAGGCATAAAGCAGCCCAAAGTGTGAAATGCTGCCGACTCCTGTGCCATGTATCACACAGTGCCATTAGGCCACTCATGACTGGCTTGCCAGGGTGGATGGCTCAGACGGCGTATCTAAAGGCAAGTGCAGTCGAGGACAAGCCCCATAATTAATAAGCACCTCCGTACACAAGGCACCGCTCTTTTCACCCAGGTTGACTCCCTAAAAGCCTGTCATCATAACTTTTAAATGGTAATCAATGCACAGTATTCCAGCTCATGTACATCTTTTAAAGAAACCTATTCAAAGACATTTGTTTAATTGTAATTGGGCACATGCTGTTGTTATATGATCTAGAATGTGCTACCGCAGTGATCAGATTTCTGAATTAAAAGAAAAAGAAATAAAAAAAAACAGTACACAAAATGTACGCTTCACTATTTTTCTATATGTTTTGTATTTAAAAAGAATGTGCAGCTAAAGATGATTGTCCCAATAGACAACAAGAGTATCACTGAATAGTTCATTCATTTCGGTAATTTAAGTGAAACTCATTTTATATCAATTAATTGCATGCAGAGTGAAACGTTGGGTGTTAACAGAGTGCTGTATTCAAGTATGATCTGGGAGAGTATAGTGGAAAGAAAAACTGGTAGAGAAGTACAAAAGTAAACTGGGATAACCAGAGCCTTGAGCAAATTGTGAAGCAAATCCCAACAGATTTACCACACATGCTGCCCAGTATACTGTTGTAGCTATTTTTGTGAAATTATACTTGTTAATTACTTGTTAATTTTCCATTTTGTGAATGCTATATAAGTCAGCGGATGCTTCTTTTGTGTACTGAAACAGTCTCCCGCATAATTAGACCTAGAGAAACGGAATCTTTATTTTAAATCAGGATTTTTATGTGGGGCGCCATTCAAGCTCAAACACTTTCACAAATATACTTCCACTACACCTTTTTGGAACATTTGAAGTTCTAAAAATGCTTCCTAAAGTTGGTTTCGCTATCCCAAACAGCTGCACTTGCATCTTAAAGAAGTGTTATTTGATCTACCTCTGCTGCCTTCTGGCCATGTCTTTTTCCAGAGAGGTGAGTGTTTGTGATGCATTCCTGATTTGCTCAGCGGAATTTACCTGAGCATACTATGCAGTGTTTGCAGAATCACTTTTCTTTATGTGCTCCAAAAACCCCTCAAACATTTGATGGATGGCTCCCGTGAAACCTTGTGGCCTCCAAATAAGCTATAATGTAATTCTGCTTCTTCTGTGATTTACCTCCATGACCCCGTGCAAGGAACAATCAGCAGCTTTCAGCAAAACACAGAGCCAAGGTTCAAATATCACAAAAGAAGGAAAAAATACAAACAGACTGCAACAAATGACTCTGAAATGATTCCAAGGCAAGCTGGAACAAAACTGTGACAGGAGGCAATAGAATGGCTGCTTAAAAGTGTTTACAGCAGTCCAGTAAGAGAAAGGAACACATTGGCAGATATTTTTGCTGTAGTGTTTTGCAAAGGTATTCCTGCCCCTTCAACTCAAATAAAACCTAAAGGTATGGAGGAATGCATTTTAAGAGGGAAGATCTCAGAGCTTCAGAGCTCAAGTTTCTTTCCACCTATGTGAAATATTTACAAGGTATGAACAAAAAAGTTAGATTTTTAACACAAATTTGCATGTTTTAGACAACTTTAGGAGCACATTGGCTTGTTTTCCAGCTTTTATCCTCATTTTGGACAACTAAACTTAGACCTCACTGGATTTCGGCTCCCTCTTTTCTTTTTTTTTTACACAAATTATTTTCATCATAGTTCTAATCTTTCTGTATGAGTTATTATTCAGTTTTAATCGAGGTTTCATCTCTCAAAAGTTGATGGGGAGTTTGTTGGGGCTACCATGAGCTGTCCTGTTTCATCATCAAAGATGTTGGAGGCTTCTAAAAGAGATCGTGGAGGGAGTTCGTCCCTCCAGCAGGATAGTGATCCTGAACATACAGTCAGAGCTACAATACAATACACATAAAGGACTAACGCAGAGGGAAGAGAACGCGTGTGTGTGTGTGTTTTGGGCCTTTGACAGTTCCTGGAGAGGGACGAGCGGCGGGGACAGACAGACTTTAGATCGGAAGGGAAACTGAGGCAGAGGGACCCAGGTGGAAGCAAGGCAACCCCGGCACCTCCTCTGGTACCGAACTGGCAGATTCATTGCGTCTTTTACCAAACGAGGTAGCAGGAGGACATGTGTGTGTGTGTGTGTGTGTGTGTGTGTGTGTGTGTGTGTGTGTGTGTGTGTGTGTGTGTGTGTGTGTGTGTGTGTGTGTGTGTGTGTGTGTGTGTAGGGACAGACCGGAGCTAGAAGATATGCCGCAAGGCATCGAGGCGGGATGCCAAAAGAAAGATAACGTTTTTTAATCTCAGCTGAAGAGCAGGATATCCCATACAAGGAGGGCTTTATAAGCAAATCCTCATAGGATGATTGGTTGAGGTAAAAAGAGGACTTAGTGCAGATTGGCTGGATTGTAGGCACCTAATGATACGGTTGGGGAAAAGATGTTTTCCATTTTTAATTTCCATTCAGGCTCCATTTCTGTTCTCATCTACACCATGGTAGGACAGCTTGAATCCTGCTCCTGAGCTCCTAGCCATGCTACTGTTTCACCTGGGCCTCTCAACATAGAGTATGTCCACCTTCCTCTGCATCAAGTCAGCAAACTCTTTAGCGTTTTCTGTCATAGTCCCTGCATTCCACATCCCTACTATCAGTTCTAGACTCTTCCCTTTTCTCTTCTATCTCTCTGCTACAGCAATGTTTTCCTCTTCCTTCTTTGTTGACCAATAACCAAATTTCCACCATAGCCCTGTTGGTCACCAGCACTTATGACAGTCAATGTTAAGCTGGGTCTCAACCGATCCAGTATGGAGATTACGTTATTGACTTGCATGTAAATTTTGTAAATGTTTTGTGCACAGTGCCCTTCCTGATGCAACGCATGGCATCCAAAAGGACACAGGACGTCTTTTTTCCCAGGTATGGGTGTGGTCCGCTCCCTCTCCCAAAAACATCTCAAGTTTCCGCTAGGTGCGGAGCCCATCCCCCCACGTCCTGCCCTCCTCCACTTCGTTGGCGGGCGCCTTGGCCCTCTGGCGCGTTGGTTGGCTTCGGGTTTGGGGCGGGTTCCCGGGCGTGCGCCGGCCCACTCCCGGCGGCCTCTTCGCGGGGCCTGGCCCCCCGGGGGGCGGCCGGGGCCCCCGTCGCAGAGGCGGGGCACCCCTGGGGCGTCTGGCCCCCGGGGCCCATGGCCGGGACCACTCCAGCGGGGCTGGCTGCCGGCGGAGCCCACGGGCTCGTCCCCGCGGCTCTTGAGGGCGTCGGCATTGCGGTGGCTGGGGGATTTCCTCGGGGTCGTCTCTGCTCCTTCTTTGGGGGGGGGGGGTTGCAGATATCCTGTGTCGGCCCCTCCTGGGCGACCTGCTTTAGGGGCCCCTTTGGGAGTCCGGGGTTATGGGTTCTTTCACTTTCTTTTCTCAAGTATCACATTACACATGTCAGCTTACATAATAATATATATGATTTAGCAATGGCATCTAGGTGTTATTTGGTTGTATTTGTTGCTTTATGTCTGTTGGTTGTGCTGTTCTTTTTGCATCTCTCTTTCCAGGTGACGGAGCAGACGGAGAAGGTTTTATCATTCTCTCCCTTTTATCTCCTCTTTCTTTCACCTCTACTCTTTTTTTTTCTTTTCTTTCTCTTTCACTTCTTGTTCTTCCTTTACTCTCCCATTGTCATGTCCATATAATTTGAAATTCTCCTTGCAGGAATCACAATAAAGCTATTTACAAGCATAAATCAAGTGGAGCACTATGGCGAAAGCTGTTCGCTCCACTTGTAAAAGCAAAATCTGTCGAGCTCTATCTGGCATTGAGACATCAATTCCTATTGCCACATTGCTAGACAGGACACTGGGAAAAAAAAAAAAAAAGGACACAGGACAACGCCTAGGATAAAAAATAAAAAAACAGGTTGTTTACAAATTTTTACTTTTTTGTGGGTCTGTTACCTATAAATTTGGTGTTGCAATTTTTTTGGACAGTTGAAAGATGTTTGTCTGTTCAATGGACATATGTAACAAGTATTTTAATGCAGGGCTGTAAATCATTTTTACATAAAAACATATTGCTATGAGTTACATTTGTTGGTATGGAACATCTATTGACAGGCACATTTTTTTTTGATTTCCACAAGATTTATATCATTGGAAAGCCTATCGATTCCACTCTTTCAGGATCTGTAAATAACACAAAACAACCCCAGATAGTTTTGCTGTGGCCTGTCACATATGTAACACTAACCATCAAATTTTCCATCTGACTCAGATTCATCCATATGTCCTTCCTACTCTCTAATGTGTGGGGTCTATATTCACAAACACATCCACCATGTGTATCACAGTATCACACTGTGCATACATCTTAGGCAATCACCATGAGCCTTTGAAGTTACTCTTTCTCGCCCTGTGAAGTCTTGCAGCTTCATAGTTCGGCTCAGACGGTGGGAAAGAGGCCCCACTACTGAGGAAGAAAGGGCGCTTCAGTCCTCAGGGTCAGTCCAAACATAATGGATTGTTGAGCTGCAGCCAAACTAATTGTTTAGCTTCAAGAGCAAGTGAGTCTGGGTGGAAGTTAATTCAGGTACTTTTGGATCATACTTTGTATAAGGAAGTAACAGAACTTGTATATTTCATTTTCAATGTTACATTCTGATTTAAAACAGTGCCTTGCAAAAGTATTCCCATCTCTTGAAATGTTTTACATTTTGTTTCATTACAGTCACAAACCTAAATTTATTTTCTTGAGATGTTAAAAAACAGATAAATTAGCCCTTAAGTGTGTGATAAATGGAATGAAACTAAAACTGTTTGTGGAGGTTGTTGTAGGACCGAACCGCAGAAAGGAGCTTGGAAGATGCATACTGAGGTGAAGGTGGTATTTATTAACAAAACGTTAACAGACTTATGGGCAGGGCAAGCAAAGACAATGACCATAAATAACATAAGGAGCAGACCAGAACAGAGGTAGCATAATGGAAGATCCAACAAGGGGGAAGAGGAGCCAACAGTTTAAATAGTGAGGGGAGGTGCAGAGGAGAAAGCTGGAGATCAGGCAGAAGCTATCAGGGAGACAAGTAATTAGCTGAAGAAGAGGGAGCGCAATGGAATGACAGAGACTTGGAGGAAACACAGGGCCTAACAAGAATACAGAAATCACAAAGAATAAACAGACTAACAATCGACTGACTACTAACTGAACTATTATGGGCAGGAAACCAAAGATCTAACAGAAACAGGAATAAAGCAACTGAATCCATCCGGAACTACATACTAACTAATGACAGGAAACAATAAGGAAAGGACAGAATCTATAGACTAATAAACAAAACTAAAGAGGGGAAAACAAAAACAGACTGCCCAAGAGCCTAAAGGTGCGTTCACATTGAGCGTGAACTCAACCAATTATTACTAACGATACAAGTCCAGAAAGTAGCAGGTCTGGAAAAGAGTTAATGAGGAGGCTGGAGTGGCAGGGAAGTGAAAGTGTCACTAGATTGCACGATTGTACTACTCTCTTTCTGGCTTCGGCCGGCGATATGTCAGGTAAGCGACAGCAAGCAAAAGTGGCAACATTGTGGCGCCAATGTGAACGCACGTTAAAGGGGAAGTCCGGTCAACAAGGAAAAATCAGGGTATCATTAGCTATAACTAAAACTAATACATTTGTGGTTATTTAATGAACTTATCTTTAATCAATAAGAAAATAAAAACATAAATTGTCGTCTGAATCACTGTGTATGGGGGCTGACATGACTGCCCAAATATGGGCAGTAAGGGGCGTTTGACATCACATCCTGCGACGTGGAAGAGCGGAAGCGGCGACAGTATTTCTCTCCGCTTTCCATGCAAAGTCAATAGGAGCCGTTCTACACAGCTGCGATCATCAATAATTATTTCGGATTTCCAGAGGACTTCACCGCTGACATTCCCAAGAGCTATTGCTGAAGCAACAATGCCCACGTGCATGGCCATCGGATGTTCCAACACAACTGGTAAAAGAGGAAAAAACATTGCTTATTTCAACACAGTCACTTCAGCGATCTCTCCTCCGCTGTGTGTCTGTGTGTGTGTGCGCGCGCTCTGCTGCAAACTGAAACTGAAACCCCGTCTGTTAGATGCAAAGCCGTGCTGCGCGGAGCGCGCACACACACACACACACACACACACACGCGTGTATAGATATATACTGTAGGACCCGACTGAGTTTGATCTTGGAAAATAGTGCGCCGTGACAAACAGAGCGTTGAAACTTGCTCAACAGCGGGTCCGCCGAGTGACGTAAAAAAATGGGGGGTGACAGTACTATTCTTGACCAAGATGGATTCCTCCACATAAACATGATTAAATGAGAATTATTATTAATTAAAAAAACATATAATTTTTTGCACAGTATGTAGTAGTTTTATATTTAAAGTACTTTCAGCAGTTTGAATTCTGATTTTGACCGGACTTCTCCTTTAAAAATAATCAAAGACTTGGATTTTAACCAACACAATTTCATTTTTTGTGATAAAAAATCTAAAAAGTGTGGCATGTATTTGGGATAACTACCTATACAATAATGTCAAGAATGACTTTTCTCTCCAGTTAGGTTTTTTAGTGTATGTCTCAACCAGGTTTGCATATCTGAAATTCAGGAAGCAATCTGTGGTCAACGGTCTTCAGAGTGACAGACTGAGTTTTGAACTGCCAATGTTTGCAGCCTCTCCAAGATTAAACACCTGGCTCTCTAACAACTAGGACACCACTCCCACAAAAAGCTTCCATTTTAGCATTTAGTTGGGACAGGTGGATCAGAAAATATAAACACAAACATCTGATCAGTGTACTTTCATTGGAAAAAAGTTTGCCATAACCTTATAAACACAACCCAAAACACCTTACAGTCAGGCTCAAATTACTGTTGAACTAAAACCCTTCCATTATAGTATGTTTAGGGTCTTTTGTCCTGCTGAAAGTTAAACCTCCACCCTGGTCTCAAATCTTTTGTAACCTCTAACAGATTTTCCTACATGATTGTCCTCTATTTAGATTCCTATCACCATTTTCATTGTATGCTTGAGTTGTTAAGACTGTTGTGTGTTTTTTTTTTTTTTTTTGTATTTTGCCTTATTCTGTTTAACAGTATAGACCCCTTGCAACCACGTGACTCCGTTACCCAGAACCCCTTGCGTGGCGGCCATATTGGTTGGCATGCCATTGTCTACACAACGCGCCAACATGCAATCAAAGTCTTACGTGGATGAGTTACAGCCTTCTGATAAGGCAGCTTACTTCGCTAAATGTGCAAGGATCGGTAATGTGGACCCTTTGGCTCTTCCTGATAAGGATTTTTCTAGCAAGTCCCGATGATTGGCCATCAGTTTGCTGTGCGGATCTGGTGAACTACCTTGTGTTGTCACCCACCCCAACGTACAGTGGCGATCAGATGAAGGTCTACAAGAGTTTGGAAGTGCACAAACAGTTCACTGCCGGATGGATACGTGAACTGTCTGTTTGTTACCTGAATGATGTAGCAGTTGTGCTGCCGCCTGTTTCGGCATGCCTCCGCTCGCGGGGCGGGCCTGGCGACCTGCCGTGCCGTGCCGCGCGGCCGCCGGTGCGGTGCGTGAGCTGGGCTCTACCCCCTGCTCTGGGTCCCTGTTCACCCACCGTCGCTCCCCTGCCTCTGCCACCACAGCGAGCGGTCCCAGAGGGGGCACGACTTACAGTGTGTACAGTCCGGCCGCGTCCGAGCGTCGCACCACACGGATCGTGAGCGGTGAACTTTTTAAACCCCGCGGTTCCGTGGCACAGTTTGAGATGTTTATAAGTACCACGACTGAAAAACTCGTACAGTGTATGCCCGGCTTTTTTTAGCCGTGAACACACTGTAGGAGTTAGCAACGCCACATGCCTACCAGACTATCTAACTAAGTACTACTCATGCTACTAGGCCGTTCCATTAATTTAATTTACAATCAACATATCCATTGATGAATCAGCACCTTACCTTTTACAAAGTGATCGCTGCACACGCGTGCATTGTTGATGTTCACGTTCTCAAGATCAGCACGTGAAATTCGTGTCAGCCAAACACGCCGCCTGCGCCTTGAAAACTCAAGTGTCTTAGCACACTGCCGGTCTATTATGGTAGGCAACCTATAGAAAGACGTTTTGTCCCTCCCAGCACGATTCCCGCAACCAACAACGCAACAGGTTTGCACCATATTGAATAGTCTTTTGTATACGCTCCGCCGTCCATGCGAGTAATAAGATAACTGGGCCAGTGCAGTGGTGGGTAGTCACGCTAGCCTGCCCACCAAGATGGCGGCGCGCACTCCCGATCACGTGACCGTGACGTCAGATGCAAGGGGTCTATAGAGCCCTTTAGTGGGACAAATTTCTTCCACATCAATTGAAACACTTATTGCCAATTGAAAATGCTCCATGGAAGTTGTTAAAAAAAATAGTTTTTCTAAGGCGGCAAAATCCTTTTGACGACACTGCAGCATTTTGCATGTAACACAAAATTTATGAAGTTTTGTTCTCATCCATGAATGTCAGGTGTGTTCCTAGGTCTCAGACGGCAGTTGGTTCCATCGAATTTCATTTAAGGGTATAAACAACTTTTGAAAAACAATGAATTTGCCCATGCACTTCACAATTAGATTGTATTTTGTGTTGGTCTATTATACAAGGTTGCAATAAAATAAATTGACAATTTTTGTTGTTGATATTTTTATTAATACTAAAACTTTGATGCATATGCTTTAATAGATTGCAGCTCATGTGTATCAGCCCAAATTAATACAGACAGAATGAAAATTTCTGTTTTCAACGGATTAAGCAACACAATCTGCCCACAGTCCCTGTGAAACAGAGTACATAAAAGAAGTGAGAATATGTTCTTGCATGATTATATCATGTCCTTGTATGAAGAAAATGGACACATATGACTTGAAACTAAGGGAAAAAAGGATATGTGATTGGTGAAAGACGAAAATTGGGAACATTTTGTTTCCTATTTCATCTTTTGAGGCTGCAAAGACACCTCGATTGTAGCAAACAACTGTCTTTGGGAGACCAGAAATAGAGTGACTTTAATGACTTTAATGCACAAGAGAAAAAGTAGAGAAAGTAAGGAAAATGGCATAGACTGACTCAAAAAGTGAGACTTTGATGGAAGGAAAAATGCATCTAACACCCTGATAGTCGATGCTGGCAATTTTCACATGGCCTGATCCATTGGTCTAGACTGGGCATCTGGGCTTGCAAAGTCTGGTTCACATCTAGGTTAATGCCGAACAACAGCTGTCTCCTCTTCCTCCCTCGGTAGTTTTACTGAATGGTGACAAGATTTCTTTGTTAGAGCAAAATAACGGATCAAAGGATTGCATGCCAGAATCCATTGTTAAATATTAGTGAATGGAATCTCAATCCCTTAAAAGAAAAACATGGCTTGGCAACACTAATGTCCCTCTTGAAGTTTCCAAATAACCATGGATAAACTCCTTAAAAAAGGTTAAGCTTGTTTTCTGAATGCAGCAATTGTAATCACTGAAATACTATTAGTTTTACATGCTCTGCTGAAAAAAAGAAGTCTATTATGTTTAATTTTGCTCTATTTACATACTATATACAAAGATGCAACAAAATTAAAGTAAGTGCTAAATCTGAATGTTCTTAATGAGCAGAGCTGTGAAAAACTATTTGCCAAATTTTATATCGTCTTTTCTGCATTTGCTTTTTTGTCATGATTAAATATTTCCTTTAAACAACCTTTTATATCAGACAAATATAACCTGAGCAAAAACAACCAAAACCTGTTTTTGCCGTTGATTTTTGTGAAATATTTTAGTAGCTCGACCACTCCTGTGAACAATCGTTACTGTTTGTGGTTTTCTTCATATTAGGACAATAACTGTCTGGCTTTTAAATCATCACAGACTGACAGATGGCAATGACTTTATCTTTTTTTATTAAGATTGGGGGATGAAGTGTTTCTTGAGATTTATAAACCTACTTCATATTGACAGGTTATATTTAAAGCCGATGATGCACCGTACTGGCTGCCCTTCTCAAAAACTTGCCTATTTAACTTGAGATACATCGGTGAATGGGTCATGTGGCCTAGGTCACTGACCCATATTCTAGGTTACGGAAGTTTCTGTCTGCCCTTAAAACAAGACAAACAGATATGACACTTGCCTGATCAGACATATTTTTGGTTCCTTGATGTAGAGGGGTGACAGCGACCTTGTCTTCACAAGTAACTCCATGACTTCTCAGTCTGCTGGTCCAAAGTAGTCTGCTATCAAATAGGCTATGTGCACAAGATGGCGCCCGCTAACTTCCGGCCAAGCGTGGTGATGGCATCCACTTCCTGTTGTAATAGAACTATTTTTGTCAGTGAGACAAAACTTGCTAAAATGTCTAGTTTGACAGATGTTTGACCTGGTTTAGTTCTGTTTTAGACCATTTTGATCCTTTTTAGGTTATCTTAAGTGATTTTCCACAAACTAATTTAGTTGTGAAATTATTAAAATGTGAACATAATAAACGATCCCGTCTCTGCCCCCTAGTGACTGAATTGAGAATTGTGCTTATTTCTTTTTTCCCCCTGTGAAGTTTGTTACTTGTTTGTAAAGGCCACAAATAAAATACTTTATAAAACCAATACTTCTTAATTACTGATTACATTAAAACACTGTTTTGGGGAAATCTACATTAATAAACAAACTGGAATACTCAAACAACAAACTTTTATTGTGCTGTTTAAATTCTTAGCATCGTTTTTCTTACATTTGCAAGATACCTTAGCAAAACATGGGTTTTTAAAACAACTCTTAAAAGCTACTAAATCCACAACATGGCATATAGTGGTAAGATGTTAGAACAGAATTAACTAAATAGGACAATAGAAAATTAGTGTACTAAACCATTACTAAGCCATACATAAAATAACAAAATACATAGTAACAAGCTCAGACAGTAAGTAATAGCAGTAATAGTAATAGCATCTTTATTGTCATTGAAACATACATTGAAACATACATTACAATGAAATTTGTTCTCTGCTTTTAACCCATCCCCTTGGGGACCAGTGGGCTGCCATGTGCGGCGCCCGGGGAGCAATCTGGGGGTTAAGGGTCTTGCTCAGGGACCCAGAGTGCAGGCGCTGGGGATCAAACCGGGTACTTGCATCCTTCTCTGAGTGCAAGCGCACTGCTCTAACCACTAGGCCAACACTCTCCCGTTTGACAACCAAACAAACCAAAATTAGTTTGACCTGCAACCTTGACATTTTGGAATCTACACTTTTTTAAATAGTGACAATCCATATAACTCTTAGTATTGGGACATTTTATCTCCAACAAACCAAATTTTGGCCTCTCAGTCGGGTCAAAAACAACACCATCTGGAGAAGAGCCCAACCATGGAGCATCAGGGTGAATGATGAACCCACAGGGCCAAAAGTTGGTGTTTTTGATCCTGCAGCTTTCCTGGATAGCTGATGGTTCAAGTGCTAGGCCCCTTTTCATGGCGGCTGTGGCTGCTGTTGCCTTCTTGATGCGCTGCGCTAAGCACAAAGCAGAAGTGGTTCATCTCACATGACATACTTCCCAGAATCGAGAAGAAGTAATACAGGGCCTCCTGACATCATGCCATTGAACTGTTGCGCTCTGCTCCCTGGTGGCATCTTCAATTTGACGGGACTGTTCCAGCGTTGTCACAAGACACTCCAGTTCAAGTTGTTGCTGTTGGCTGCAGACAAACTGGACACAGGTGGGCTCGAGATGGTGGTGGTGGTCAAGAGGCAGTGACGGCGGTGGAGGGGCATCCACATGACGAATTATTACCCGACTGACTGGTAGTGGGTGCTGAAAAGCGAACGGACTGCCTTCCTGGGGTCCGTTCTTCGTACGTTGCTTAAAACATCCGAGATCAAATGAGACATCCAAGATGATTTCATCCGGCTAATCATGATCCGGCTAATTGGGTTCTTCGAACGCACCTGTTGTTTATGATTAGTATCACTGGATTGAGTTATCTGAGACAACTGCGCGTTCATGCGTTTGTTTAAAAGGGGAAATGTATCGATAGTAGAAACATTGATCAGCAACGCTGCTATTGGCTGTTCAGCATGGCCAAAGAACGCCCACAGTTTTTCTCCAAGCAGAACAAGAGCTTTTAATGGAAGGTTATGCTGAATTTGAGTCATTAATTAAAACACCTCAAAATCTGTTAAAGCCAGGAGAGAGGGCTGGCAAAAAGCAGCAGACAAATTAATGCGTAAATACTGTCCATGGTAGATGTTTCTATCACTCTCTACAGTATGTATTTTTGCATTTTAATAATTTCATATTTACTTTGTTCTTTTATGTCAGAGCCTCCACGGGACCCACTAGAACATGGAAAAAGTGAAGTACAAGAATATTCTACAAAATGGTAGCCTTTAATTATTATACTTTATTTTAAGAAGCCACTTTCTATGGCAAAAGATCCAATATCGGTGTCATTCCTTAGACACTGGAAGTAAAGGACGTGCAAACTGGGAATTTTAACAATCCACCCATAGTTTTTTTCTAATGCAACATACGGCTCGACAGGAAGCAAGCCTTTCAAAGTAAAACTAAACTTCACAATAAAATGGCCTGAACAAATCTTCTTACTGAATAAGATAAAAAATAAAAAGCAAACCATCATACAAATAACTTACATATTTTAGATTTATGGCTCCAACACCACCTTTTCCTCTTTAAAAGCCACTGTTAAATGATGTGTTTGTCTGTTTATAACAGCCACCAAGAAAAATCTCTCTACAATTAAACTGTCGCGCTGCACTAAAGGATCCTGCCTATTGCACAATACACCATTAATTCGAAAAGCTCTGAAATTATTCTTGCACCTTCCGCAAATAGTTGCCGTCATAAAAATGGACAAGACATGGCTATGACAGACTTCCCTATCTCCTCCGCTTATAAAGCTGCGATCTAATCTTGTTTACATGAAATAAGCCTGCTCGCTAGCAGGTTTAAGCTTGCGCACATGTTGCTATGACAGCAAGTCCAGGATGAGTTTTGAAGAACCAAACGATCCAAGATCATGCCAAATCAATAATAATCAAATCCAGCTGAGTTAGCGACGTACGAAGAAGGGACCCCTGGACTTTACCAAAGGCCGATTCAACTAAAGGGACATCAGCACTGATTGCCGTGGTAGTAATGAGAGGTGCAAGGTCTGCTGAAAGTCCTGATACACCTCTGCTATTCTGAGAACATCAGGGTCTGGTGTGTCTCCTCGCACGGCCTTGTAACGTTTGCTCCTTCAAAAAAAAAAAAAAAAAAAACAAGACATCCAATTAATACATGTTAACCAAAATAAGTATTCAAAGAACATATTCAGTTACTTCAACCTTACATTTACAATAATTACCTTACACCATTTCCAACTGTGCGCTGCTGTTTTGGTGTTGCAGATATAAAAACCATGTCACGCACGCGGCCTGGTTTAACACCCTGTAAAACAATTAAATGAAATGCTTAAAAATAATAACATTGATGATAAAAACCAGAAAAGGTACAAACCCAGGAAAGCTCCATCAACCTTCACAGAGTTCAGAGAGCACGTGTTCTTTTTTTAACACTTACGGTTTTTGTAAAAAGTTGGTTCAATAATGGGTTGTGTTTGAATCCATTTATCTAAAAATAGGTCATTAAGCAACAACATAAAATGGCCAGGGCTGCACTTAAAATGTATATTTTGATTGTCATAATTTTTTAGCAAGCCGAAAAAAGACTGGAAGAAAGTGCAGGACAAAAATTTGCTTGTTTTTTTAAACCTTAGCCGATTTATGCTCACGTCTGTTCTGAAAGATGAATGAATGCACTTTGGGTTGACATCCCAATTCTTTTTTATAACTATTTGCAAAGATACAAATGAAAGTTTGCAGTTGTATACAGAGTAAGAACTATCTCTGCAGCACAATGCTTTTAATCAATTTCAAGCTTTTTTATGCATCACAAAGCGTCTAAAACTACAACTTTGAGCAGGCTTATACGAACGAATGTGAAATAATCACGTCAGTGACTTTGGTAGGCACCATGCATATTTTAATAAGTAATAGTACAATGAAGAAACTTTGTTTACAAAAAATAATGCTTCCCTGGCGTCATAACTTAAATAAGAAGCACATTTCTGAACATATTTGCCAACCAAACGCACGCAACGTAAACAACAGACGTCGCTCACATAGAAACTGCACACCGCGGTGAAGTTGGTTTGATATTGAACATTCAAACTCTAGCTCACGGTTGATCCGGTTGAAGCACTCCGATTTCGGCCAGCGTCTCAACAAATCTTTGAACCAAGCACTCTTGAGAAACAAAAATCAATAAATTCCTTATCTTGTGACCAGCTAATATGAAACTAATATAAATTGATCCCGCTGAGTCCGCGGAGCTTGAATGTCCAATATCAAACCAACTTCACCGCGGTAAACTGCACTGTGTTCCAGTCTTTAAATGAAGTAAAAAGAAGCAAAAGAGCAGAATGAACAGGCCTAGGAATTGGCCTTAGCATTAACAGAGTCATATATATTTGAACTTACAATATAACAAAAATCTGCAGTCATAACAGACTAGCTTCTGGGGCTCTCGTGTAGCTAAGCTAATGCTAAAGTTAGCAACTTATATGTGCGCTACTACTCCAACACACAACAGCTATAAATACTTACGCTGCACAGGAGCTACATCAGACCCCCAAAATATAGTCCTCTTTGCATAGAACTGATCATTTTATGTGATTTCAGCCTACTCTGAGTTCATGAGGCTTATCATTTTTGCGCACCGATCTATAACAGACCGCCCTGACGCTCACTATCCCTGACGAGTCTTTGTTGGACACTGTGGTTAAAACATTAAAACAGAATCTGAAACAATGGCTTTGAAGTTATGTTAAAACAAATATATTATAAGTCAAAACGAGACAGTATATGTATGTACAGAATAAAAAACACTACCTAGGTAGTCAACATTGGCTCAGCAGTGACCGACTGGTACATTACTTACCTTCAAAGTTTTCAATGTAGTTCGACACGTAAAACTTGAAGTCTTTCTCTTTTTTACTCCGTGGACCAGATGATAAGGTTCGTATAACCCGGAGGACGTCGTTAATTGTTATTTTTGGAATGTCCTGCAGGCAGCGTGTAGAACGCCATTGCTTGCCGTGGGTGAACAGCCTAGCCGGAAGTATGCTCCCTTACCCCTTTCAGTTAGCGGAAGTTGCGTAGCAACATCGTGCACATAGCCTATTCCAAAACACAGAGGGTGATTATATATTTTGTAGGGCTGGGCAACGATTAAAATCTTTAATCGCGATTAATTGCATAATTTGCCTGATTAATCATGATTAATCGCATTGTATGCGCAAACTCCAAGAATGAATTCAAAAGTAGTGTAAAGAGCACTTTTGTTTTAATGTTCTGCTGCCATATGAACAAAAGTGTTGTAACATTTGTAGCACTTATCAGTAACACATATTTAGTGTAAAGCTCAACTTAAACATGTAAAACAAAAAATAGCAATAATAATAAATTAAAGCTTATTGCCACTGACAGGAAATTCTCTTTATGGGAAAAAAATCTACCAAAAACAGGCAATTTCTGAGGTAACAGCAGGGAGCAGCATTACCAAAGTGTGAAGCACAAAAAAAGGTCCACAGTAGCTATCCACTTCGCCATTACATTGGTTAGCTTCTCTGAGTCATTGAATTGTTTGGTGATGTCTACAGTGTGTTTGGCATTTAAGTGATATGTTAAGCTCAAGGTGCTCCAGTGATAAGAAAGTTTAACTTGGCAGTGGTTACAACTAACTTGTTTCTGTCATATTCGTTGCTGGAAGAACTTTACACTGAAATGCTTGCTAACTTGATATGCGTGCATGTTTATTTGACGTTAACACGCGGTTTTTTGTTGTTGCTTTCTCGCGTGCATATAGTGAATGGCAGGGAAAAAAACAGGCAAAAATACATGGATACTTTGAAGCGACTTCACCGACGGCGTCGATGCAGACCCTCCAGCCGCCCCCCCCCAGGCACAAAACTTGTTCCAGCCGCCAACTCACCGCCTCGCCTAGGCAAATTCTTGCGGGAAACACCGCCTTCCCCATGTCAGCTTTCTTTTTTTTCGCACGTCAGCTTTGTTTTTTTCCGCATTTTACTTTTTCCAGCCAGCACCTTTCTTCCTGTTTGAATCCGAGGCTGGGCTGACAGCGAGGTTATTGGCGCATTATCGCCACCTACTGCTCTGATTCAAACCCCTACACCGCAGCAACAGACCTTCACAAAATAAAAGCATGTGGGCAACATGCGTTAATGCGCGATAAAGTAAATATCGGCGTTAATAGTCTAATGAATTAATGCGAAATTAACGCGTTAACTTGCCCAGCCCTAATATTTTGCAATTGTGAAGTGTTGATAGTAGCCTTTAAGGGAACTAAACCTCAAAGTTTTAGGTCCTAGTGACTACAAGTTACACATTGCTCCTTTAAGCAATTAATTTATTCTCCAGGACTAGTAGTAAGAAGGTTCTGTATTAGTAGAACTAAACTCAGCCTTCCAAAAAGAAAGAAAGAAAAGTAGTTAATCATAATTCATTTGACATTTAATATGGATGAGAATTACATTTTCCACATGGGACCAGATTGGTTTGTGTAATTTCTGCCTTAATGAATGAAATTTTATTAAAACCACATGTATTTATTCAAGTCATCTGTTTCTGATGTTATGTTAACCCCTTAAGCCCAGAGGCTGTTAGGAGCAATTTCCGCCTGAAATTACATATGTGATATAAATAAAGTACAGCTCCAAAGTTAAAAAGTGTAAATGTAAATGGAAATAGCCATGTGACACAAAGGCATTAATGAATATTTTACAGGTGGAAGCATTATTGCAAATGTCATCATGTCTGATTTATAGGTGATTAAACAAAGAAAAAATCCAAATGTTTGAGCCTTGCCCTAAATGTTTTACAAAATAAAAACACTGCAAAACACCATGAAAACCCCTTTGAAAATAAAGGAGAAGCCTTAGACTTTATAGATCCACATTTCGAGCAAAAATGGGCCAAAACTGTGCCAGATGTGTTTTTCACCTTATAAAAGGGAATCTGGTCAAATAAAAGTGCTGATCTCCATTTTAGGATTCCCTTTGCATATGACAATGCATTTGTTCATAAGATTTAATCCATGTTTCATCAAAATGTACCATTGTGCACAGCACAATGTCAATGAAATGAAGAGAAAGTGAGCTGAATTGTCCTTTTTTTCTCAAACAAGAATTTTATTGAAAAAAAAAAGACTTACCAATTAAAAAAAAATTTATTAACAACATGAGCAAACCAAAATTATCAATAAACAAAGGTTGAAAAGGCTCAGAAAAGACCATGATTTGGTTTTGTTAATTATGGGATCAGGAGGATGCCTCGGTGAAATTGTAGGTGTCTGTGGCTCAGTGTCTACCTGGAGTGTGCCTCACATCCTTGGGAAAATGATCTTTGTGTATAAGTTATTTGGTATTCTCATCGCACATTTTGAGAAGATGCTGTACATGCATTTTTTCCCTTTGCTTTAGTGCTATTATTTAGTAATACTTATGTGGGTAATATAATATTTCTACGCTCTACCATGAGTTCAAAAGGGTTCTGATTTGGGCTGTTTGTTTTAGAGTTGGGCAGGTTTGACATGTGTTTGGGCTGGAAACTGTCAGACTGATCTGACAACACTGAAGGGGAGTGAGTACTTTTGCAAGGCACTGTAGGGATGTAAGTGGTTGCACTTTGCATCTTTCTTATTGTTCACATCACAGGGGAACTGACCTTTTTCTCTCCATAGCAAACAAAGACCAGATCAGAATGATTATGTGTGTAAATATTGTTCATGCTGGAAAACTATTTCACTATCCGCTCTTAAGGCTTCCGTGCTGTACTCCTGATCAACACCTCATTAAGCACCCTCATGTTCGCTTAAAGTTCAATTTGGAGGAAATTTCCCAAGATGCCTGGATCCAGTGGGCATTTAAGAGGTCCATATACATGCACGTGCACAAAGTAGCAATAACAGCTATGCCTACACAGATATATCTCCTCAGAGGGCACCACAAGGAAATGGTTCTCTTTATGAGAGTTAAGATGATTGCTCTCTTTCATTTGCAGTTGACATAGAAATCCGTGTTCTCTGTTTGCACTTCTTTGATGGTCAAATTGGTTTTGTGAAAGATGACAAGACAGACATGACAATACATTCTAATCCAATATGCTCCCTTTAACAAGTACAACCTTTCTGGTGACATTTGATAATAAAGGAGAATCATTTTCTTATTACTAACAACCCTTTTTTTCCATTTTTGCCCCTGCTTGAACTACCAGGAGTGCAAAACACAACACAAGTCAGAAAATCACAACAACAAAAGATAGAACTTGAGTGCACTTAAAAAAACACAACATTGTTTTAGAAGAGATGTCACGGTAATGATTTCAAGTCCTGTGGGAAAGTTTCCACACAGATGATATCCAACTTGCCAGCTATTTCATTGTACAAAAAAGCAAATGGTAGCAATACTGTTGAAAAAAGGAAATTAGTGATTAAAATATGCCCAGAGACAGCAGAACATAATCACCTACTATTAAAATTCTATGCATGAAATGTGGATCGTTGATGGGTTTCAGTTCCCCTTGCAACCTTCTCTTAGCCCATCCTTTCATGGAAAGCCTTGAAATAAAAAATAAATGAAATCTGTCCAATTTAATATTTCATGTGACCATATTAAAACTAACAAATGGTCTTTAAAACCCCATAACTGTTCAGATTTTCTGCATAATGTCAATAAGGATCTCCACTCATTGCTCTGGGAGAAAGAACAGATCAATGATTGGAAAACTATCTAGGAAGCATGAGTTTGAAATTATAAGTTTCACTAACCTTCAGAGAAGTGGGTGGGAAAGCCACAGCGACGGTGATGTCAGAATTGGCAAAAGGCTAGGAACTCGTGAACTTGTGGAGAGAGAGTGGAAAGGCAAGTGATCTGTTCAGTGCTCCACAATCAAAGTCTTCATCCAAAACTGTGGTCAATAAACATGCAAGTGTTATTCACACGGAGAGATATGCGAATATTGTTATTTGATGCCTAGACATCAAATTGGCAGTAGAGATCCGTCATGGGCAAGGCAAGTAGGGAAAGATCCAAGAGCTAGGTGGATCAGAGAGCAATCAATAAGAGTAGGGAAAGAATGGTGGCTTTCAAGTGGCAAGAGGTGTTCAATAATCTGGCAGGCAGAGACTGAGTAGAGTTGATGCAGTGCAGCATACAGGTTAAACAAAGAGACAGTCAACAGACTGAAACAGAGAGGCATTCCAGGAGGAATGTGGAGACATGAAACAAACAAAAAATACCAGGCATGGCATGACACAAACATGAATCCTGACAGCAACCAGTCTATACACAATCTGGGGATGTGCACATACTTTCCTTGATTCTATACTTTTTGAGCCATGAAAAAGATCAAGGCACAATACTTAATGGCATAAAGCAAAGTCACTTTTTTCCCAATTACAAGCCAGGTCTCAATCTTTGAGAGGCAGACCCAAGTTAAACCTAAAGTCTTTCCAAGTCTAAGTCAACTCTCAAGTCCTCTAAAAAACAGAAAATAACATTATCATATTGGCTAAAATGCCCTGTAGTATCAGTACTATCAGAAGCACAGCATTAGTGTAGGTTATGAATGAAACAATCATTGTCTCTCAATTTGATTTAACAAACATCCATCCATCTATCATTTGTCCATATTCACTTATCCTTGCAGTCTTGTGGAAGGCTGGAGTCTAAAGCTGTGTTTATGCTTTTATGTGATGGTTGTCTCAAGATAATTTGAATGTAGAGAATCCCATGCTTGAAACACATATCATTTAATTCACGACATTTACTGCAGTTCTTATTTCAACAGTTGATGGTACTGCATATATTCAACAACTGTTGTCAGGAGAATAGTCAATGGTTGAAGTGCATTACCTAATACAATTTTATCTAGAACATTCAGCCTTTAATTTTAGCCAGTTTTTGCACTATCAAACATTTTGCAATATATTTTCTGTCTGAATTTATATTTAACCATGCACATTCCTGTAAAGATCAAATAGGTGTAATGCTACTGCACCCTACCATGGGGATATCCCCGACATGCCGAAGTAATTCTTAAAGCATGAGTTAAGATTAAGTCTGAAGTCTCTGTTTTTGCTTCTTAAGTGTTACTTGATTAGAGAATCAAGCGCCCATGCTCCAAAGACCATTATGATTAATAGCATTGCTTTAAGCCTTGTGTGGGTAAGATGAAATTGCTGCCTTCAAATTTCCAGGTGACCAATTCACACCAGTGTATATGGGACACATGTTTTGGATCAAACGTCAGTGCTACTATCAAGGAAGCAGGTACAGTATGCTGGCACCATAATAATGCGCAAAAATCTGAGTAAGGACATTTTTTTTTCAAAAAAAACAAAAACAACAAAAAAAGAGTTGGTGAGACCTCACACCCCATTAGAGAATCAAGATGTCATGATCTCGGCACTAGTGCTGGTCTGATTCTCACCTGACACACCTGTGCAGCTCCGCCCCGTTCTCATTAGCCTTCACCAGATCCACCTGCTCCTCTGACTATTTAACCAGCTCTCAGACCAGTCACTAGTGCCAGATTATTACAAGCCACCGGTGAGTTTAATCCAGCGTCCTGAATCATGTCTGTCTGCTAGCCTGTTTCCTGACCTGTTTCTGCATTCTGAGCCTCTCTAGCCTGTTGGACCTGATTTTTATGCTGCCTGGATTGCTGACCTGTATCTGTGCACTGCCTCTGCCCTCGGATTCTGATTCGGACTGTTATTGGATTTCTGATCACCTGGCTCTAACTCTGGATTGGAGCTCGGACTACGGACTCTGGTTTGTCCCCTCAATCATCCTGCCTGCCTCTCTCATCACGGTTCTGACCCTGTGCCTGCCTTTCAACAACCGATCACCTGCCCGGTCCGTGAGAAAGATACTTCCAGCTGTGCTGATCGGACTCTGTTTCAGTTTTTAGCCTCCAGCAGTTCTCACTTCAATAAACTGTTTCCTTTACTATTCCTGCTTTTGTCTGGTTGAATTCTGGGTCCTCTGTTTCTGGTCTTTACAATTTCTCTTTGATCAACTTGTAGCATTTTATCATGTTATCTGTTGTGCTAATTTAAATTTATTGCAACAATCAAAAATCTAAAATACACTCAATTTCTTCAATGGCCCACTAACTTAGCCGATGACTGTAAATATTTGTAGTTCACTATAATGAAGGGTCAGGGTCAAAGTTTAGTGGTAAAAAAGAGAATAAACAATTATCAGTCTGTCAGTTTTCCACTGTTTGCTGTTTTCTATTCAAATACCGTTATGATTTTTAAAACCATAACTAGTGACAGTAAAATAACTCTGAATGATTTATAGCCAGACTTTGTTATCTCTTTTTTATGTTCCTTGAAAGGAGATTACTGTAGTGCCTTTTTAAAATATTTATTCAGTTTTATAGGAAATATGAAAGAAATCAAGGTTCGACATTCACACTAACTGGTTAAAGTGCACCCTGACCAACACAATTAATCTTTTCAAGAGACTGTGATGATGAGAAATCTTACTCCCTCAATTTTTTTTTTTTTTTTATAAATTTATGTGTGCAGGAAATTTCTGTGCTTCCTGCAATCAGCTACAAGGTATACGTTCACAGTTTTAATGAGCAGTCTGACTGTTCCCGCAAGTACTAAGCAGTTGATATCGTTATTACACCTGTAGACATCAAAAGGCTGACAGAATCACAGTGTATAAAATTGCAATCACAAAGACTAATCAGCCCTACATGTGCACGCATTCAAAGTGTAGCATGATGACTAGATGCAAGATTATCACATTCAAAATTAGTTCTGATTTTTAGGACCACACACCTTTAAAGATTTATGGTTTATGAGTGAATGTCTTTTTTGTGTCCTGTTGCAGCTTTTCAAGCATACCACGTGAAAAATCCAGTGGCCTTAATGTGCCATGGCAATGTTGCTCTACAAACAAGATATCTGGAGATGGTATTCTAAGTGCTTGATTGACTTTATTAAATAGTGGTGCATCTGGCATCAGAGTAGACAGGTGCATTAATAAGATATGAACCAACATTTGTATGACCTTTTAACTTATTAAATTATTTGTAGTGGTATATGAGTGTGAACTTGTGTGTGTGTGTGTGTGTGTGTGTGTGTGTGTGTGTGTGTTCTAGAACTTGTAGCTGAGCGAGAACACTTTTTCATCATCATCTCATCTTGAATGTGAACAAAACTATGGAGATGATTGTAGATTTCAGGCTAAAGAGGATTAGATCAAACCCAATTTCCATCACGGGAGAAGTGGAGGTGGTTGAGGAATATAAATGCCTCGGTGTCCATCTAGACAACAGAATGGACTGGATACTCAACAGTGAAGCAATCTACAAGAAAGGACTGAGCAGACTGTACTTTTTGAGGAAGCTGAGATCCTTCAAGGTTTCAAGCAAGCTGTTGCATATCTTCTATAAGTATGTTGTTGAGAGTGTCATCTCCTCTGCCATCATCTTTTGGGGCAGCAGCATCAGAGGCAGGGGCCTAAAAAGGCTAAACAACCTGATAAAGAAATCTGGTCCTGTTGTGAGGATGACTGATGAACCTCTGGAGACATTGATGCAAAGAAGGATTTTTGCATAAAATCAAGAAATCGGATCATCTTCATGACAATGTCATTGGAAATCAGAGCCTCTTCAGTCAAAGGCTTCTTCTGATTGGTTGTAAAACGGACCACTACAGCAGATCTTTCCTGCCCACAGCCATCACCATCTATGATGACTCCTTGACAAAATTAGTTACATCAACCTTTAATTTCCCTTTGGGATAAAAAAAGTATTTTTAAATTGAATTATATTAATAGTAGTTGTTCCAGCATTCCTCTCACCCATTGCCAGCTGGAGATAGGCACCAGCACCCCACAAGCTCGCGACCCCTCAAGGGATAGACGTGTTAGAAAATGGATGGAGGGATGGATGTTCCAGCATTATTGAGGTTAAAATTTGAAACTAAAGCTTGCGACAGGATCATTTAGACACCTTTTGACCCCCTCTGTTCATATTCCTACTACTTCCTGACGATTACCTCCTATTTACTTTGATCTACCTTGGCTGTGACAACCAGGGATTAACAGATAGTCAATAAAACCCTGTCAAAAGGGATTTAGGAGTTGAGTTTTGATTTATAAGCACGTGTTCCATTTGTTTCTGAATGAGATGTGTGAGATGACCTCGCACAACTATTGGATTTGGGTATCCTAGCAACAGCTGGAAAATGGAGCAGTAATTGTGTAAAAGGAGGGCGACAGACATGTCTAACACAACAATTTTACCTACCCTTCATGTGTCCTTGAGTGAATATCAAGCTACAGTATATTTCATTCACGGTTTAACATCAGTTTATGAATGCATTACTTATTTTGCCCATGAGTATTCCTCCGCTGAGAGTATATATTTACAAAAAAAGCATTTGTTTAATTTGTGGCTTTTAAGAAAAGAATTTGAACAGTTTAGAGTTAAGAAATGTGTTTTCATGTATATTTCATAATGGTTTGGATGATAATTTAACATAAAGCATTTGCTTTACAGATGGGTATCAGAATGTGCTGGCTTGCCCTGGATTTTACAGCTGAGAAGTGGTGAGCTAAATCAAATAACAGACATATTTAAGCAGACTGGCCTTCTTCAGTCAGGCCCTCCTTTTAATCTGGCCCCTACAAAGTGCCAAACCCAACAGCTTTGAGGGCCAAATCCCCAGAATGAAAGGCTTTACCTCTAGATTTCCACTGAAAACCTTGAGCAAATCCTCTTCTCTTGCTATTTTTTCTCTCCCTCCTCCCATTTATTCTAACTTCCACATGCCCCAGTATGACTGTGAACTTCAATGCAACCAAATGACCACTATTGTTTATCGCAATCTAGCTGCTAACTTACTACCTCCTATTTTAGTGCCTTAATTAAGAAATTTTTGAAGTGCACAAAACATATTGTGTAACATGTTACTTAGTTCCTGAAACGGGTGCATAGCACTTTTAAAAAAAAAAAAATATATATATATATCGTCTTCTGCTTATCCGGGGTCGGGTCGCGGGGGTAGCAGCTTCAGTAGGGAGGCCCAGACGTCCCTCTCCACAGCCACTTGGAAAAATGGCGCCCCATCGGGTAAAGCGATCGAAAGTCCAGTCAACAAGGAAAAATCAGTGGATCATTAGCTATACCTAAAACTAATACGTTTGTGGCGATTTGATGAATTTAGCGTTAATCAGTAAGAAAACAGAAGCATAAATTGTCGTCTCGATCACTGTGTATGGGGGCGGCCATTTTTTCCCGACATCACATCCTGTGACGCAATGTCGCTGTAAGGCACTGCGCTCTACAACAACAATCGTTTCAGATTTCGAGAGGACTTCACCATTGAAATTCACGACAGCTATTGTTGAAGCAACAATGCCCACGTGCATGGCCGTTGGATGTTCCAATACATCGGGTAAAAGTGAAAAAAACTGTTTTTTCACCTTCCCAATTCATGATCCACCACGGGCTCTTTTGCTGGATTGCCAACTTGCCATCGAGCTTCTGGCCAGAGAGAAAAAACGTCGTCTGTAGCCAACATTTCGAAGAAGAATGTCTTCAAGATGACATGAGAGCGAGACTTTTCGGTAGTTTTTTCTTTTTTATAATGTAGAATTTGCCGTAACATTTGTTTACCGACCAGAGGGGCAGAAGGATACCACACACTTAGAAAGAATGCTCACTGTTGCGAAGCCCACTTATTTTATGCGACATTGGTCTTCTTTTTTCTAAAGTGGCTTGTAAATTTCATGAGTTGTGGGGTTGCAGTTTTTTGGGCTTGTTTCTGAAAGTGAAGTGGCTTGTTTCGGCTCTAAACTAAGTGACGATGAAATATCCCTCCGCCTCATAACGCACTGCAGCTCATCCTGACAGGAGCAGAGTAAAGACAGAAGGAGCCGCTCTGCCCGTATTTTCTGCAGTTTACGGTTGCAATAGGTGATGATAACTGCTGAAAGTAGATTAGGCGGTGCAGATCACCATTTTGAGCAGAGATTGGTTCTAAAGATGAGTTTTATACTCATCTTATAACATTGCAGAACCCAACCTATAAACCGTACTTTAATGTTTATTTGTTGTCTTTTTATGTCTCTAAAATGTTAAATTAGTATTACTTTAAATATAAATGCTTAATACCAAATATAAATGCTTAAAAAAAAGAGGTTAAAAAAAATTCCCCAAATTGGAATCGATAAGAGAATCGATAAGGAATTGAATCGTTTCACAGAATCGATAAGGGAATCGGAATCGTGAAAATCTTATCAATTCCCAACCCTACTCCTCCCAGTGGGACGTGCCCGGAACACCTCACCAGGGAGGCGTTCAGGAGGCATCCTAACCAGATGCCCGAGCCACCTCAACTGGCTCCTCTCGATGTGAAGGAGCAGCGGCTCTACTTTGAGTCCTCCCCGGATGACTGAGCTCCTCACCCTATCTCTAAGGGAGAGCCCAGACACACTATGGAGAAAACTCATTTAAAAAATATATATAATTAAGCCTAAAACATGTCTGCAAGAAGATATACATTTGTTTTCTCTGCAAGGTGAGCAAGAATAAAATTTCTCTCTGGTCAGGAAGTGTCATACTTTACACAAACTCAAGTGCTGGATTCCTGAAACTCCTCCTACTGTAGGTCTCTCTTCCTACAAAACACCATTTACATTTTGTATGAACACAAGAAAAAAAGGTTCTGCTCAGAATATGCATCAAGAACAAGTCGAAAGAGTTGCCGAACCTGGGCTCCAGCAACGTCCGTCCGTCCGTCTTCTTCCGCTTATCCGGGGTCGGGTCGCGGGGGTAGCAGCTTCAGTAGGGAGGCCCAGACGTCCCTCTCCCCGGCCACTTGGGCCAGCTCCTCAGGAGGAATCCCAAGGCGTTCCCAGGCCAGCCGGGAGACATAGTCCCTCCAGCGTGTCCTGGGTCTTCCCCTGGGCCTCCTCCCGGTGGGACGTGCCCGGAACACCTCACCAGGGAGGCGTCCAGGAGGCATCCTGACCAGATGCCCGAGCCACCTCAACTGGCTCCTCTCGACGTGGAGGAGCAGCGGCTCTACTCTGAGTCCTCCCCGGATGACTGAGCTCCTCACCCTATCTCTAAGGGAGAGCCCAGACACACTACGGAGAAAACTCATTTCAGCCGCTTGTATCCGGGATCTCGTTCTTTCGGTCACGACCCAAAGCTCGTGACCATAGATGAGGGTAGGAACGTAGATCGACCGGTAAATCGAGAGCTTCGCCTTTTGGCTCAGCTCTCTCTTCACCACAATGGATCGGTACAGCGCCCGCTTCACAGCAGACGCTGCACCAATCCGCCTGTCGATCTCCCGCTCCATCCTCCCCTCATTCGTGAACAAGACCCCAAGATACTTGAACTCCTCCACTAGGGGCAGCACATCCTCCCCAACCCGGAGAAGGCACTCTACCCTTTTCCGGTTCAAGACCATGGTCTCGGATTTGGAGGCACTGATTTTCATCCTGGCCGCTTCGCACTCGGCTGCGAACCGCTCCAGTGAGAGCTGTAGATCACGCCCTGATGAAGCCAATAGGACCACGTCATCCGCGAATAGCAGAGACGCAATCCTAAGGCCACCAAAACGGATCCCCTCAACACCTTGGCTGCGCCTAGAAATTCTGTCCATAAAAGTTATGAACAGAATCGGTGACAAAGGGCAGCCTTGGCGGAGTCCAACTCTCACCGGAAACGAGTCCGACTTACTGCCGGCAATGCGGACCAGACTCTGACACCGGTCGTACAGAGACCTGACAGCCCTTATTAAAGGGTCCGGTACTCCATACTCCCGGAGTACCCCCCACAGGATCCCTCGGGGGACACGGTCGAATGCCTTCTCCAGATCAACAAAGCACATGTAGACTGGTTGGGCAAACTCCCATGCCCCCTCCAGAATCCTGCTGAGGGTATAGAGCTGGTCCAGTGTTCCACGGCCAGGACGAAAACCACACTGCTCTTCCTGAATCCGAGATTCGACTATCCGACGGACCCTCCTTTTTAGAACCCCCGAATAAACCTTACCAGGGAGGCTTAAGAGTGTGATTCCCCTGTAGTTGGAACACACTCTCCGGTCCCCCTTTTTAAATAGGGGGACCACCACCCCAGTCTGCCAGTCCAGGGGAACTGCCCCCGATATCCACGCAATGTTGCAGAGCCGCGTTAACCAACACAGCCCCACAACATCCAGAGCCTTAAGGTACTCCGGGCGAATCTCATCCACCCCCGGGGCCTTGCCACCGAGGAGCTTTTTAACAACCTCGGCAACCTCAGCACCAGAGATGGGAGAACCTAACCCAGAGTCCTCAGGCTCTGCTTCCGCAATGGAAGACGTGTTGGTGGGATTAAGGAGGTCTTCGAAGTATTCCGCCCACCGAAACACAACGTCCCGAGTCGAGGTCAGCAGCACACCACCCCCACTGTAAACAGTGTTGGTACTGCACTGCTTCCCCCTCCTGAGACGCCGTATAGTCTCAGGAGGGGGAAGCTCCAGCAACGAATTAAGTCATTTTGTACTTACACTCTAGGGAGAGAAAACACATTTTGCTGTTCTAGAAGAGTATGTATTGGCATTAAGCTTACGCTCTCTAGCTCAAATCCAAACCGATTAAGTTACAATTTAGATGGCAATTTGCCAGCGAGGAATTGGATGTCAGCAGAAATGTCTGAAAGACAGTAGTCCAGAGACCTAACGGATCAGAAACCTACACAGGGATTTAAAAGCTTTCTGCGCTAAGCTGAGCCAGCCTTCAATTTGCCACATAGAAGCCTGATCGCTTGTGAATGACCTTTAACTTAAAGGTCTTTAAACTAAACATCTGGCAGCATCCATGTAGGCATAATTTCTGCCCAGATTCTAACCTGCATTGTCACTCTGACGTGCACAGATGTATACACTCCTGTTTTTCACCCAACAACTATCACCATAATAGCCTATTGTATTTTAGGGAGCCATGCAATGGGTTTTGTAAACAATAACAGCACTGAAGCAAAATAGCTGCAAGTGTCACTTTCCCACAGATAAGCAGTCTATTTTCCACTATTTTCCTGGGGAAGCCATATGTCATTAATTTACACTAGACAACTATGCCGATAGTTAGATTTCCATATATATATGTATACATATATATATATATATATATATATATATATATATATATATATATATATATATATATATATATATATATATATATATATATGAAAAAGACTGCAGACAGAAGTGGAGCAGTTTGCAACACTTAGTAAATGGGTTGGAAAAGTGAAACGGTTTATGTTTTCATCTTTGCTGTGAATATGTAATTAACAGCACATATTCTACTTACAACAATATACTATCTTCCTCTATGGTTCCAGATGATACATCATCCTCTGTATATGGTATTTGGTTTATGGCATCTTATTTTAGAAAGGGTTTTGTTCAAAGGCTGATTCAAAAAAAGTATGCTTTAAAATTGCTTATCTGCTTTGAAAAATACTACACAAGCATAGTTTAATTTATGTTTCATTAGTTCAAGATTATAAAGTTTGTTGTCTCATAAGTGTAATGGGATTTGCCCTTTACTATACCATTTCAGT
Organism: Fundulus diaphanus; assembly: GCA_037039145.1. NCBI lineage: Eukaryota > Metazoa > Chordata > Actinopteri > Cyprinodontiformes > Fundulidae > Fundulus > Fundulus diaphanus. The sequence goes on from CM073139.1 coordinate 22,843,459, forward strand.
TATGCAAAATAAAATGGCACTGAAGGCATGGACCATTAAAAGAGGAAAACATATGTTTGCAGAGGTATAAATATCTGCTTCAAAAGGTTAGTTTTTTAAAGTTTGGTTCAATTTACAAGGCAGTATGATATTCTTACTAAATTATGATACAATTATAATTATTAGTTAATAACAAAATGTAGAAGGACATTGCTGTTCCATCCATCTTGTTTGCCGTAGTTTCTTTTTATCTGTAATAATTTGTCTCTAAGTGGATAACACTTTTAAATATTTTCCCCACACTACTAAGACTTGTGATCCCTACAGGAGTGAATGGCAGTGTCACTTTACAAACAAAAAATAGCCAGTCAGAATCTCTACCTGTGTAAGACTAAGATAAGGAAACATGTCAGCACTTTTTTTCTTCTTTTTGAGTCCCATTGCTACTGTAGTCACAAGATATATTTGAAGTGATGAAGAAAATTACCGATAAAGGTTTACTGATGTCAGACGCCGTCAAATATTGATTACATTTCAACTGGTGGACATTGAAGGCTTGAAATCAAGCTCTGACCTTCAGAACCAGCATTTCTGACAGTGGACATACACACTGATCAAAGATTAGTTCATCTAAAAAAATATTGATTTCTTAAAGTTACTGAAACAAATTATTCACCATCAAGAGTTAAGTCTATAAACTACTGAACACAGTTTTTTTGGACATATAAAACAAAGGTTATCCATTGAATAACAATCAATAACTGATTTTCAATGAGGAAAATGTGTGTAACAAGTTAACGTTTCTGGGGGGGGGGGGGGGGGGGGGGTGGGGGGAGTGAGAATCAATATAATTTGCGTCATCAGTGATATTCCCCCCTTACAATCAAACCAGCAAATTTAACTGAACTTAAATCCTAAGCATAATGGTGTGCTCACAGCTAAAAAGGTAAAATCGTTGACAAGGAGCACTATCATTAGTAAACAAAAACAGAACAATTATAGAAAGTTTATGGCTGAAATAAGTATGATTGGCCCAATCCAAAACACAAGACACAAGTCCAGAATAAAATCAAATCACCTGTGGTTAGAATAGTCCATTAGAAAAAGATAGTGGCAACTGTAAGATTTAACAAAAATCCCTAATTTTTGGTTGATCAATGTAGAATATTGCTGGATAAAAAGCATTTGTCTTTCATCTTTGTGGAATTGTGGGAGTGGACATATAGTTCCTGGAGATCAAGTATGTTTACAGACACCGAATGATGAAGACCATTGATTTTTCTATTTAAAAAAGCAAAAACAGTCAGCTTTGTCACTCGACAAATGTGTTATAATGGCACAAAGCCAGGGTTAGCAAATCGTACCGCTAACCTCTTGCACACTGACAGTAAAGGCACGACTAACATTATTACAAAAGCAAACGTTGGCATTAGAAACTTCAAACATAGATGGGGATTAAGAGACTAAGACTCCTCTTTGCCTCCTGAAGCTATGGCTGCAAGCACACGTTACATCATTAGATGTGCGTCACTCCATGCTGAGGCTGACGCTGCCCTCCCCCATCCATCTCCCCTGCTGCTTCTACTTTATCACAAACACATACAAACACTACTTTCCATATTTCATGTCTTTCCGTGAACTTTTCCTCCTGTTGACTCATTGCTGAAACATTCTTTCATAGCTTACCTCTCTCGTTTTTTTCTTTTTCCGTCAGATGATATCAACGTCAGGTCGCTGATGAGCAACAGCCGCTGTGTGAAGACAAACTGCTCAGCTTTGATTTTTAAGCCGCGTGTGGTGTTAAGCATGGGTAGACAGAAATTTGGTTGCTTGTTGTTTAAAACATGTCATTTGTTGCAAGTCCATGTCATCATCTGTCAACCTAAACATGCTATATATTCTATTTTTCTTAAAGTCCTCTGAATAAAATGTAATTGCTGAAGCCGTCTCCAATAAAACAGTAAAAACAGTGGGGTTTCAAGTTGGATCCCTGCAGATATCTGCCCATTAAGCAGCATCACTGCCAACAGCAGTTTACCCCTGCAAGTTTTTTCTGCTGTAACACGGCAGCATACTTTACAAGGACAAGGGAACTTGAATTGCTGGCATCTTCTGAACCGTTTTTTCTTCTTCTTCTTTCTTTTTGATTGTTTGCTCTTTCATGAACAATGCAACAGCTTAGCTAGGAGTAGGGTGACCACCTGCTAATAAGCCCAAGGGGGGACAAGGGGTATGTTTCTGAGGGACAAAGTGGGACACTGCTTGGCGCGGCGGTGCCCCCACCTCACGGGCAGACTCACTGATAGGGGTTTACACATTTCTAGCACATACCACCTTACATGGTATATTAATAATGCCCTATTCCCATAAACATGTGTAATTGCTGATGTATGCTCATGAATAGGCCAACCAATGTGTATTTCTTTCTAAATAAAGATTCATAATACGTTGAACATTCAATGAACAGATGCACTTCCAATTCCGATTTACTTTAGCTATTTAATTTTATTTATTTTTCATTACAATTTATTCACTTTAAATATATTATAATTTAAAATTAAAGGATTAACAGTAGTTGCTCTACACCAAAGGAACTGTAAAAAAGTCTTAACTCACGACTCCAGAGGTTCACAGAACGAGAAGGGGGAGGAAGGATGGTGAACTTGGATGTTGGTAAAGGCAGGCGCAGGAAAAAAAAAAACTGTTCAGTGTTCTGGGGACACCTTTAGGACTTTGGGGTCACCTTTAGGACTCAAACCTTTTCAAGCCAAAACATGAAGTGGGCAGAATGTTTAGATGTCCACTTATAACATCAGTTTAATCCAAAACATTACAAAATTAACTGACCAGCAATCTAATCACAACGAGCCAACAGCCAGGATGTTTCTGAATCAGACCATTCATCAGCCTACCTTCCATAAGGTCGCCGCTGCATGACTGAAGGCTTCCCCTGGAGCCGCAGCACCAGAGCGCTCCGGCCGTCTCGGTAGAACCGGTTGATGCAGTCAGGATCCAGCAGCGTGAACGTCGGACTAGTTTTGGCTTGAACGGCCATCAGCCTCCATGAATACCAGGTTATCTTTGTTGATATTTATTAACACCGATCCAACTCTTTCACTGCGGAGGTTCGCTTCGGTAAAGTCGCACTGCAGAGCCGCCCGCACCAACACAAAACAGGTTAAAATGTCCTCGTACGTTATGAGGCACTTCTTCATGTCATCCTCTCAGCATGAATAGTTTGAAGCTGTGGCCATAGTTACTTCCGCGTTCGAAAATAAGGTGGATAGAGCGACCAACTTTTTTTTGAGAAAGCATTGATTATGCGTGACACGGTCTCAATTTGCGGGACGCATGAATTGGGCTTCAAACGCTGTGCGCGCACGCGCTACGCGGGACAGGTGGTCACCCTAGCTAGGAGTGACGAAACGAAAAAAAAAAAACATGCACTGGCATTCATAGATGAAAAAGAAAAGATCAAGCGAAACAATGTGATTTTACAGGGTTGCATAGTTTTGGACATGCTATTCAAAAATTCATACCCTTTTACAGACTTGGCCAGTTCAGTCTCCGACTTGAAAAAAAACCCCCAAAAAAAACAAAACCAAAACAAACAACAACCATGAAACCTAATGTTACATTTTTTTATGTTACATTTTGAAGGAGTCCACAATACCATGCAATTGAAAAAGTTTTGGACTTTGAAAAAGAAACTCTCAGCATCATAGTTCCACTAAATAATGGCCATGCAGTCCCATCCCCACATGTTAATCTGTTGCTTTACATCAAGCAACCCAGAACTCTGCTTCACAAAAATCCCTCACCTGGAGAACCCCTCTCCTAATATTCCTGTAATGTTTTTTTTTCAATTAAGTGATAGAAGGAAAAAAAAAACATTATTTTGTGGCCTATTTTCTAAATAACCGGTTGGCATTGCTACAGTGCACTAGCACTTAGGAGAACAGTTTTTGCTTCCCTTACCGTACTGCTGCTTGGGCAGGAGGCAGGATAAATTGAAGTCCTCGTTTAAGTTTTTTTGGGGGCACATTACAGTTGTTTTAAAATGTTTGATTGCTGATTTAAATTCATGTATGAAGAGGTTAAACCTCTGTGTTTTCCTGGTTGCCATTTCATGATTTGGTAAAATAAATAAGTGTGCCAATGCATTTGTGTTCACCAGTCTCTCCCATGCCACACACTAAAAAACAAATATTTCCAGGCACTTTAATAAGAAACAGGCTCAGATCATCCCATATATTACACTTTATGGCCAATATCTGCTTTTCCTTTATGTTAATCCTTGGCTTTTGCAGCAAACCCATGAGGAGTGTTTGATTTTTTTAGAATAAAAATCATTCGATTGTCTTTCCTGTTTTTGAAGATTTGCAAAGAGACTTTGTTAACTTGCTCCTATTGTATTTATTTTCCTGGGAAATGGGAAGGGAAGGCCAATTAGATTGTTTAAATTAACTCGTAGACATTTTAATTATCTAAAACAGTAAAGTACAAATTGCAAATAAAGTCCAATCAATGGCCCTGTTCATATTTTAAAAATAAAATTATTTTCCCCAGTGATAAATGTATCAAAATTTTAAATAAATTAAATTATTTTATTTCTTTTTTTTTTATTGGAAGCCTTAGTCATATCAGAATTTATACTGGTAAGTGTTCTAATCAACTCTTATGGTAAACCTGGGCCAGTAAACTGGGAAGAGACTAGCCTGTCTTGCTGATAGAACAGTACTTCATTGTAGCTTCCTGTATCTGCTTCATGCTGTGAAGTAAGTGAAAAGTAGCACCAGGCTACTACACACATCTATGTACTGCTACACTGTTCCAAGTAGTGCCTTCATACTGGTATCTACATTCCCCTTATAGGAATATGCTCCATCCAGAGCGCTCCCTGAGTTTGTAGACAAGACAAGAGAAGAAAAGGCATAGCCAAGAGGAAACCTGTACTGTGAGCCAAGTTTCACTCTGTTTCTAGATGACAGATCACTATAAAAAGTAAATCAGAGCAACTTTAACAGATATTAATCTGAGGTAGGATGAAAGAAAACAAGGACCACACCATGAACGTATGAACCAATTATTAAAGACTGAATCTGATGGGGAAGTGAGGTTCAAGGGGGATGAAATTAAAGGGAAAAATGAGTTGTGGAATGCCTGCAGCAAGAGAGCCAAGTAAGATTCAGGTTGCAGATACATCTTGGGAGGCTTCTTCTTGACCCCCTGTTCTGGGAAAGTCACTTTAGATGTCATTTTGTAACCTGACTCTCGCCAGATGGATTTCGTTCTGCAGAGCTCCACACATCCATCTGGGATTGCTCCATTAGAGCTGTATTTCAGAAGGAGGGGCCTTATCAAAATCCTTGCCTTTGATTGGATAAACCACTTGTCCATCACTTTTACTAAACAGACAACTGGAGCCAGCTGAGCCATTTGGAAGATGGCTCAGCTGGCTCTTGCCAAACCAGGTCGGGCAAAGGGCAAAAACATTGTTTCCACTAACAAAAGCCTTCAAAGGCGTTCTCTGGTGTTCATTTAAATAACTAATATTAGGTAGATTGGACAGCACTTATGTAATAGCAGTATCAATGTTACCACTTGTTTCCTTGCTGCAAGCCGCAGCATTGTCTGAATCCAAACAGTCACTTCTCTGATACGTCACATCTACGAAAATCCCACCCGGCGATCCTGATCTGCTCGTCCATTTGATGTGGTACCGAAATGCCTCCCAATGGCAGCGATTCCAGATGGATGTGTGGAGCCGTGTGGACCTCTGTGGAACGGAATCTGGCGAGAGTCAGGTTAGTTATTTTGTAGAAAAGTCTTGAAATGTGAACCCCAAAGAAGTGATAGAGTAAAGAAATATGCCCACATAAGTAGGTGGGGGAGAAGTAGTCATTGGCTTGGAACATTAATACATGCAGAGGTATAAAAAAATAAAAAATATTATGTTTAAGCTTTTTTTTTATACAAATGCTTTCTATCAGACAAATTAGAAAATTGTGCAAGTGATCTCTCCTCCCTTTCTAAATGATGAATTAACATTTATAAACCACAAGTTGCAACTTCACCAGCTAAAAATTGGTTTGATTAATGCTAAGCCTTCCGAAACAACAATACACTTAAAACGAAACTCCCTGATAAAGTACACAATAACCTCTAGACCAATATTCATAATTTAACAATGAGAAAGAGACCAGGCCAAAATTTGACAATAAAAAAAACTGACGTCATATGTGCGACCATTGTTATAGACATCATAAAACAACACTCAGTTGTGAAATTATATGGGTTTGTGTGTACGATCATGTGTGTACAATGATATTTTTAAAAAATGTGGGGGAAATATGTGTTTTTATAAAGACCCAGGTATGTGTGTACAAGGCCTTAATCATGGAAAACTGACATAAGAGAATAAATGCATAGAGAGATAAATGCATAAACTAAACATAATGTAATGCATGGAAACACCAACAATTAGCAACATAAAGAAATTAAATAAATCTGAAAAGCGCAAAACAATAATAAACAACTCAAAAATCATCAAACACCCAACAACATGACAAGTGCAAAGCATGGCAGTGGCAAAAGTGAAGGTTGAAAAAAATAAAGGAACCTGTAAAGATTAGTCACAGAGGGAAAAACTGGTGGAAATAGCAGGCAGTCAAACGGCAGGGTAATAACAGAAGATGTTCAAAAATAGCCTGCTTTTCTTCTTAATGTCAATTGACTAAAATAAAGTGAAAGTGAAGTGAAATAGTACAAAGAACAAAATAATAAACCAACAATCTAATCCCCACATGTATGAATTAAATCACAGCAGCTAGAGAACATAAAAAAACAGTGAAGAAACAGAGAAGAGGGTGTTGCAGAAAACACAAGGCAGCGTGTGTAACATGCTTAATAAATGTCATGTCACATGACTTTGTTCTTCATTTAGTTGTCTTTTAGAGTTTAAGTAAACAATTCATTATAATGAGGTTCCAAAGTAAGGATGCACCGTCCCAGATATCAGTCATGTTTCTGGTCTTCGGTTAAAAAAAAAAAATTGTGCTAAAATCATTTTGCATGACTGAGGCTGAACAGTTGCTTGAATCTTTGCAAAACTATTGTGAATCACATACACATAAAGCCGTTGCATACCAATATGGCGCCCCAGTAATCGCCATATCGTATTAATGAAAGCTCCAAGTACCAGAAATTGTGACAGACGTGTGCAAGGTCTGAGGTATTACAATGATAGGACACATCGCATACAGTTTGCAGAAATAAAAAAGATGCCATAATTAGCTGCTTTTATTGCCAGTGCGAGAACCCACTTATGTTCCCATGTGACCATTTAAAATTAAAACTAATGCAAATGAGTTCCAACTGCTGTACTGGAAGTTATTTGCTTAAACAAATTGTCGCCCAATGGAAATGCATTGCTTATTTCATCACATGTGCTTATACTGATTACATTGGACAATACCAAGCTGATTTAGCCCCGAAGCTGAACCCCAGAAGACAAACGATGATAATAAGCTTTGTGGGAACATATACGGTCACATGGGCACGTTTTCAATGATAGAGCTTGAGAGTGAGAAAAGGAAACAAACAAAGGTCAGAACCCTCTGGCTATTATCATCAAAAAAATAAATGAAGGATGAGTAAATATGGATTCCACATTCATGCAATTCATGCATTTTTTTTAGTTTTCACGCTTTGATTGTTTTTTTCCTTTTGTATTCACAGACTTTACTTGATGCAGGCATTCCTGAGTGTAAAAAAAGAGAATAAGAATAAGTTTTCATAAGTATTATCATCTTTTTTTGGTACTTAATTGTTTCATGAATCAGAGAGAACATGTACTGATCATATTAAACATTGCAAGAAGAAAAATAAAGGTTCAAATGACTTGTCTGACCTTGTTCTGTTACCTGCTATGGAGGACCAACACCACCAAATCTAGCAAAAAAATGTTTTTCTCAGCCTCACAAGAAGTTATTTTTAAGCATGAATAGTCTGTTTAAAATCAAGCCTAAGTATGTCAGTCAATTTACGAATTTTACAAGGCCAAAAATCCTAATTTTGTTACTTTAGAGTGATTAAGAGGTGGTCCCCTTACCTGCAGTAGAAATATGTAATTACTTGTTTATTATTGGGCACCATCTGCATGGAAGAATAGGTTCTTTTGACTAAATCTAAAAGGTCTGGCAAGGTCATTTTCAAGGGAATGTACAACCTGATGTGTTCATCCTTGCTAGATGTGCTTGTTAAAGAAGAAAAGGCTGTGTGGTGTAGAGTTAATTCATAAAATTTGTTCTCCACTTTTTTGAGGCCATCTAAATGCATTGAACATTTAATTTACAAGGAAACCCACTGTATAATCTAATAAACAAAGTAGACATGTCACACATGTCCCATAATCCCAAGTAATCTTTTTATCTCACGCCCGTTAAGGCTCCATGACTGCCACAAATGGTAGACGTCAACTTCAACCACATTTTCCTTGTTGTTGCTTTCAGCTAATTGCGTAGATCGTTCCATGTTTATGGCATATTTCATAAAACCATTTTCCTTTAGTCAGAATTATTTTGGGTAATTTTCTGGCATAATAAATAATTTAACATATTTGACACTGTTGTCATTAGCTATAGAATTGAGCAAAGTGCATATCAGGAAGGTATCAATCAGGATTATTAATTTTTGTTTTCTCTTTTTTTTCTGATTAATCGCCTGGGTTAATCATTTATTTTGACACCACTTTCTACTAAGCCAGCCTTGAGTGCATAAATTTTGTTGTCCAGTTGTGTTATCTTACATTGGCTTCTTCAATTAGCTTCACAGATTCTTGCAGCCAGGCTGCAGCATATTTACATTCCAATAAAGATTACAAGATTACAATTGCAATAGTAAAAGACAACCAGTCATTATATCTTTGGTTGCATGAAACACATGTTAATGCTCACCAGGATACATTAGTATCCTAATGAGCAGTTTAGCGTAATAGTGGTTCTTTAATTTATTGGCATTGTACTAAAACTTGTTCATTTTCAATGGGCGCATATGCGGGTGAAACAGGAAGCCAAGTGCTTCCCAAATGTTTTAACATTAACATGTTAATATAACATTATAATTATTACGACGTTTAGAAAAATGTCTTTTATGTGGTTGTAGTAGTGCACTATAGGCCCCTGTGGTGCTGCCTAGTTTTGTTCTTAATAGCATTTTGTTTTCTTACATTACTTTTATACTTTAAGTAGTTTTGAAACTGGCACCTTTATACGTTTATTTGATTTAAAAGCTTGAGTTGATACTACAACTTCTACAGAAATGTTTTTAAGCCCTATTATGAATACTTCTACCTGAGTAATAAATGGGAAGACTTTTGACATCTCTGGTGAACAATAAGTGTGCCGTTTGGCTTTTGTCGTTGCTGAAACTTTCCCCTTTTGTGATGATTCTGGAACTGGAGCTGATCCTGCTCTCAATCAATCACACCTGCTTAGTCTCCACCTCTCCGCAATCAACCTTCACTGGCTCCACCTGTCTCCAGCTGCATAAAAGCCCCATCCTTGTCAGTCTCCGGTGCCAGATCGTCTCAAGCCAACCGGTGAGAACTTTCCAGCACTTATCTGAAAACCTGCCTGTCTGTTGCCCGACCTGTTTTGCCTTCTGTTTTTGAGCCTGCCTGATCCCGTCCTGGTTATTCTGCCTGCCTGAGCCCTGCCTAGCAGCCTCTGGATTCTGGACTGACTCCCCGTGCTTCTGACCTCGGCCTGCCTTTGATTACTGGAACCTGCCTGTCTCCTGTAAGTCTGTTTGCTCTGTTGGATATCGGACCTGGATCTGGACCTGGACCCTCTTTTGGATTTCCCCTCTGTACCTCTGCTGGATTTTTGGACTGCTCGTTACCGGACCCGGACTGCCTCTGGACAAACGCCCTTGGAAAGCCCTTTGCCGTCTGCCTGCCTGCCGGCCGCTCAACGGCCTTTCCCGTCAACCAGCGGACGGCTTCTGCCCCGAACACCCCCGCCTGTCTCTGTCTGTCTCTCGTAGCCCAGGCTGCTCTCGTAATCAGGTTAGTCAATCAGTTTGTTACATTGCTAACCTGCCTCTGCAGCCTCTGACCTGTCTCTCTGCTTCCAGGGAAGCTCCAGTCGTAAACGAGAGCTGCACGCCCGAGAGCCGGCGCTGCTTTACCCTGCTTATTAATAAACTGTCTGAAAAGTCACTGACCTGTAGAGGTGGGCGGATCGATCCTAGGATCGATACTATCAATACCAACGCGGGTATTGATATTGAATAATATTCTTTTAACAAGATCAATCCTTTTTATTCTCTCCCGCGCGCACTGACTGCAGCAGATTCAGCAAAGTCTCCCCGTCTGTGTCACGGCACTCTGCTGCTCCCCACTCCCCTCTCGTTCATGGCTCAGCGGCGCCAGCCAATCAGCACGCAGGCTCAGCCTTGCCCGCCCACTCTGCTCTCTCCACTCCACACACAAACAACCGCGCGGCTGCTGTTCAGACTCGGAGAGAGAGAGAGAGCGCCAGAGCGGAAAAAAATGAAGAGAGAAATAAGCGCTGTTTGGCTCTATTTTAATACCGTAAATGAAATCAAGCTGTATGTTTTGTATAAAGCCGGTTAAATTCAGTGGAAACACAACAAATTTATCTAAGCACGTGAAAAACCATGAGAAAACGTCAAGCGACAGAAACAGAGAGAGGGGACGAAACTTCTCTCATCACCCCGACAGACCCACAGACTGACGTCACTGACTGAGGCGTTTCAGTCCTCCAGAGAGCATCCAGGTAGATAAGAGTGGTCATCTTCAGCAGCACTTCATGTTAACTCAAAGTAGATATTATCTATCATATGTTACTGGAGCCCACACTGGAGCCCACACAGAACCCAGTACATTTATCCTATTAAAAAGTGTTATTTAAGATAAGATAACATTAGCTAATCCTTTATTTATCCCACAACGGCAAAATTTATAGAATCAAAGCAACAGGCAAGTGGACACAACACACACAAAATTACATAACGATTGAAAGACATAAGAGGTGGATTAGGAAATAAACACTGAACATAAAATTATTATTATTATTATTTAATTGTAATAATAAAATAAAAATTACAAAACCCGAAAGGTCTAAGGTTTCATGATACATCAAGCTTAAATGTTAAAAGTATCGGTATCGGATGGATATCGGCGATACTGCCCCTGTATTTACTTGGTATCGGATCGATTAAAAATTCCCGGTATCGCACACCTCTACTGACCTGTCGTGGTTGAATCTTGGGTCCGATTCTGGTACATTACACCTTTGGTAAAAATTGTTAGCTTTTCCATTAAAAATTGTAATCAAATTTTATTTTTGGACTCAAATGACTGACTGAAATGGCAGTATTTTATCAAAGCTCGGGAATCGAAATTGGACATTCATTATCCCTGATTCCTTTTTGTCATTACTAAGGATAAACAACATAAAGTGTTTTGGGTATCAGTGACAAAGCAAACACTTATTGTAATCCTGCATTCTCACCCAAGACACTTTATCTTGCCTTACATGTAATAAAAGTCTATTCTATCATTTAGACAAATAAAGCTTCAAATCTAAAAGCAAGTTATGCTTTGACTTGTTTTTGTTTTTCAAAAAAAAGCTGTTTTTAACTCGTTTTGTCAACTTATATTGCCAAATGTCAGCCAATCAAGTCCAGCTCTTTGCTGCTTTAAACAGAAATTCCCCTTCAGGGTTGTTATTTTTTTTTTTTTCTTTGTGATTCCAAAAGTAGCGTTGGCTCGACTTTGGAATTACAACCACCAGCGAACGCTTGGATGTTAATTAAAGAATGCAAATTTTATGTTTCTGGTCCAAGGCTGACACAAACCCAAAGCTCAGAGGTCCATGAGGAAGAACACACACCAAAACAAATGAAAAGGCGAAAAGTTTTGAAGGCTCCCGTCCACGAAAACTGATGAGGACAGTCACGCACACATACACAGGCAACCGGGGGGCCTAATCAGTCCTTCTCATCTGCTTTGTTCAACAAGACAGAGATGAGATGGGCAAGCAAGTAAATGACCTTAAGCGAGTGAAACCAAGGGAGCTGATTATACAAAAGTTACATGTTCATAAATATATTTACCAGTGTGCAAAAAGAAGTCATAAAGTGGGTCAGAACTTTGGGAAAAGTTAGCGGAGAACAATTTGACTTTGTGTGAAAGCAAAGTTTAAGTGGGAACCCAAGCAGAGAGTGTGACTGAATGCAAAACATCCCCAGTTAACAAGGAAAAAGTGGACTCAGAAAATATTGTTTTTCTTAAAACTGATTAAAGAGAAATTATTTTTCCAGCTTTGTTATAATTCAAACAGAATCGCACCCCCTGAGAGCCACCTATCCTCTACTTGGGTTGCCAACAACTTGAAATCCTAATTAGAGAATTTTGACATTTTTCTGTTGTTGTGGTACGATTTCACATGTTTCTCCCTATTACTTCCCCATCATGCAGCAAATCCTTTGAGAGCTACCATGTCAGAATCGGTTGTCTTGTCAAGCCATGAAACAGCAAAATCTATGAAATCATGAATATTTGTTGGGTTTCAGCTTCAAAATTTAAATATCAGTAAGCCAATTATGTAAACATATCAGATGTACAATTAATTCATGTTGTTCAGGTTTGACATCTTTGTCATCTAAAGACTGGATGTCCCTTTCTCATTTATATTAAAATGCTTTTAAAAGAACTGCAATAAATCTATCTTGGGCAGGATTGTGCATGGAAAAATCTTGACAACCTTATGACTTGATGGCATATATTTGCAGTGGGATATGACAACGTGTAAATAACCTTTTTAATATTGCTTTCCAATGCATCACATTTATCTTGAGCCCGATAAGTCATTTAAGCAAGTCAGAAAGCTCAATGGCATAAACATTGTAGCTCTGTGATGCTATATACTCAACAAAAATTTGAATATAACGATCAGTCCTCACTCCATGTGGGCACAGTGTGTTTGGCAACGATCATGGCCTAATCTCCCTATTCTTGGCACCAAATACCCAAAATATTGGACCGTAAACTCCCCATTGACTGCACATGTATGAAAGCTTTAGCTTTAGCTCCGTATGTCACCGTCAGCGGACAAGCTCTCTGTCAAAATACGGAACAAGTTCAAAGTCCAAAGCCACCAGAATTGATAAAGACTCCTGGATAGGTGTCAAAATGTTTTCAGAAAGAACTGAACAACTGACACTCATTCTGACAATTAAAAACAGAAAAAAAATTATAATAAGTGACTTGAAACAAATGCAAAAAAGTTTCAATAATTTAAGTGTGAGGGAAAAATATATGTGTATTTTTAGTTTGGAAATATCTGGCTTCAACCGTAAAAATCCTTTGTAAACCGTTCATCATCAACATCTCAGGCACTGATTTGTGCCAACTTCTCCAGAAATTCTCCAGAAGAAAATTAAAGAAGGATTTATTCACTGCTCAATCTCTGGAGAAAAGAAAAAAAATGTATATTTTTTTTCCATCACTATTAAGCTGAATTGTATTCTGAGAGTGTGTTTAGCAGGGGGAAATGTTGCTGGAATGCTGAGAGATATTGCTGAGTTCCTGTAAATATGCAGAATGTGCTCATCTCAGCAGCACATACATTTTATTTATTTTTTATTTATTTATTTATTTCCCTTTTGAGAAGTCAGAGCAAACTGTCTGCAAAGCCCGTGGAGATATAGTTTCATTACACTTGCATAATGGGTGAAAAGAGATTTCAGTTTCTCTCTTTATGTATAATAAGCATGCTATCAATCATGCGTACAGCTGGAGAAGAGCACAAGAATGAGTAAAGACCAGACAGTAGGCACAAAAGTATGTCCATGCATACATCAGCACATAAATGCATTATAATGTATTCTCGACATTTGTGTTAAAATAAGCCAACATGAACATATTAGCAGGTGTGGCGCAGCTTCACTGCAAGGCTTTTAATCTTGTAATAAAAGAAAACAAATTACTTCATCCACTTTGACAAGCTAATATGTTGTGTTTCGCAGCTCTGTGCCCCTTAGGCCGAACGTACAGCACAATGCTCATTTCTTTTTTTTCCTTTTTTTTTTCTTTTTTGCCTCCTTTCTGCAGGATTGATTTCTCTTTTCAAATAAGTCGTAAACTTTGTAAGAGGCAACACGCCTGTTGGCAGCAGAGTAGAAAGGCATAATCTGCACTCAGACAACAAAACAAAATGATAATAGTCCCTCTTAGCGAGCGTTGAGCAGGGGGATTCGGTAAAGCTGTCGGGTGAACTTGCGATCCAAAGCGGCATATAGAAAGTGACAGAATCTCATATTTACCCCACCTTTGGATATTTTCTGCTTAGATTTTGATAGAGAATTTTGTCTTTTAATACATTTGGTAGCGGGATACATTTATGCAGCTATAATTTAATAGCTTATTAAACAAAGAATTTAAATTAGATATTGTATGCATGGTTGACTTTGGGTTTGACACAAAAAAGCCTGAATTGGGATGAGTTTGACATTTCAACTGTGACACATATGGAGCTTGTAGAGATGTAAATTTAACACTTTGTCATAGAATTCTACTGTAAAATTGATTAGTCACATACACCAATCATCAAATCAATCAAATGTATGCAAATATTATTTAGCTACACAAGCAAAAATTTCACCTTGTTTATATTTCTCATTATGACTTATTTTCGGTCAGACATAAGAACATATTATGAGAAAATCACCATGGGTTAATAGACTCAAAGTGTACATCTGTTTTTGTTCAACCTACATAACATCAAAAAAATACCATTCCTGATAACAATAGAAGCGTGTCTGTCCATTAGTCTTATGCAACCAATTAAGCTTCTGGTCATTAAGACTTTATCAGAATGTCATGGAGCATTGCATGAGAAAAATCAGAGTCTGATTACTAATAAACTCAGTTACTAATAAACTCATTCTCCCCATTCACTAAATGTGAACGGGGAGAATGTTGGTCGACATTTACCTTCACAGCAGCCAATACGTAGGATTTGCCCCACCTGGCTTGAAATGATAATGTTTGTTTGCATCTTTCTGAATCTCAGGCCGATGGCTAGCAAACTGAAAAAGAGTTTCCATGTCAGAAAGCCCTTGACCCATATTCCTTAAGACTGACCAGGGATACTTTAGGAGAAGCCTTTGGCTTAGAGTCTAAGCTCTTTCTGGAATCATGGAGATGACACACTTCTGAGCAGACATTGAACTGTCATGTTGTAGAGGTTTGCATACACTAAAAACTTGTTCCTATTTAAGTAACTTTAGATGATATTTAATGAATCTGCTAGTTGTGACAAATCATATATAAACAATTATACCTTTTCTGATGTCTTTGAAAAGTTATAGTCCCTCAAGCAGAAACCTCCTTTACCACTTTTTCCCCCAAAATTTCTAATATGATGGCTAATTCTGCATAAGACACTGTTACTTTGGTTCTTTGGTTCCTACTTTTTTTTAAAAAATATCTTTAATCAGCAACCAATTCATTTTGCTGTGAAATATGACATCAACATGCCAGCAAAGAGCACAGTTTAAAGTGCCTTCCAATCCCAGTCTTGACAAAATTCATAAGATCTTGTCGCTGCACCTTTACTTTTCATCTGTTCAGCTTGGAACGCGATGTGCTGGGAGTGGTTATAGTTGCTGGGAAACTGGCTATGTTTTTGGATTATTTCAGCCAGTAATTGTTTGACCAATTAAGGCCCCTAATGACAGTCCAAAGAGCACAAAGATGGGGTATTTCAGTAATTTTGAACATGGTATAGCAGTCATTGCCAAACAGGGTGGTCTGAGTATTTTCAGAAACTGCTGATCTACTTGGATTTTTACGCAACAGCATCTCTTGGGTTTACAGAAAATAGTCTGAGAAAGAGGAACTCTCCGATGAGTGGAGGAAAGTGCTCTGTTAATGTCAGAGGTGAATGAACAGACTGGTTTGCGATGCTGAAATGCAACAGTAGCTGACACAAACACCAGTAACAACCAAAGTATGCATTTTTTCATCTCTGAATGTGCAATTGGTCAAACATTGAAGCAGATGGACTACAATGTCCATCAAGTTACGAGCGAGGTGTACCTAATAAAGTGGCTGATGAGTGTACAATAACCACATTCCCTCTGTTCTCTATATTGTGGAGAGAGAAAAAAAAAGGGAGAGTTAAAATTTACTGGCAGTGTGCTTGTAGAGCCAAAAAGCAGATTCAGATTGGAATTTCGGCTAGAAAGTCTGCAGTCCTCTATTTCCCCTTCTTGGATCTGATGTTGCTAACAGGCTGATATCTTATAAAAAATAACCTTTACCAAAATATGCAATGAAAATGATTATAATATTTACCATTTAAAGGCTATAATATGCTTAAATCATGGGAAAAGTCCAAATGAAAAAGACGCTTACTTTATTTCCGGAGCCCTCTGTTGGATCTGCCCATTACGGATTTAATGTGCAGCGGGGGCAAAGTATTCGAGGCGAATGCTTTAACCTTCCTCTATCCGTTATATCTCTGGATGGTTTAAAATGAATGCCATTGCTTTTTGAGCACTTCATCTTTGCACCAGCTGGGACACACCTAGTAAAACAGCTATCTTTCAAATAAGTGTGTAGCTATGTGATGAATGTGTCTGAAGTTGTTCTTTCGATGATAGTAATCTCTTCAAGTTGAATAAACTTTGTGGACTGCACGGATCATTTCCCCAAAAAACAGAAAGCCGAAGGGGAGCCCCGCCACCACATTCTTCACCCGAAACAGTTCAGCAAGCACAAAGGACACCAGGCCACATTAAACTGTCAGTGAGGACAACATTCAAAGAATTTATGACCCTTGACCTTTATTGTGTGTGTGTGCAGGCTAGGGGCTTGAAGCAGCAAGAAGTGCGAGGGCGGTAATGGCTCTTCACTGTACAGTTTGTTTTTTTTTCTGCTGCGCGCCAGCGATTTCATCTTTGTACACCCTTGCATCCTTGTGTGTTTGCATGCCTTCTACATTGTGTCCTAAAGAAGAAGCAGAAAGGTTTGAAGGGAGAGACGAGAGTGTGTGTTTCTTCAATCCTCGCTTGCTTAATTATAAATCTCTCCGACTGTCATAGGCTGCTTTCCTGTGTCCCAGGAGCTTCTGTTAATATTTTATTTTACTGTCTTGTTCCCAGACTAAAATGGCCAGCCAGCATCTATAGAAGAACTTTGCAGGAATGAGTAACTCTCTGTGGGTATAACAATGTGTTTACTACCAGACACAAAAAACAGCAGAGCTATTTCTTATCGTCTTGTCTTCATTTCCTGCCTTGGAAGGTTATTCATTCAATCATGTATAGATCTATGTTTTTTGTGTGTGAATGTAACCAGACAAACATTAATAAATTAAAAGGCACAAAATGTGCTACTATCACAGTGATGTAAGAATATTTGCCACCTTCCTGATTTCTTTTTTTTTTTTCAGTTTAAATACATTTTAATATCAGACAATGAAAAATTTCCTTTTTTCCATGATAAAGAAATCACCATTTAAAAACCTTTTTTTTATCATTTAGATGAAACATTTACCAACTGAACAAATCTGTAAAGTAATATGAAAACACTATGGTTTTAATTTGAGTATTTTTTTGAATTTCTGTCCAAAAAAAACTAAATTTGCCCATTTGTTATGGATTATGAACAGTTCAAGTATTTTACCATGCCAGCTGCCCTTCGCTGACTTTATGTTTCAATGCAGATGAGTCATTTCCAAAACATAATTAATCCATCCTCGAATAGCCACACTGTGTGGCATCAGATAGATTACCAAAACAGCGTGAGAGGAAGACGAAGGCAAAAAGACTCATTTTTTTCTGCTCTCATCACTCACGCTGTCTCTGGAAGAAAAACACACATGACAAGGAGAAATAAAAGGTAAAAAGACTAACAATGCACAAAAGAAAAGCTCTACTCCAGTCATGTCATGCCTTTTTGCAGAGCAAGCTAAACAATTAAACTCCTGCATCAGACCTGGACCTGTCTTCTTTTCTCATGAGGATGAATGCCACCACTGTGACCCTGCCAAGTTTTTAATAGTACAAATGTGACCTTTACTTTCCTTTTGAGGGCCCATTGCTGTCCTCTTATCAGGCTGTCCTGGAGCCACTACTGCTTCCTCTAGTGTCAGACAGCTACACTGACCTTTATTTATGCCAGCATGGGGATGTGGTCATGTCGAGTCTTTGGGGGACTTGATGCTTCCATTGTGGCAGAGGGCCCTAGCATGAACATTTTTAAACTTTTAAGGGATGTTTTTCCCAAACCGTAAAGCGATACACCAGTCACTCTACACAGATAGTCTTGAAAACTCAAGTTAGGAATTTCTGAAAACCTTTCAAGATACATTGTATTGACTGAAGTAGTGCATTTAATATTTTGAACATAAATAGACACTACTTGTTTAATTTTACTTATACAAGCTTAGCCATATCAGAATGTCTCTTTTTTTCTTTAAAATAACTGATTTCTTGTACTTTTACCCAGTGCCTGCTTGTAATGCACTGCTGCAACCACCAGGGGCGGTAATGCTACAAATTGGGGCTGCTGTTAAACAAAGTCAAATTGAAAGATTCAAACATCTGGGTAGCACTTACAAAACACCTACTGCTCAGTTCGTGGGAAAGAATACTTCCCGGTTGGAAGGGGAGTCGATGCAACATCAGGGATGTTTGGCACAAGATGAGCATAAAAGAAGCAAACGATAGCATTTTTGAGACTGGGTGCATTTAAGGTCCTTTCCTGTAAAGGGAAGGTGTGTCAAAAATTTGGCTTTTTTTTTTTTTTGGGAGATTTTTCACAGCTCTAGTGGCTCGCTTTTTAACACATTAGGCTGACAGGAGAGGGGTGGAAGAGGGGGAGAGACAATCGGTAAAGGACCGCGTTTGCTATTTCTGATTTCAGAAGCTGAAAGGGGACAAACTATCAGCCTTATGCATTTTCCCTATGTGACACGCTGTTGGTGGTGGTGGAGTATAAAACAAGCAAAGACAGCCGTAGCTCATTCTATTTGCCGTTTTCTGTTGAAATAGAGGACTATCCATATTCTTTGCCCAGTGGGAGGAAAGAGAAGGTAACCAAGAAAAGAAAAAGTAATAATCGGGAAAAACAAGTCTATATTGGTGTAGCTCATTAGTTCTCACCTGCAGTTGGTAGTTTGAATAGCAAGTGATTCATAGTAATCCTCAGAGCAACATGTAGGATTCTCTCCTTTCACCCCACTAGGGAGCTTTACCATTTGTTAAACTACATTTATTCAGCGGAAACCAGAAGTGGTTCGGCCAACAATGGAAGTGACCTTTCCACCACTAAAAGCCACTAGAAATCTAACTAAATCCATCAGATTACTTGTTTGTAGTATACAAGTATCCTGGTCCTGGCAGTGTCTATCTTTTAGACTCTTATGAATATCATCTAGTTTATTAAACATGGCGATGTTGAAAAGTTCCAGTTGTTAGAAATCGTTTTTTTAGAATGCATTTAACTGTTATGGAATGCAAATGTGATTCTGGGTAATATTCAGAGCGGTTTCAATGCATTAAGAGAGAAAAAAATTGAAGAACATAAAATATTTGAGAACCACTGGCCTAGCTATTATTACCAGGTTGAGTGGAGATAAGTCTGAGGGAGCGCGGACTCATAAAAGTTGCAGAGGTTGCAGGCTTTCCGCTGGACAATGTAAGTTAATTTAATATAACAGTGAAGTTTATTTTTGCTGTTATGTTAGAAACAGGACAGTGTAGTCCAACAACTACTCTGTCCTCCTGGCAGAAAAAGGTTGTTTTGTTCGCCTTTCTCTCTCTGGGAGAGGTGTCAGAGGCGTCTCTCTCCCCCTGATGTACAGTATGTACAGTACATGGAGGGATATCAGCCAGCCCATTCACTGTCTGTAGTACAGCAAGACTAGCCAGGTCTCTTTACTGGTGTGTACAATCACTTATTTTAGACCCCAAATAGGCGACTGCACGTTCAGAAACAAGCCCAAAAAACTGCGACTAACAAAATTTACAAGCGACTGTCGAAAAAAAACAAGCAGACTTGACAACGGTGTCAAAAAGTATTTCACGCGATGACCGTAGCTATTAGCTATTAGCAGTAGCTAAAACATGGAGGACATGTTTACGTTGTCACACTTATGACACTATGAGGCTTCCACAGTAGCTATTATGGCAAAGTCGTTTGTAATTAATTTAGCACACCACTACATTGTGCGCCAGTGTGAAAATCTTACACACTGGGGCTTTAAGGATTTTAGATACAAGTATGAATATCACTACCTAGCAACTAAGTCATAAAATCCAAACTGTATCACTGATTTCCCCTCTAAAGGGGGTAGCTGTATTTTTTAAAAAAAGGAAGTGACATTTGCGTGACTACTTGTGCAAATGTTGGCAGTATCTGCAGTTTCATCAGATCAACTTTTCAGCTATCTGCTTAATGTCAGATCCCTCAAATTGAATCAGTGAAAGTTTTCATGTTAATGAGCTTTTTGCCAGTTTATTCACTTAGCATACTTCCACTACCACTACCAAGTAAGTCTTCTGAACAAACATCACAGAAACGTAGCTGAAGCTGTTCAAACTGCTTCAGTTGAAGGGCATGATGGCGGCTATCTCTATAGCGGTACGTCACCGCCGCAGATATCAGCAGGGCTACCAGTGCGGCATACTGATCTCCTTTTGCACAAACACTGCAAGTTTACGAGTAGTAAAACAAATCTTACTGTGCCGGGGGGCATCTTAATCCCTGTGGAGCAGCAATGGGTGGCATGAGAAAAATGATCACAGATAAATCAGATTAAACTGAACTACCAGTCAAAAATTGGGACAAAAATGCCCAAATGATCATGTTTGTTGGGATTATAAAGTACTATCTGAGGATTAAGATAAAACAGTTGAGCCAAGATTCTTTTCCACCACGTCACATGGATGTATCGGGTAGGTGGAATAAAGAAAAAAAAAGAATATGAATGTTATACATTAATGTTTGTATCAGAATGATTCAGACATGGTTACATTTCCAAGTCTTCACTGTCAAATTATAATGGCTCTGTTCATGTCATCTCATGCTAATATTTTTTCTACAACTAATGAAACTGAATGCTCTCCAAAATAAAATAGATCACGTATAAGTCAATAAATAAATAAATAAATAAACAAGTCTGCTAAAAAGGAATAATAAAAAATGCAACAATTTGATTCTATAAATCTAATCTTATGTCATCTTCAGCTTTTTAGTAGACACAAAGGATTTGGATCAAAACTGACTGATCTTTAGAACTCCATCTAACTTCCCAAAAAACCTTTGATGGAAACCCCAGAGCATAATGCTGCTAATGCCATGTTTCACTTTATGAACTATGTGCTTTTGGTGATGTGCTGCGCCATCTTTATGTCAAACCTTTTGAGAGATGTGGCTCTGTCAGGTACTGAGATTGGTGAACCCGAATTCAGCCACACACAGAGTTTTGTTATCAACAGTTTATTGAAGGTGATGGTTGTTGGGAATGGAGACCGGTGAACTGACCCAGACTGGAGCAGGCAGAAGATGATGGCAGGAGCTGGCGGACGCGGCGGAGCTGGAGACAGGCGGACGTGAAGGGAAAGAAGCAGGCGGACGTGATGCGAGGGAGACGGCGGGGCACACGACGAGTGACGAAGGCAGGCGGGAGGATGAAGACTGGTGTATGCAGGGTAGCAGCAGGAAGGAGAGTGTCGAGAGCAGTTGAGAGAAGACGATCCGGCGGGGAAGAAAAGACTGAGGTGGGTTTGTGTAGGGATGTTAACAGGTGGATTGAGTCCGGCTTGATTAGCGGCGGCAGGTGGCAGTGATCATAGGTGGAGAGAGAACTGGGCTGGATGGGAGGTGGAACGTGCTGGAAAATTGTCCAAAGCAAAGCAGGCCAAAAACTGAACCCTGACAGGCCCAAGCATCCAAGTTTTTGATTTTACTAAAACATAGATAGAAATGTCCATGTTTTGTAACGTCCGTGTCGTCCTTCAGTTTCTCCAGTTATTTGTGATAACCAGATATCTACTAGGAAGTTTACATACAGCTTTTCTGTTCATTAATCCTTAGTAATACTGAAGAAGAATGGAGACGATAAAAACAGTGGCTTTAGCTAAATAAGTCATTAAAACACTAGAAAACACTAAAACTACTTTTACTTGGACATTTCCTTTGGAATTTTGAGGACTTTAAGTATCTTGTTCACATCTATTGGAGCATTGGAGCAAGATATGGCTAGACATATTTGGGCTCCATCTGCAGTGTTTTGAGTACATTGACAAATTGCCATGGTAAAGCCAGAGCTGAGCCACAACAGCTAACATGTTTGTTACTCTCACCGATGATAACAATATATGAATAGGAGCTGAGAAAGTTTGGTGTTTTGATCAGGATACCTCTAGGTCACATCTCATTAGGAGGAAACATCTTGGGACAAAATTTCTTGCTAAAGGGAATGTATGTTTTTTTTTGTTTGTTTTTTTTGTGAAAGTCTTGAGATCCCTTTGGATGAGCTGGGCCTCAGTGTTGCTAAGGAGAAGGTTACTATATTAACCTTAAACACTATATTTGATAAATGAAAGAGGATGGACGGATGGACAGAGAAAAAAAACCTGTTGTTTGAAATTGAATCTATAAAGAACTTGCATGTTTTGTGTCAAACAGGTGCACTCTCAATGAAACACCTTTACTTGGCTATGGAATTACATCATTTGAATAGCAATGTTGTATCAGTGGCCAACACTGCATCACCTGTTGGAAAATTTTAAAATGCTTTGATAGCATGCATTGTTGAGTCAAGGGGAGCCAACATGGCAGATTGAAAAGTATGAATAGTATATAGACGATACAAAATATATGGGATTAAGTTCAGACAACTTTGCTGGTCAGCTGATGCACCGTTTTTCTACGTCACTTTTTTCTTTCCTCTCAGGTTTTTATTGATATGCTTGCATACACCATTCAACAGCCACATTATTTTTCTGTAACACTATTGTTTTCTGTATTACACCTTGTCAACATCTCAAAGTGCTTACAGAATTAAAAAAAAAGTCCTTTCTTTAAAGATATCCGTGGATTGCGGTGCCCTCAAAGTGTCAAGGAGGGCATCTCACTGACAGGCGGCACAGAAAGCTCAAAGGTTGTGGGTGTCTGGACCTGGTGTGAGTGAGTGGAGCAGAGGGAGGGGGCTGTGGTTGGTGGGATGAGTAGTTCTTTGAGGTAAGGACAGGCATTTCCGTACATGCATTGATGAGTGAGGTGAGAGATTCTGTATTTGATCCTGGTGGAGATGGGGAGTCAGTGACGTGAGTGAAGGATGGGTGGAATGTATTCAGATTTTTCAGATTTTCGTCAGGAAACTAGCTGAAGAGTTTTGGACATATTGGAACCTCTGAAGACTAAGGCGTGGATCGGTTTTCTACACCTGATACGGTGAGAGTGGGCAATGTCATGACGGTGATGGTAGGAGTTCTTGGAGAGTTGGTTTGTAAGGTGAGGTGTGAGTCCATGTTAACTGTAAGGTTAGAAACTGAAGGGAGATGAGGATGTTGTGACCAGAGAAAGTGATGCTGGTTTAAGGAGTTGATTGGATCTGGAAGGGGGGAGTACCATGAGGCCTTTAGTTGGAGAAAGAAGTGGTGTGACACAGCAAAGCAGTCCCACACCATCACACTACAACTAGGATGTTTGACTTACGCTGAAATCAGATCTGGTCGTGGCTCATGAGATAGAAACCCCAAGAATGTGTTTTTCTACTTTTTTCTTCAAATAAGTGGTGGTTGAATAGTTTACTACAATGAAGGGTTATGATGTCTCTGTCTAAAATATTTAACTAAAGTCTCCATATATATAAGATGAATGAATAAACATATGCAGAACAAGAAACAATATTTAGTTCAACTAAAACCCCTCAACCTTTAAGGTGGCAAATAATAAAAAAAGCTTGTGTATTAAATTTCATTCTCCGCAAATTATCAGCATGTTAGTCAGCAGGGAAATGTTCCACGGTCTTGTCTTTGTGCTTACAAAAAGAAAATCAATGCTGCTTTTCCCTTTTTCATCTACTACTTTGTTTCATCATTATGTACAAAGAACTCTCACACAGAGATTCACAACCCTTGTTTTTTTCACGTGAGGAATTTTTGAGACAAATTCCTCAAATGCTGGCCTCATCAGGAATGCTCCCTAACTCCAGGCACCAGGAATTAATGAGCATTTCTGTGCCGCACCTGAACATCATCATGCAGCCTAGTGGTGCGTCCAATTTCCCTCCAACTGGCTGTGCCCCCCTAGTTAGCTGCTAAATCCCCACCGGCAGTGAGGGATGGTTTTCAGCAGTTAATTGACAAGATCCTGGTGCTCTTCCACATGCACACAAATCTATTCTGCACATGAATGCGCATGTATGCTTTCCACGCACCTTTACCCAGCCGTGGCACGTACTGAACTCTGACCTCTGGGCAGCGGTGTTTGTTTTGTAAGCTAAAGGTTGCCTCAGTCACTAGCACATGGTTTATCAAGAGAGTTAATTAGACACATCTAGGCACTATCTGTAGTTCTTAACGTGGTTTCCCAATTACCGGCATTGTCAAGTTGTGTGGTATAACATAGAATGCAAACAGGTCAACTTTAGCTGGCTGTTAATTAGTGAATTATATGTGAATAAAACCTAATGGCAGTGTTCCTGGGAGGTCAGCTTATGTAAAAGCTGCGATTTTGTGTTACAAAGAGCAGATTTGGTTTATTGTTTTTTAAGAGTTATGTTTCTAAACCCCATTCAACACTGTAAACTGTAAAACAAGAATAAAGTATATACAGAGTTGGGAGCTTTACATGCAGTAGGAATAGTAAGCAAGTACTACTGAGCTGAGAAAGTGGAACAAGAGGAAATGGCCCTGAACAAAACAGGCACACCGTCTGCTTGCAACTGTGTCTGTTTTTGCGGTAGAGCGGCAAAAAATGCCTGAGGGGGCAAAGTGTTTCTGTGGCTGTGACTTTGCCAACAGGCAACTAATCCCCCCAACAAAGCTTAGCTGACCTGAAGCTGCGTCTCTGCAGCTTTTATTGGTCAGGCACAAACAATGACACAAAAATTAAATACTGCTAAGACTGAAATAAGAAAGTATACAAAAAAACATAATTACAAAATAAAAGAAACACCTTTTTATTTTACATGAAGCTTATGCAGCCAATACGTGGCTATATGTTGAAATAGTAGGCCTGTTTTTCAAATCTACAGATGTAATTGCTTAAAATATATTACTTTGAGTGTGATTAACAAAAGTTTAACTTTTTTTTATTTTCTCGTGCAAGAAAAAAATGTCATAAATACTCTTCACTGATTTTGAAATTAAAGTGCTTCTGTAATTATTTTTTCTGTTTGTGGAGTCCCTTACCAAAACCCTAAACTTCTAACCCAGCTTTACCATAATTATTAATAATGGGGGAAAAATGTAAAAACTGCTTTCATTGTCAAATAATCTTGTGCATCCAAAAAAAGAAACACAGTTAAGCACATGCAAACACTTGTTTTCAAATGTAAAACAATCCCTTACCCTTCCATTGATTTATTCAGAACACGCGTTTTATTCCCTACCTCCTTTTAGTGACTTAACAGCTCAATGAATAAAGCTAATTCAATACGCCAATCAAAGACATTCTTATGATCAGCAAATATCACCAGCCAATTCTTTATATCTATACATGTAAATTACATGGCAACAAGGGATATGCAGTCCCTCCTGTGAGTTATGGGTCTACCCTGAGGTCCCCTC
The DNA here is from genome assembly GCA_037039145.1 of Fundulus diaphanus. Classification (NCBI taxonomy): domain Eukaryota; kingdom Metazoa; phylum Chordata; class Actinopteri; order Cyprinodontiformes; family Fundulidae; genus Fundulus; species Fundulus diaphanus. Next base: position 22,869,280 of record CM073139.1, read on the forward strand.
CCAACCAGATGTTCAGGAGAAAGCAACTTGGTGAGATGCTAATTCAAACTATTAAATTCCTTTCAGTTTCTATCTTGGATCTCGTTCTTTCTGTCATAACCAATAAATAATGACCACAGTTGAGTGTTGGAAGGGAGACTTTCAGGCAAATAAAGAGTTTGACTTTTTGGTGTAGCTCTTTCATAACTATGACAAACCAGAGCAGTGCCAACGTTACACCATATGAGACTCCAATCGTCTGATTCACTTCCTACTTTATCCTATAAATACGTATGAACAAGACATCTTGAATTGTTCACTCCTTTGTATTCCCAACTACTTAGTGCCATTGCAAACCACTGCAGGGAATTCTGAAAGTTGCTGGATAAATATGCCAAAAGAGCCTTGTTTGCATATAGCAAAGATGGGATTGTTAGGTTCACAAACTAGATAAGCTCCTGTCCACTACTACCTCTTTACATGACAAAGCCATAAAAAGTCCAACTTTGTGCTTGGAATCCAAACACAGCTCTCGCTTTGGAAAAATTTTTTACAAAAAAATATCACTAGCATCCTCCCACAAAATGTTTCGAGGGACAGTCCCATTAAACCTACAGCAGCCCAATAAGAATAAAGTTTAGACACTAGGAAAGGATTTCTCAAATGTTCAATAGGCCACGGTGCATAAAAGCCAGATGAACTTTTGCCAACAGGTATAGATTGTATGAAAAGTTATTTGCTGTCTGTCATTGAACTAAACTTCTGATTCAATGCAATGCACTTCAGAAAAATTATGCGGAAAGGAAATAATGGAGTGTGTTTGTCACCACGTGAAAGCTTATGAGGAAGTTTGTGCATGTTGTAGGGTGCATAGATGCCCTTGGAGGCTCTTAGGAAGCCTTTAGAGCTATGGATGCCGTGTCACGTATCAAACTGACTTTAACGCCTGAAGCCGAAGTAGACAAAGGATTTCATTTGGATCTTGATTTAATCGTTCAGCTGGCTTTACTCTGAGACTCCTCAAACAAACTGCTTTTGCAAATGCCAAGAGAGAAGGGGTTGGGACTCTTCTCTGGATGAGCTGGCATTAATTTTAAATATGCTTCATGAGGACTTCCTTAAATTAAAAAAACAGAAAAAAACAAAAAAAACAGCTGGGTCCATAAGAATGACTCTTAGCAAAATAGTACCATGGAGTTGGTTAGATTATATTTTTGTTGCATTATATGATAAAATGCCCCTCGTTTATAGGAATTGGACAAAAATAAATAAATAGATACATCTGCACACATGGACATGCATACACAAGGCAAACATATTCACAGCAAAGGAATTCCCTTGGAGAGTTGCTGTGTACATGGTGTTTACTGCTTCCTCAATTATTGATTAGTTGTTTTCCTTCTGTTATGAGAGGCCACCCCCTTATGATTGGGGGGAAGGCATGCTCATAAAAATTGCAGCAGAGCTCGTTCTTCCAAACCAGACTGCACTTTATTGACCCCAGGCTCTATCCTGAACAGGACACTTGCTTTTCTTGCCACTGTCTCACTTGCTCCTACCCCAGATTCTCCCACCTCACCAACACTGTCTCTTACTTTCCTCGTTTATTATCATGCCCTCCCACTGCCCTTTTCTTTCTCTCACCTAGGGAAACCTCTTGAGGCCAAGGTGTCTACATAAACTAGACTGCAGAAAACACAAACAAGCCATTAGTTAACAATAAATTGTTAAGAATTGTTTCCAGTTGGTGATGACAAAATGCTTGGAAAACAGTGTGTTAGAAGGGAAAGAATTGCCTATGTTGGGTCAAGTGTTATGTGTCTTTGATACCATGTCTCACTGGAAAAGGGTGCGGCCTAAATGACTCACAATGATGGCAGCTTATGCTGGCCAGGATAAAGGAAATCAAACCCAAACCATGTTGCTGTTACCATAGCGAAATATGGATGGCATAAAGTGTATTTGTTGTTTTGAAGCAGTGGCTTTCCCGGAGTCATTCATCCATATAGCATTGTTATTCTGTCTTAATGGTCGACAGATGACTGTGAGAAACTCTTTGGTTGTAGCTAAATGTTTGACTGGATTCCTCTGAGACCTTGTTCCAACGCCGAAAAATTAATTGGAAGGGCTGCACAAGTGAAGTTCAGACTTCAGAAAAACAGATTTCACACCAAGCACTGGCAGTTTTTTTAAGTTGCCAATAGGGCTCACGGCCCATGGTGCTTACACATTGGAGGAAAGATACAAGTACACAAAAAAACTAAATTGGGCTGTGACCCAAATTAGTTTTTGGTTGCCTATTTGCATGGCAACTCACAGTATAGTGTATATATAGGCTTTGTATTTCACACAAACTTTGTTTTTTAAACGCGTTTAATGTTTAAAGTGTAAATAACAGAGATAGAAAACCTGAGTAAATACAAAAAGCAATTTTTAAACTATTTCATTTACGGTAAGGGAAAAAGGCTATACCAATCCAGCCCGCTGTAAAAGGTAACCGCTCCCTAAACCTGATCTTTGGTTGTGGCACATTTGGCAGCAAAAATCACCATTGAGAATTTGAGAAAACTAGCAAGGTGCCTTTTAATTCATTGATGCAAGTTTGCCTCGCTCGTAGAATTACTGTATGCCAGCCTCAGCATCTCAATCAAATGTATTTATGGACCTCCTTAATCCCACCAACACGTCTTCCATTGAGGAAGCAGAGCCTGAGGACTCTGGGTCGGGTTCTCCCATCTCTGGTGCTGAGGTTGCCGAGGTTGTTAAAAAGCTCCTCGGTGGCAAGGCTCCGGGGGTGGATGAGATTCGCCCTGAGTACCTTAAGGCTCTGGATGTTGTGGGGCTGTGTTGGTTAACGCGGCTCTGCAACATTGCGTGGACATCGGGGGCAGTTCCCCTGGATTGGCAGACTGGGGTGGTGGTCCCCCTATTTAAAAAGGGGGACCGGAGGGTGTGTTCCAATTACAGAGGGATCACACTCTTAAGCCTCCCTGGTAAGGTCTATTCAGGGGTTCTGGAAAGGAGGGTCCGTCGGATAGTCGAATCTCGGATTCAGGAAGAGCAGTGTGGTTTTCGTCCTGGCCGTGGAACACTGGACCAGCTCTACACCCTCAGCGGGATTCTTGAGGGGGCATGGGAGTTTGCCCAACCAGTCTACATGTGCTTTGTGGATCTGGAGAAGGCATTCGACCGTGTCCCCCGGGGGATCCTGTGGGGGGTACTCCGGGAGTATGGAGTACCGGACCCTTTAATAAGGGCTGTCAGGTCTCTGTACGACCGGTGTCAGAGTCTGGTCCGCATTGCCGGCAGTAAGTCGGACTCGTTTCCGGTGAGAGTTGGACTCCGCCAAGGCTGCCCTTTGTCACCGATTCTGTTCATAACTTTTATGGACAGAATTTCTAGGCGCAGCCAAGGTGTTGAGGGGATCCGCTTTGGTGGCCTTAGGATTGCGTCTCTGCTATTCGCGGATGACGTGGTCCTATTGGCTTCATCAGGGCGTGATCTACAGCTCTCACTGGAGCGGTTCGCAGCCGAGTGCGAAGCGGCCGGGATGAAAATCAGTGCCTCCAAATCCGAGACCATGGTCTTGAACCGGAAAAGGGTAGAGTGCCTTCTCCGGGTTGGGGAGGATGTCCTGCCCCTAGTGGAGGAGTTCAAGTATCTTGGGGTCTTGTTCACGAATGAGGGGAAGATGGAGCGGGAGATCGACAGGCGGATTGGTGCAGCGTCTGCTGTGAAGCGGGCGCTGTACCGATCCGTTGTGGTGAAGAGAGAGCTGAGCCAAAAGGCGAAGCTCTCGATTTACCGGTCGATCTACGTTCCTACCCTCATCTATGGTCACGAGCTTTGGGTCGTGACCGAAAGAACGAGATCCCGGATACAAGCGGCTGAAATGAGTTTTCTCCGTAGTGTGTCTGGGCTCTCCCTTAGAGATAGGGTGAGGAGCTCAGTCATCCGGGGAGGACTCAGAGTAGAGCCGCTGCTCCTCCACGTCGAGAGGAGCCAGTTGAGGTGGCTCGGGCATCTGGTCAGGATGCCTCCTGGACGCCTCCCTGGAGAGGTGTTCCGGGCACGTCCCACCGGGAGGAGACCCAGGGGAAGACCCAGGACACGCTGGAGGGACTATGTCTCCCGGCTGGCCTGGGAACGCCTTGGGATTCCTCCTGAGGAGCTGGCCCAAGTGGCTGGGGAGAGGGACGTCTGGGCCTCCCTACTGAAGCTGCTACCCCCGCGACCCGACCCCGGATAAGCGGAAGACAACGGACGGAACGGACGGACGGACGGACTTTGACTAGTCCTATACACAACATTTATTTCTGGATGGCCAGACATTCTCTTTCAGAGTTTTCTGTTATTTTCATAGTTCTGTTATTTGTGCCAAGTCATCCTTGTCTGGAAGCAGCAATGCAGCCATTGACCATCAAAGTTCTTTTTTTCCTTCACAATTCTTTCTTTTCAGTAGAATGGTGTCAAGATGTCTTTTTAATAGGGACCATTTAAGGTTGTTATATGCTTGACGCATGAAGGTTCTGCGCAGAAATGAGAGGTGCGGACACGTCTGCAGCATTTATACTCTGTATGGCTTTTCCTCCGAAGTAGCACAACTACTATGTAGACTCTAGAGGGCGGGGTTGAACGCCTACGCCAAGCGTACTACACACAACTACATGTAGAACTAGAAAATACAGTTGTTTGCAACATTTTAAAGCCTATTATTTTCTTCCAAGAGTGATGGCGATTTCTATTGAGGAATTGTTAATCTGTTGATCATGGTGATTATTATAGGCTGAATCATAAAGACGTCTATATTTACGAACTTTCCCCAGAAGGAGCACTTGCTCGTCTGCCATGTTTTTCTGCGCAGGACTTTCCGTGTTGTTAGGAATTTTCGTAGGTGTGCGGTGTGGAAACTTAAACAAAAATAACCCACAGTATTGCCAAACAGATTTCTGAATCTAACATGACTGCTAGTTGTACAAAATGTAATAAGAAATCAGTCACATACATGGCACTCTACATGTTGGTGAACACACTACTATTGAAATACCGAGAGGCCTATTACTTGTTGTCACCTTTTTTGCTAACAGCAGTTTACCTTGTTACTAAACACAATTCTAAGTGAATATTAGTGGTTCTCCAATTTGACTATAATGTTATTCCAAGATTTTACTTCTTCTTTCTAAAAGAAGATTTTTTTTAAAACATGTTTTTTGTTTGTTTGCTTTTCACAAACCTTTGTCCTTTAGTTAAAGCTGGTCAAAAGTTGGGTGGAGTGTGATGTTGTCCATATTTGACAACTTCTTAACTGTAGTTGTCTTTCTTCTAAATACATTTCACAGCCTAAGAAGTTTGCATTCTTTTGTCTTTCATAGTTTGCAATATAAAGTAACTTTCTTACTAATTTGATTCTTTTTCACTCAAAGAACTGTATATTAGAGTAGATTCAAGCATATCACAAACCTTTAAGAATCAGTGTATATCTAATTCTAAATCCTGAGAAACACTTATGGCCTGGCATTCAAATTCACATGGGCTGCCGGAGTATCTTGGATTCCCAGCCACGCGAGGATCTCAATTTCTGGCACACTGTCTTCGGGACTGCCGCTCCTGAAGACGGAAGATAAAACACAGTAATGGAAATGCCATCGTGTTAAAGAAGATGGGGGCCCCAGTGTTTCAAAAAAAAAAGAAAACCAAGTCAATATTGAGGAGACAAAAAGACGTGGAAATAGAAAATTGTCAAACGGCAGTCTGACTTGGCAGGAGGAAAACAATTTCAAATGGCGTGCAAAACAATGTCAACCTCTGACTTCGTTTTTTTAGGAATATTTGCGTGTGTGTAAGGGAGAAAGAGAGAAAGGCAAGAAGAGATATGTGCATTTTCTTCCTCTGCCTGTTGTCATAAAGGAAGCTTTGCATGTGATATCTAAAAGGCTCCACACACAATCCAGGCTTTCCCACCTGCTTGACTCCTGCTTTGATTTTGGCTTTAGAGGAAAGCAGAGAGCTTCTCGCGGAATAGGCTTAGCATGCTCACACCTGGCTGTAACATGTACGAAACCAAAGTGAAAACGCCTTAAAGCTTTCTTCCCCGATTGCTCATAAGTAGCATTTCAAAAAACGTTCACCGGTTCAGATTCCTGAAGTTGAGTATCGAGGTGTTTACAGATCACCTCCCTTTTGACTGTCGTGTTGACACAGCTCAAGCATTATTCCCTCCCTGTTAAGAAGGGAACACATGGTTATTTGGGGGGTTCACACAGGAATCCTTCTTTTTCCCTTGGGAGTTAACTAAACTGTGAGAAACAGGCAAAGACAAAAAGGGAAGAGACAGTGACTGATGTAGACGGAAGCAGAAAGTCAGCATCACAGGGGAGAAAAAGAAGAGGAGACAGACCACTTCAGGGCATACCCGACTTAGACACGGCCATCATAAATGATTAAAGGCCGATTTCCCATTCCGACAAGCCAACCAATCTTTGCTCAGTGTAATGGAAACGAAAGTGAAACAAGTATGGAGCTCTACATTTGCATCAAGCAATCACTGCAGGGATGTGTTTAAAGATTCTAGGTGGAGGGGGATAGGTTTTTTCACTATTAGTCTCTCTTTAAATGGGGGATATTACCTATTTACCCAGCTACCAAGGGCAGTTGGCATTTTGTTTGAGGTCCTCCAGCTAATATTCCTTCTAACAGTTGATGGTTTGGCTTCGAGGAAGGTTGTGACACTGTCTTTATAATTCCTTGGTGTGATCCATCGGGAGAAGAAAAGTCGTGACCTCGGAGGCAGGGGTGGAAATTGCACTAGTGGTGCCATGCAGGAAGAAATGAATGATGGACCTGGGAAGGAGATGGGAATCACAAAGTCCTAGCTAGCGCCTAAAAAAGCTATTTATGGGTCTGTGCACTTTTTAATTACTTTAAATACTTGATTGAATTCTGAGGAAACAACTGCAAAACATTTAAAGTGAATAAATCACAACCTTTACAACTTTTGTGCATAGCCATATTCAAAGATAATAAAAGAAAAAGTAAGCAAATGGCAACGAAAAACACAGGCGATAGTTTCCAGAGAGTAATCATGTATGTTTGGAACACCAGCTCAAATGTGAGTTCATACGCTAAAGATTTCTTCGTGGATTTGTCCAGTTAGAAGCAACAAGAGTCAGGACAAATATCAGACAGCAGTAGTTAGGAGACCTAACGAACTGGCCCACTGCACAGGGATTTAAAAGTACAGATGGCAAGCCAAGCCTGCCTGTAATTCTTCATAGTGGTGAATAACCACTTATGACAAAAACATAAATAAGAAATGAGTAAGTAAAAATAACATAAGACTTTGGAAGCATTTTGTTAGTTGTTCAAATGCCTGCCCCTGTTCGAACCAGGACTTCCTTCTCTCCAATCAACTTAACCACAAGCATTTGTTAAACATGTTTAACTGAGCAATGCAGTGATTAATTAACATAGCAGAAGTAAATATAAGCAGTGGAAGGTCTCATTGTTGTACTTTTACGTTTTACTTGTGCAATGTTTCCCACAGTACAGCAATTCAGCAGGCAAAATATCATGAAAACAATATCATGTTATTTTGTTCTATTTGTCATTTTGCCAGCATACAAATTTATTTCTTCAAAGTTGTAGGCATGTTCTGTAAATGAAAGGGTGCAAACTTGCAAATAATACAATTTAATTCCAAGTCATGAGGCACTGTTCCATTTGTTGCTCATTTGGGCCCAGACACTAAAGCAATTATGATGCTGTAGCTTATCAAAAGTTAAATGTTGAAGAGAACAGTTATTGATTTTATTTAACATGCAATCCATAGATGTAAGCAGAAAATGTGTACTCACAGTAGGCACATAATAACTTTACACTGAAAAAAGCAAGCAGCTGTTGATATTGTCTTCTTGGTCACTCCCCCACAGCTATTTACCATTGACGTGGCATGAACTGTGTTGTGTCCTTGTCCTTTATGTCTTTCGCCCGGGTTACCATTATATCAAAGTCCTGGTTAGAATGAAACTTTCAGTCATTCAATGACTCTAATGAAGGCCCTCAAGCTGAAACAAGTTTATCAGCAAATAAAGTTGTTTCCTAGTACTTCAACCATTGCTGGAGTCTTATTTTACCCTCTCCAATTACCTTGAGTTGTTGAAGTTGTGCCAGAAACCTTTGAATCTAAACATGAATTCCAAACAGATTGTTTTTGGTGAAACAAGAAGATGTATGTCATCGTCACTCTCTCAAATCCAACCCACTTTTCCTTTATAAGGGAACTTTAGGGGAAAGTAAAGGTGCTCACTTAAAGGAGCTACAAGTAAGATACTTACTGCCTAAATCATTCTCATTTGTCTCTTGGCATGGAAGTAACATTCCATATAAACAATCAGTCCTGTCCATCAATAATGTCTTAGCCACACTTTTCTACTTTCAAACTTCAAGGTACAGTCCAGAACTTCTTCGGTTCAGAGTCTAGCCTGTGTTTACTTCCTGGTTACTCAGCCAATCTTATGACATTTCCCAGGGTTCCCCAAACAGATTGCAGCATTTGGTATTTTAACTTGGTAAAAGAGCAGCAGCCTGCTAACATTGAAGACAGTAAGAAAGGTAGACCAGTAATAGAACAGAATATAACATCATACACCTGTCCAGTGCAATCAAAAATTCACAACAGCAACACACTGTTTAAAAACAACATATTAGATTGCTGTGATTGGCAAACGGTTGGAGCGATTTGATATTATTGCTAGATAAGTTTATTTATGTCAAGAAATTAGTCTGTCTCTATTTGTGGGCATTCATGTTCTGCATATATATATATATATATATATATATATATATATATATATATATATATATATATATATATATATATACATATAAACTCAATCCATATATTGTTGTGCTTGTGCGTTTCAGAGAGCCACTGAGCCAGAAGCTATTTCTGTTTTCAGTTTCTTGCCTGATTTGCAAAGTGATGGAGTTCCACATTTTAATTTATTTAGGTTTCATACCATCTGCTTCAAGTTTTCTGGCTCTAAATTATAATTTTAAAATTCAACTAAATTCTGAGACTGTGCAAGCAAATCAATCTAGATATCAAGAAAACAGTTTTGAACTTCTAAGCCACCAATTTCTCTTTGTCGGTTTGTTGACCATGTCTATGGTTCGGCGGGACATCTAATATTGTGCACTAAAAGAGCAATTCCACCGGACCTCATGCCTGAAGATGTTGTCAATGCAAATACACCCTCACCTTTCTCGATAAGCCATAAGCATACATCATCAGTGCAAATGGGGGAATACGCACCGAGTGTACAGTCCAAAAATCAATATAGAATATGATAATAGAAGAATAAATGAAATATTTCTGGGATGATCTTAAGGTTTTAAACACGTTCATATTTCAGGCATGGCCCAAAGCAGCCTAGCGCTGCAGAGCAATGGGTGCCTATCTTTCAGGCAACAGATGATGGATTATATGAGCAGTGATATTGCTAACCAAGAGTTTTTCCATTCAGATGAGGAGTTAAATGAGCCAAACCTGAGCAGTCATTAAATGATAAATCATGTCACTCTGTGCCTAGAAGCAATTGTGTTCAAGAGAAGAAGAAAAAAACAAACAGATGAAAAAGGAAAGAGTATTTTGCTTTTATTATTTAAATGGCGAGAGGAAAACGTAGCAATGTAAAGTTTTATATCAATTTGCTGTGTTGCTGAAATTGATAAAATGAAGTTAATAACCTAGGTTTATGAGCAGGGCCACACTTTTAATTACCCAGCAGTCTAGTTGGACCCAGTTCACCCATCTTTGATCGTCATCGAATCTCATTTCTCTTTATCATGCAATCATCATTCTATACCCACTCCTCTTCAGTACAGGTTCCATTTGGGGGGGGGGGGGGTCCTAAGTACTTGGGAGAAGCCCTTTCCTGAAGACCTCACCCCAACGTTGAGTCTCCTCCTCCTATCCCTTCAAGCAAGTCCAGATGACTCATCCTCACACCCAATTCAACCATCCCCTCATCCCCTTCCTTCAACGAACCTTTACAATCATATGTTGAGTTTAAAAGTTTATCGGTCCTTGCTAGTGAATAACGGCCAGCTGTTCCTTGTTCTTCTGTTGCATCGTTTTGCACCTTTTTCTCTCATATCTTTTCTTTTTTTAACATTCTAAGGGGTGTGTGTTACATCCTCTGGCAGCTCATACCTTACCCATGCTGATTGATGATATGCCACATGTCAGAGGCTATTGTTTGACGTTGTTATATTTCTGACCCACATTCCTGCCCTAATTTACTAAGCAATACAAAAGGCATGACTCAGACTTTTTTTCACTCTGGCTTTCCAGGGTTTGCTGCTTTTTGACAGTTTCAAGATGTTGCACAGTAAATTCGTCTTGGCTCATGCAAAACAACAGGATAAATATAACTTTCTCAATCACCTTTCCAAAATATGTAGAGGTCTTGACACAATTCTTTTTTGCTGTAACTCATGAATGAATATTAAAAAGATATTTTAAACGTTTAACATCCATAGAAATATGTAATGCTCTTGAAGAGGAGAAGCCGATACAGCTTAGCGTTTAAAAGTGTTATTATCAAATGTGTGATAGTAGCAGACGGGGCAGGCAGGCAGGAACAGGAGATGGATGAAGGCAGCTGACCAGATGCTGCAGGTGGAGACTTACTTGACCAGAAAGAGAATGCAGATGCAGACCTGACCAGACGAAGCATGCAGAGGCAGACTTTGACTAGAAGATCTTTGCAGAAACAGACCAGACCAGACATGCAGATTTGACTAGAAGCTGTATGCTGAAGCAAACACGGCCAGAAGCTGCTAACGAGTCCTCAGCAGGGGTGGCCGGTCCGTAGTGGGTGATAGTGCACCGCCCAAGCTAAACCATACGAAAAAAAAAGAGGGAAAGTATATTATTTTTTACTCGGACGTGCTTGGACCGCAGCCGGGTAAAGAGAGAACGCCTTTCTTCCGGCACAATTCTTTCCAGAAAGCCTGTCTGTCTCTGCCCCTTTCTGGATTCTCCTTCCTGTCGTGTACCGCCCAAGCCTGAACCCCGGACCTGTCTCCTGTCTCTGCCCTGCTTGGATAACTCTGCACTGTGTGTGTGCCTCCCGTTACGATTATCTCGCCTGGAACCCAGATTCCCCTCTCGTCTAGTCCTTCTGGAAGCCTGTGGACTGTCTCCCTATGCATGACCCTCAAACTGACAATGACTTCCCCAATAGCTTTTGCCCTGCCTACACTGCAAACAGGGATCTAAAAGTGAGTAGAATTTTCTTGAAATTTGTGTATTTGTCCTTTATTTGAGCAGGTAAATTAGATATTTAACCAGTAGAATGAGTATTTTGACCCCTAAAATAAGATAAGATATACAGCACTTGAAATAAAATGATGGAGATCAGTTGTTCCTTTAAGTGGAAAAATCTTATTCCATTGGCAGATCATTTAAACTGGCCTGCTCAAATCAAGGACAAATGCACTAATTTCAAGAAGATTTTACTTACTTTTAGTTCCCTTTTTGCAGTGTAACATCAACCAGAATCTCCCTGCAGTGATCCCTGTACGTATTCCGGATCCAGCAATAACAGTTTATTTATAATAAACTCCTTTAAAACGTTAACTTCTTGTGTCGGTTTAATGATCGGGTCTCCAGATTCTGATCAGGTGTTACATTAGCTCAGAAAACCTATACAAAATGTAACTTAAGTTTAGTTAGCCTATTTTGGATGATCTGCATTGTAAATCTAGGGTAAAGTTTTCTGTTTCACTAAGAGATTTCAGATAATATTTTAAGCCAGCTCTTAAATGCCATCTGGTTGTTTGTGTATTTGTTCAGAGACGACTGAGGTAGCCTTAAAGTAAACCATTTCTGTTGCAACTCTATCATAAGACGAAGCCACTGCACCGTAACAGTCAACTCTTGTAAGGGTTAGCTGGCTTTGCAGCAGCGGTCAAAGAGGGCCAAGAACACATATTGGGCAGGCTGTGTGACAAGATGGAAGGACCAATAGACTTCAGCTGTAGATAGTTTTTTGATGGCTTATATTCAAGTCATAACTTATAAAATCATCAGATTATTACGGTAGGGAAAACCAAAAACGGTCATTGCTAAACAACTGTTCAGTGCTGTGCTTTATATAAGCAAAGACAATAACAGAAAATCTAGTGGAAGGATAAAGTGTAAAAATGAAAATCCATTCACAGTTTTATTTTCATTTTATTTATTTTTTTTGGGGGGGGTTCGCAAGACGTGGGTCGTGACCGACGGTTGTGACCGGAGCCCACACAAAGAGACAGAACTTCTGCCCAGGGTTCAGAAGTCCTTTTTTGGATAAAAGTTTGCATTTAATAGGGAATCAATGACTATTGTTAGTGGGGCTTTGGGTTATTAAAAAGAAGATGGAAGGCACTAGATTCAGCAGTGCAGTCAAGGTGTGGGCTGATATTAGATCAGGTTGGGCATTCCTTACACTTCAACAGTGTCATAGGTCATGAGCATTGATGCACTATTTAATGGCAAAGGAGTCCTGACCAGCAATATGGCAAAATTGTTTTTTTAATTGATAATTAAATTTTTTAATTGCTAATTAGATCTCAGTAGAGGAGTAGTTGATGCAAAATATGTTATTTTTTTGTTTTTTTTCCCGTGTCACAGAGGAAGGACTGAGGTAACAGGATAAGTGTGTGCTGTGCCAAACGGCGAATATAGCTTGTGTTATGAGGTGATAGAACTGTCTGGTTTAACAGTGCAAGCCCAGTGGATCAGTTGACGTAAATACAATAAAAATGGCAGAACTGCACACGTGTGCAAAGTGTCCTCCGTGTATAAAGAAGTCAAACACGGGCAGAAGTTTATACTTTTTCAAAATAAAACACCCTACAAGCTGCAGTTAAAATTAGATCCTTCACAGATAAGTCCAGTACTTGCGGGCTGCACAGGATAAGCAGAAGGAGCCACTCATTTACCATTCTTTTCATTTACAATGCAAGCACCTTCTTTCCAGCTGACCATTCCTTTATCGAAATAATTTTCTTATTGGTGTTGCGTAATATTGACATTTTTAAAATAAACAAAATTTGAGGTTTTCACTACATTCATTTGAATAAACAGAACGGAACACTTGCAATACAGGACTGTCTCAGAAAATTAGAATATCGTGAAAAAGTATACTAGTAGGCTATTCAACTAATCACTTGAATCGTCTAATTAACTCGAAACACCTGCAAGGGTTTCCTGAGCCTTGAAAAACACTCAGCTTGGTTCAGTAAACTAAATCACAAGTATGGGGAAGACTGCTGATCTGACTGCTGTCCAGAAGACCATCATTGACACCCTCCATCAGGAGGGTAAGACACAAAAAGAAATTTCTCAAAGCACATTCACAAAAAGTGTGTTGGAAGGGGGAAATGTGGCAGGAAACGCTGCACAACCAAGATCTGGAACCTGCCCACAGTGCCAAAACCACCAGTAACTGGTCTACTGACCATGGCATTACTGTCCTTGATTGGCCTGCCAATTCCCCTGACCTGAACCCCATCGAGAATTTGTGGGGTATTGTGAAGAAGAAGCTGAAAGACACCAGACCCAACAATGCAAATGAGCTAAAACTGTTCTCCCTCATTTTTACCAACACGTGGATTTTGCAACTCGGGGAGAGAACACTCTAGACTTAGTCTAGAAAGGAGCATTCAGAGCAGCCCCCCGCCCCCACCTGGGCTCTTCAGATCACCTTTCCGTGATGCTATTCCCAGCATACAGGCCCCTGCTGATCAGAGCAAAACCAACAGCGAGGCAGGTGAGGGTGTGGACTGAGGGAGCAATGGAGGCGCTCCAGGACTGTTTTGAGTGCTCTGACTGGAACATGTTCAAAGCTGCTGCAACTTATGAGGACAAGATCAACATTGATGAGTACGCCATGACTGTGTCAGCGTACATCAACAAATGCATTGAGGACGTCAGCACCACCAAGACCATCATCACCCGAGCAAACCAACGACCATGGATTACTGCGGAGGTCCGTCAAGCGCTAAAAGCACGGAACTCAGCCTTCAAGTCTGGAGACAAGGAGGCACTGAGGACAGCGAGAGCCAACCTGAACCGTGCCATCAGGCTAGCAAAGCGGAACCACAGTCAGAAAATCTAGGAGCTTTTCCATGACGCCAGCAACACCAGGAGCATGTGGAAAGGCATCCGGGCGATCACTGAATACAACACGCCCTCCCCCCCGGTGGGTGAAGTTGATGCTGACTTCCTCAATGGACTAAACAACTTCTTTGGGAGGTTTGAGGCACTAAACAGCACTCCAGCAGTGAAAGCTGTTCCCCATCAGGAAGAGGAGGTCCTCTGCCTTGACACCGCCGACGTGTGGAAGACTCTAAGGAGAGTCAACCCGCGGAAGGCCCCAGGTCCCGACAACATACCTGGGCGGGTGCTCAAGGAGTGTGCAGGTCAGCTGGCTGGTGTCCTCACAGACATTTTTAACACCTCGCTGGACCAAGCCATAGTGCCAGCATGCTTCAAGTCTGCCTCCATCATTCCGGTGCCAAAGAAACCTCAAGTCACCTGTTTCAACGACTACCGGCCTGTTGCAGTGACTCCCATCATGATGAAGGGCTTTGAAAGGCTGGTAAAGGAACACATCGTCTCCAGTCTCCCATCAACACTCGACCCGTTCCAGTTTGCCTACCGACGGAACCGCTCCACTGAGGACGCCATCTCCTCTGCTCTTCACCTGAGCCTGGCACACCTGGAGGAGAAGAACACGCACGTGCGGATGCTGTTCCTGGACTTCAGTTCAGCGTTCAACACCATCATCCCACAACATCTGGTGGGAAAACTGGAGCATCTGGGCTTCAACACACCCCTACGAAACTGGCTGCAGTGCCTCCGACTGGAAGAACGTGAGGAGAGTGGTGAGGACAGCAGAAGGGATCATTGGGGCTCCTCTTCCCTCCATTAAAGACATTTCATCGCAGCGCTGTGTGTCTCGAGCCCGTAACATCATCAGGGACCCCTCACACCCCCACCATAGACTATTCTCCCTGCTGCCCTCTGGAAAGAGGTTCCGCAGCATCCGCTGCAGGTCCACTAGGTTCTGCAAAAGCTTTTTCCCTGCTGCCATCAGACTGTTGAACTGCTGAACTGCTGAAGTATAAAAACGGACTGTGTACCACACTAGATTCACTGATTTGCACATTTGCACATTGTATCGTATCCTGCAAAATTGCTGCTGCACCTTAACCGGAAACGTACTGCAAAACTGTGTACAATGCAACTGTCTACTTTTAAATCACTGATGCACCTTACTGCATATTTGTTTACATTTGGTTTACATTGTTTACATTTCAACTGCCTACTGTTCACTGCTGCACTTTACCCGGAAGTCAATTGAAATTTATCCTGTAAGTGACTGCGATTGATCACTGCACTTTATCCTGTACTGTAATTCACTGCAAGGTATCCTGTAGAGTTACTGCAATATTTCTGAGCTGTGTGAAAACGAAATTTCGTTCTGTATGCACTCTGTGTATACAAAATGACAATAAAGAAAGTCTAAGTCTAAGTCTAAGTCTAAAGGCCGCTATTGAAGCATCCTGGGCATCCATAACACCTCAGCAATGCCACAGGCTGATTGCCTCCATGCCAGGCCGCATTGATGCAGTAATCTGTGCAAAAGGATTCTCAACCAAGTACTGAGTGCATTAATGGACATTTTCAAATGTTTGATTTTGTTTTGCTGTTATAATTTTTTTTTTACTTGGTCTGAGGAAATATTCTAATATTTTGAGATAGGATTTTTGAGTTTTCTTCAGCTGTACGCCATAATCAGCGATATTAAAACAATAAAAGGCTTGCGATATTTCAGTTGATTTGTAATGAATCCAGAATGTATGACATTTCATGTTTTTTAATTGCATTACAGAAAATAAAGAACTTTATCACAATATTCTAATTTTCTGAGACAGTCCTGTATGTGAGGGTTTATATTTTTAAATGGAATTTCTGAAATCCACTTTACCTTGGCATTCTAGAATAGGGACTGGTGATTTATGAATGGCTTTAGGCAGCCAAGAGAATGCTTGTCTTTGTGGATATTTGGCATTTTGTGGCGGGTGACTGTATTGGTCATGAGCTTGTTTTTTTATTTTTTTTTATTCATTGTTCCATCAAGTGGGCTCAAGAATTTGCTGGTGAGCAAATACTCAGGCAAGTGAGGGCAATGCAAGGTGAGAGGGAAAATATTAGAATTCCTTTGCCATCGACTGTCAGCTCTGTCCTCTATTCACCTCCAGATGCCACACTTAAATGCATCTGATAACATGCAATTACCTTGAAATCAAATCCAACCCCTTCATCTTCTATCTCGAAGGGGAATTGGCTGAGATGTAAAGGCAGAGTATGTAAATAATTTCCTATTAGACAGAAGGAAACGCTTGACGGGTCAATGGTGATGCCATTTACGACTCTAAGCATACCACGACAAGGGGCCGAACAAATGCAACGCACGATATTTACGGCCATTAACGAAGTGCCTTTAAAAACACCAGCGCTCAGATGTGGCTATTTGCTGAGGGCTAAATTTAGTGCAAGGTGTCTCTCCGCCAGCTTTTTAATATCGCCGCTCGGAGACAAACCGCTAATTAGGAGCTATCCGCGTGATCCTGCCAGGCGTGCCTGCATTCACGTCTGCTCGGATGTCAGTTTGTGTAAGCGTGAGCGTGTTTGCACAGAGCGAGGGCATTAACCCGCAACTCATTTTATGGTGTCCTGCTAAGCTACCCACTCTCCTAATAATGCGGAAACGAGACAGATTTGTCATAATAGGGATGAGCCGGGGCAGCATGGGGCTGTATCACATGAATGGTCCAGAAAATAAAGTACCGAGGAGACCATGACTTATTTAATCCAGTTTATTTTCCCCTTTACTGTCCCAGTAATAGCAATCCCTCTCAGTTGTTGTAAGGCTCTCCTTTTATGTCTTGTTTTCTCCCTTCTAGTTTTTCCACATATTTTTGCCCCCTCCATCGTCCTGCTCTCTGTCCTCAATCCACACCACTAACTTACCTCGTCTCTTTCCCTCCTCTCCTCCATCTTCAACTTGCTCTCCCTTCTTCTTCTCTCATGGGGAACAATATATATCACAGGCCGGCTCCGCTAGTTGCCACGGTAACCGACCTCATCACAGCATCTACTCTGTCTATCTACCCCCTTTTTTCCTGTCCTCCATCTCCCTTTCCTGCTTTCTTTGCCTCTCTTTCTCCCCCTCTCTTTTTTTTTTGTTCAATCACTTTCGTTCTGTATCGCTATCCTTTCAGAGGGAGGTTCTTTAAATTGTAAGTGCCCCTCTGCAAGCAAAGCAACCAGATTAATCACTGGCCAAACAAAAACGTCTACCTCGTGGTTCTTGCCTCCAAAAACCACCTCATTTCTATTTCTGTGTTAAATAGATGCAGGTAAAGGGATAAATGTTTATTAATCTGCACAAAGACAAATGGAAGGCTGTGGTAATTGTTAATATGCAATATACATACTAATGCCATAATACCCTGTGCTTTTCTTTTCATGTGTTTAAGTTGTTTTTTTTGTAAATGTAAAAGCAAAATCTGATGTTTTTTTCCAGCCTTTGTCTTTTCCTCAAGACATCCTCGTGAAATACATTTGCAGGGGCCTTTCCAGCAGCTCCTGCAGTTCAATATCCTTCACCTTAATAACAAGCAGCATTCATGCAGTCTCTCATTTTATATTGATCAACTGACGGTTAAAGGTTAATTGTACTTTTTCTCAAGTTTTCCTGATAAAACATCATGCATAATGTAGAATTTGCAAAGCATGAACAGGCCTTTAAAATGCACTGCTTTTGAAGTTATTTGATAAAGTTCATGGAAATGTTGGTACTTGGACTGTACCTAACTTCAACCTGATAAGTAAAAGTAATTTTGGACATAGCCTGAAGTATATCTGAAGTGAGTGGGGAAAACATTGAAGTTCTTAAGATGAAAAAAGAAAAAATAGTTGACAGTAAGAGGGGTAAGACTAACCTATTCAAAAAGAAACCAACAGATGACAATATGTCAAAGAGGATGTGATGAGAAACGGTGTCAAAGACTGCCGTCAAGTTGTGTCGTATGAGAAATTATAAAAGTCTGGAGAACTTTAGTGTTTTTAACCAAAGCTGTTTAAGTATTGTGTGTTTAGTTGCTTGAATACAATTTATTCAATCATATGGCAGCAACTCAACACATTTAGGCATTCAGACAAGGTTAAGATGATTTGGGCTTCCTCACAGCTTGATGATAATAGAGTGTAATTAAAATTCTTCAGATAGTATAGAATTTATTAAATTAAATATGAGATTTAAGCCTTTTAGTAGCCATTTATTTTATAACTCACAAAAAGTAAAAACCCATACGCCATAGTTGTACATGTACACAAGTACATGAGTATGGCAAAGCATAACTCCGAAATGAGGGTAAGAAGGCAACGTGACCCGGTGCCAATACATGCAATCTGGTTTGTAATGTCATCTTCTTTGCTCTTTGTTTTGCTAATTCTTCCCTCTGTTCAGACACAAACTTCTTTCTGCTCAGCCCCCGTTCATGAAGGATTCAGCCATATATCAGGGGGCGACAAGGGCAGAGAAGCCTTTTTCCTGCTCT
The DNA here is from genome assembly GCA_037039145.1 of Fundulus diaphanus. Taxonomy (NCBI): domain Eukaryota; kingdom Metazoa; phylum Chordata; class Actinopteri; order Cyprinodontiformes; family Fundulidae; genus Fundulus; species Fundulus diaphanus. The sequence goes on from CM073139.1 coordinate 22,887,940, forward strand.
GGGAATTTATGTGGTATCATTATTTAACCTAATTGCATTGAAGACAAGTGGAGGGCCGCATGCATTCTCCAAGCGGTGAGTACAAGCGGAGCATCAATCAAGTGTTTGGCTTCATGTCAAAGACACATACCTTCACTACATGGGCATTATGCTCTATGCTATATGCTATAGAAGTTTTAGATGTTAATTATATAAAGGAGGTCATAGATACATGCCTCTGTCAAACTTACATTTGCTCTTACCTCAAGACATTCAAAAGAAGTACAAAAGAACCAAATTCTGTCTCCTTTCATTTCTTCTTTTATCTTTCTCAGGGACTGAAACACACAAACCCAGACGTTCAAGTACACACTCTTTATCATGCAGCGCAACATGACAGTTGTCCTCCACCTGTCAATTTTATTCACAAGGAAATGGAGATGTGGCCTTTGAGTGATGAGTTATCCTTTGGAAATGACCCAGTCAAATCTCTTAGAAAACCCCCAAATGTATTTGTCAAGAAAAAAAGATGATATATAAGTAGATGTTAAGCTCCAACCAAATGTTCAGGGCTCCAGAGATATTGTAAAGGCAATTTAGGAATAGGCTTACGCGATAATCTGCTTGTACCTTTTAGCTAACAAGTTTCACATTTCTGCTAGGAACTAAATTAAACAATAAGTATTTGGAAATAGCAAGGGGAGAAACGTTTAAAGGCTTTTACATTTGCTTTTTTAATGCGAAGCACATAAGTTATGATTTTTTTTAGAAACACTGAGTAGAACCTTCATTTTCTATTAAATAAAACTTCAACTCTAGGTGGGTTTTCTTTCACCAGCTTCAACCATTATCCTTTGAACCTTCCAGTCTAATATATGGAGTGATCCCCAAACTACCCATGGGCTATGGAATGACGACGTATCCATCTGCTTTCTTTACAAGTACCCACAGCATTGTGCTTATGTAATTCAGTCACTTTCCCAACTGGCTCCCGACTGGTTTTTATGAAGTCAATTTTGATTCAGCTTCAACCGGTTTTTAAACTTTAGATAACTACATTTAAACACTGACCGAATTTGGGAATATTTAAGAATGCCACAGTGACATTTTGGATGGTTTAATGCTGCTTCCTCTATATGCCACATCCTGGGAGGATGGCAGGCCTTAACGGCCTAAAATGACCTAGACATTTTGAACGCTGGCCACTTCACTTTACGTCTTTGCCACTTCACACTTTTGCAGTTTCGACTGTTTCAAACCATTTTTTATTCACATCAATTTTATACTCACCTTGACAACCAATGATTAGAAATATTTTTCTATAATCTACACGTCTACTAAGATTTTGATTTGATCACAGGTCAGTTGTTAGTTTTCTATGGGCTAGATGGGTTCAGAACCAAAATAAAGTGTTTGCGTTATTAAATCATCATAAAGTAATTTATAACTAACTGAAACAGTTCATCTAAAAAATGCATGCGTCCCTATGAAATGCCAGGTTGAACTTAAAAAAAAAGGAATTTTGCTGACTCATTTTAGAATATATAATGTGGCACATATAATCTATAACATAAGTGAAAACAAATTTGAGAAAATGTAAAAAAAAAAAAGGTGGTTGAATAAAATGTGCACACACTTAAACTTATACTTTGCTGAAGAACAATTTGATTGAGTTTCAAATATTGAAACGACTCAAAACATGAGCCAGGAGGTTAAGTCTTGGGTCAAATGGGTCTTCCAAGTGGACAACAATATTAAGTACATTACCAAGCTGGTTGCAAATAGGTTTAAGGATATCAAAATCGATGTTTTGGAGTAGCCTTCACAAAATCTTGATCTTCAAAGCTCTGGGCAGCACTGAAAACATGTGTGTGAGCAAGGCCTGCACGCATGACTCTGTTCTGAAAAAGGAACCATTTTTGATCCAGGTTATACAATATATATTTGTGATGAAACATCTGCCAAATATCACCTTTGCAAGGTATAAAAAGGTATCTTGACAACGCAAATGTTTTACACTCCTCTTATTTAGTCTTTCCTGTGTTTGACCATCACTGTCAAACACAAAACAGGACAGGGCCAAACTGCAACGGCTGAGCTTTCCTCCATCGAGGTCATGTACACATCTAGGTCCAGGAAAAGGGCAGCTGACATCTCTGCAGACCCCATACATTCTGGACAAAATGTTCCAGATCTTTAACTTCAGGTCAGGGCTACAGAGCACCTTTGCAAAAACCAGCCCCCATAGCTCCTCCAAGCTCTCTTTGATGATAACAATGACCTTAGAGCCTAAGCATTCGGCTCCTCCACTGTGTAAAAAAGCACATTTGCACCACTGCAACCTGCTTTAAAAGATTTTGTGTATACTGTACATACACATGTACATAAAATCCTTTATCTTCCATATTATTTCTTCTAAAGTTTAAATATTTATGCTTATTTTCTCCAGGCAGTGAGTGCTTGGAATCAAAGATAATATCCTTGTTTGTGCACACAATCTTTTCCAATATAGCCAATTCTGTTCTGAAGTTACCGATTAAGTCCATGAAAATAATTGTCTGCGTCCTAATAATTCAACTGTCCAAATGTCAAACAGGGCCTCCAGTTTTAGCAGCAACAAATGAAACTGAGCATGCTTTTTATCTATGGGAACCAATTCTGTATTAGCAGAAACGGTTAAGCTTGTTGCCATTTTTAGTCTTACTGTCCTGATATGCAAGGCTTAATGCAAGGCCCTGGACCAAAGGGCAGATGAGATCTTGGAAGCCACATGATGAAAGTGAAGAGCTTTTTTAAAAGAAAAAAACACAAAACAAACTTGCAAGCAGGAGTAAAAGCAAAAAGCTGGAAAAACTAACGGAGGAAATCAGGAGAACAACGGGACGTTTAACGGCAAGAGTAACGGCTGAGACAACAAAGAAACAACCAAACAAGTTTAAATATTCTAGGAAGAATAGAGAGAGGGAGGGCAACACAGGTGGAATAAATCAGGTGAGTAATAAGCAACAGCTGGGGACAATGAGGGCAGAGCGTTGAGGGAGAAGGAGAACAATTAACAGGGAGTCAGAGCAGAGGAAGACACACCAGGAAGGATATCTAACGCTAAATAAAACTGGAAGGTAAAACCTAAAGGAATGAACTGAGAAAAGTATCTAATGTAAAAAAGTGATAGAAAATGAAAACAGATCAAAACTAAAACATAACGCCAGCGGATTGTGATAATTACGCTAACATCAGCAGAGACTGCTGGCTGACTGGGAGCATGCCATGGTGATTTAAAAAAAAAAGGAGAGCTGGCAAAGCATGAGAATATACCAATTTTTTAATAGCAGATAATATAGCATTATACCCCTCCCCCCCCCACACACACACACACACATACACATACAAATAAAATCAGTCTGAGTTGCTTTAAGTTAGTTCAGACCAGCTGTTGACTTTCCACTACCATGAGGATATACAACGTTTTTTGGATCATAAGGCGCACCGGATTATAAGGCGCATTTAATATTCTTCCGAAGTGTATAATATCACTCCTGAGAGGGAGAGCTATCCATTTCTGCTGGGAGGACAGAATAGTTGGACTACACTGCCCTGTTTCTTAACTTTTATATTGAATTAACTTACTTGGTTTATTGTTGCTAGCTTGTACTCTGGGCACGGGCTGCCTTACATGAATGCACTTCTAGTTTAGACATTAATGTCAGGCAGTGTTGTAGACAGCTCAGGGGTCCGATCAGGTAGTGACACAGTGTACCGTAATGCTCTGAATATCCATTGAGCGGAGCGGCTTCGTTGCTAACCAAAGTCGTACTTACACATTTTAACAGCTTTCTGAGCACATTGTACTGCATAATATCAGTGAGTAAGCACAACGGTAATCATATGAGGTGCACTGAATTATAAGCCGCACAATCAGTTTTTGAGAAAATGTAAGGATTTTAAGTGCGCTTTATAGTCCAACAAGCTTGGTGCGGTTGGTCAAATGCTTTCTTACAAAAGGGAATGATTACAAATAATGACTTCATAATATATCGGTGAAAACGATGTGAACAACTGTACAACACAATAATCTGGGATGCTCTCATTGTCAAATTGCAGAAGGGAGTTGATCAAAAAAACACAGAATTTTATAATAAACAAATGTCATGAGAGTTTTGAAGTTTATTTTGTCAAGGGCAAATCAGTGGAAGTAGACATAAGATCTGGTTTTAAGTGGAAAAAGGAAACTACTCTGACATTTCCATATCATACAAATAAAATCTATCAAGGTCAGTGTGTTCTCAGATCCCCACAGCTTCTCTATTATTGTGATAGAAATGGGGGAAATCTTAAATAATCTTCTCTTTATCAAGATATCACCTTTTGAATATTACATTTGCTAGTCGAGAGAGAGTCTTTGAAACCAGCAGTCCCTGTTGATTATCTGTGCGGTACATGGAATGCCTGCTTATTTAGCAATTGGGCAACACGGGGCTACATACTGTTTAACTGCTGAAGTAATAGCACAATTTTACATTCTAATGATTATAATGCAAAGAGTTTTCCCATAAAGTGCCGACATCACAGGCCCAGTGCGATAGTAAGAGGAGGGTGGTGTAGGAAAATGACAGGTAAAAAAAAAAAGCAGCCATGTACCTGCCAGTCATGGCACAAAGTGAGGGGATGCAATCTTGCTCTTGCTTTTTCTTACTCATCGACTCGTGCTCTGACACAGACTCCCCCCTGCCTGCCGCTATCTCTCTTTGTTTGTTGGGATCTTTCCATAAAATATCTGACACCGTGTCACCCTGAACCTCACTCACTACCCGCAGCCTGGAGACTGCCATTACACAGATGTCAAAGACAGATGTGATATCATCATAGGAAGAGTTAGCGGCACTCTCGCGGGTGCGCACACATGTATGGACGGCAGTACCTTAGCCGTGTTCGTGACTAAGCAGGGAGTGGAAGAGAAGAGGTTCCGGGGAGTCAGATAGAAGCGCAATTACACTCACGGATGTGCTTTGGCCCATATTATGATGTTGGGGGATGATAAGATGGCAACAGCACCAAAAAAAAAAAAAAACAGCACACCCAAGCTTGCTCACAGACAATAGCCCCGACTATAATGGATGTCCGGATGCAGTCATACTCCAAGCAGAAAATAGATGAGTTTCCTTCCTCTCAGCCAAATGGCAAGTACAGCTTAGATAGTTCCAGGTTGTGCATCACATGACTAAATAGCTGGAACGGTATTTAAAGCACAGATGATACCATCGCTGGGGTGCATAGGTGATGCAATCAAGGCAGAAATAAATAATTAACATTATTAATCGTTTTAGCTCATTCTCTGAGCACCCACAGAATCCAACTCAATGCAGCACAGCATGGATTTATCGTTTTTTAGAGCTCCCATTTTGTGAAACCAGTTATGTATTTGGGCTACATGTTTCAAGCTCTTTAAGAACAACTTTTCATGGACACAAATTAAAAGGTCTAATGCGTGCAATTACATCTCACATGTATCTTCCTCTAGAACTGTATATTTACTGGCGATAAAAAGACCAGTGTATTATTTATTCTGAAATTATCTCCTGTCTTTAGATTCATTGTCTATTACCCTTAAGAATAAAAAAAGATAAATTTCTCGTTAAACATATTGTGTCACAATAACTTAGGCATGGTCATATCAAGGAGGCTGTATGGGTTTGTGTGTGCTTTTGCCTCTTCTCGTTACAGGGTGTGTCCGACAGGTCAAAGGCCAATCAGGAGGAGCATAAGAGAAGGAGGGTTCTTGCAGCAGAGGTCTGATCGTTCTCACTCACAGAGTAGTAATCAGGCCTTCCAGCTTCAAGCATGAAGTTATCTACGGCTCCATCCGAATACGTCTAATTATAGCTCTTAGCTCCTATTCCTAGACCTTTCATGGGGTCAACAGTAAGAAAGCCATTGTGGGTAGGAAAGGAGCTTCACCTTTTACTCATACGACATTAGGTGACGGACGATTCTAGTCTAGTCACGTAATTCTAGTCAAATCTGAGCCTGGAGCCTTCCGAAAAAATGAAGTACAAAGTCCTGCTCTCTTCTGTACAGACATTTGTTAATTTCTGTGAGGTGGGCTGTGCTTATACGTCATGTCACACAAAGGATTGTGGGGCTCCTTATAGCCTCCTTGTGCCAGTAAGGAATATCACAAGGTTCCTATAAAGGAGTTATGAGAGGAAGCATACAGGCTCCTTTTCCTACCTCCCTTCTTTACAGACAGGACTATTCGGACAGCACTTATCATGGTGACCAGGCATGGACTGGTAATCGGGCGTACCGGGCATTTTCCCGGTGGGCCGACGTGCTGTTTGGGCCGGCAGACCCGACATGTATATTAATAATATGTATTATTATTATTATTAATAATAATAATTTTATTATTATTTTTTTTTTTTTTTATATGTCGGCCTCGTTATATTTGCATAATGCATGAAGAAAAATAAAATCAGCAGCGCAAGAGTCTGTTCCGATCATCCGGCCCTTACCACAGGCTACTGCAGCCCATTGGTTATCATCCCTGACAGTCTAAAGGGCTAGGCCAATCATAAAGTAGAAAAACACCTTCACGCTCCATGTGGAACTTTGTGCAGCGGTGTTCACAGTAGTAATGGATAATAAACGCAAGGGAGGCGCAGAGAAACTGGGCGAAAAAAAGAAACGAGTTCTTCAAACGGACGCTGCGAAATGTGTCAAACTGACTGACATGTTCCCAACAGCAGGCCTTCATCTGCTCCGGTGTCTGATGTAAAATATGGTGGTGGTGGTGGTGGTTGTTGTCAGTGACGTGCGGTAGAGTTCATAGCTGGTGAGGCACTGACGTCATCAGAGTCAGATTTACAAATATATACACTCTACAGAGTAGACTCGTTGCAAAGTGCTGAAAGAGACTGATCGAGCCAAATAAATTCACCAAAAGACATGGAAGAAATATTGATTATTTGAAGAAAAAATAAAACTAAATTATTTGTCATTTGACTGAGTTATGATGGATTTCTGCATTTGTGACACATTCTAAAAGTATAACCCACATTACGCACATTTTATCACAAAAGCAAAACATGAGTAATTATCGCTGTCTTACCTCTACTTATAAATTAAGTCCATGCAGCGCTCTTTCTGAACAAAAATATCATCATTTTCCGGTAAAAAACTCTTTATCTTCTTCAGTTTTAAATCTCTCTTAGTCTCAGTGGAGCTCACTGCCAGGGAGGAAAGCCTTCCTTGATCAGTCCTGTTCCGGCTGTATGTTTAGAGTCTTTTTAGTGCTTTACTTGTTTAACAAAACTCGCTAATAATACATCCATAACTTGCTGTGACTCTACTATTTGGGGATCAGGAGCGGTGCTCCTTGAGCGCCCCCTGCCTAGAGGCCAAGGAACTGCCGGCCTCACCTACAACCAGCTCTTTGCCTTTTATGATCGCGCGCAGCAGCACGAAAACATGTTACCTGCACACAGTTTGATGCCCAAAACACAATTCGTAATCCACATATATTAAATTGTGGAAAATCAGTTCATAACTGTTTGAACAATTGAATTTATTATCTAGAGACAGGAAGATGCATTCACAGAATGGAAGCCAGCGCAGTTAACATGGGATTGCGCAATCCCAGGGGAGGCCAAGCTCGCTGCGGCCTCACCGGCTTCGCTATCAAGCGCCACCAAGGATTTACATGTAAAATAGAGAAAAGTCTGCGATTTTAAAGAAAATATGATCAAAAATGAGGAAATTAGATAAATAAAATACTTATTACAAATGACTGACTGAATCAAAATTTATATTATGGTATTATATATTTTCTTTCTTTCCATGATGAGAAGTGAGGCCTGGCTGAGTTTACATTTTACAGTGTTAATAAATTAAGATTTTGGAAGTATTTTAAGTGTCCACTCTCACTAATTTCCATTAACCTGGCCTCAAGGTATTGCACAGTTGGTATACACATTCAGTACACAAAAAAAAATGTGGTGGGCCAGTCTAATCCAAAATGCCAGGGCCGATTTTTTGTCCCAGTCCACCCCTGATGGTGACCACTGATGCTCTTATCATGGTGACTGCTGACACTTTGGCTAAAGAGTCCTTACCAAACAAGTTTATTGGGATCGAGCCCACGTTCCTTTGCTTACCTCCTTGTGTTCTTCCTTGAAGCTACCCTTGCTTGCAGTCCATGATTCTCTCTTGGATCTCCCTCTGCTTCCTCCTGGTTGTCAGTATCAGTTGGAGAATTCACTCCAGGACTCCCTTTATTAATTTCCTCCAAACTCCTCTGACCGCCTCCCTGGATTCACTGACTGGACTCCTTCATATCTCTCCACCGTCATCACTCACCTGCCTGTCCACTCTTTAAGGTACCACCACCATTTCCACCTTTATCTGGAATAGTGAACAATGGCTCATAACCAACTTGCACGGCTCACTACATCTCACCAACATCAGTCTTTGAGGATATGCTCTCTCCCTCCTGGGAGTCCACCATCTCCGGAAACATACCACTTTCATAATCATCTTGTGAGTATTGTCTTCTTCACTAACTCTTACCTCTACCTCCTAGTGCTGTCCTGGACCAAAATCCTGACAAAAACATTGACTTACTTTTTGTTATCAGTAAAACATTTAAATGCCTTTCAGTTGTCTGAAGAAACTTGACGTGGAAAAATTCTGTCCATTTTTGAAGGGTCTATATGCAGCAGTTGATATGCTTGTCTAATTCTAAGATGGTACTCATGCCCAAAAACCACTAAAATCTCCCTTTTGATGTTTTTAAGAAAACAAGGATTGGATCAACCTCAAGCTTCAAGTTCAGCAGGCATGAACTTGGATGAACGTCTGACTGACGGGGCTGCAGAGCACCAAAAGCCCTTAAAGTGGAATGATGAATCTGCAGCCATATATAGCAGCAAATAGCCACAACAATTACTGTACATTTAACTTCTGATTATTCCCTAGCCAACTGAGTGGAAATATCTCCAGCAGGTCATCAACTAGTATGGAGCAAATCTTCCTCAGTTAGTAGTAAACATTGAAAATGATATAATTGCAAAATGTTTGCTTGTAAGGAATTCACACATTTACATGGAGAAACTATTCTGGACCTTTTTAATGAATCCTCTGTGTTCTTTAGTCAACACTTAGAACCCCTCAGAAATGTCACTACCATGCAAAAGAATATAATCAGATTTCAGTCCTGTCCCAGAACTGCTGTCCAGTCCATCTAATGTTATTTTTTTTTCTCACGAAGGTTTGATCAATAGCCAAGCACAGTCTGAATGCTGAGTTTGCACGGTTACAAATGTTTGGCCTTCCCACAGTATGCAACAGAGTGACCTGGGGAACCCTTTTAGACTGGTACAGAATAATAATAACTGGTGTTGCATGGGCCTTTAGTGGTTGCAGTCCCTGACAGTATCCACTTTGTTTTCTTTTCTGGTAAACTTTATAGCACGTAGGTTCCCACTCACCCATCACTGCTGCCTGTACTATCAGACATGTGAGGTAATTACAAGAGCGCAAAAAAGTTATCACAGAGTTTCATTTGTCATTATCGACCAGTACAAAGGAAACATTGATTTCCACACCGGTCTCTTTGCATCATGTCTTGCCTGTTTTGTGCTCCCGGCCTTCTGCTCACACCCTTTCTTCATATTCTCAGCTATCAGAGCACATTTCCAGCAGAAACATTTGGTGCTACAGTAGGTGGTGTTAAGATATTCCCTGTATCCTGGCTGGTATTTAATGATGTACTGTGAATCCATTGCCTTCTGACATGCTTAAGGACATCTCAATTCTTACATAGTTGATAAATGGGTTACAGGTGATAAAAACCCAAAATTCACCTGATTAGAAAATTTTTATGATACAAAAAATATAAATAAAAAAACAAGATTTTATTACAGAACACTCTGCTTTTTAAACAGTGTACTGTACAGTCTAAGCACTTAATACTTAATCAAGGTAAGTTTTGTATTAATCATTGTATTAATGGCCATCACATATAGATGGTCAGCCTGTGGCTCTTTTTGGCCTTTTTAACACAGAGAATTCCTTCTGTCCATCCATTTTCTAATCCCATGTCAATACATCCATTATCTAAAATCATTTTCCATACCCTAAAATATCCTAATAGGCGATTGTGTTGTCTTTGGGATTAATACAACACATTGGACCAACATCAGCAGAATAAATAGCTCCCCAAATTGCCTCTGACTGACTTGATACTGGATACTCTGAGGCACTGAATTCCTAATTAAATGCAAAACTGACTTCCATCTGGAGAGAGAACTAATACCATTGAACAAATGTCCATTCCCTTTTCTCATCGGCCAGATGCTTTTGTTCGCTGATGTTGAGTTCAGATGTTGCTTCACACAAGGTATTTCACAGTTTCAGCTCATATGCTAGATAGGTCTGTGTGTGGTTGCTCTTGAAGGTCTGATTACAGAAGCTGTCTTCTCTTTGCACAAACTTAAACAGACTTTACAGTTATCACTGGTCTTGGGTACTTTTTCTACCACACTTTTTTCTCCCTTACACTCAACTTTCCTTTAAAATGCTTACATAAAACGCTACATGTAAAACCAGCTTCCATAGCAATGACATCTGGCTTAACCTCCTTGTAAAGGGTACAGTCATTGTGGGGCACTGTCAAATGAGGGGTCTTCCTCATTCTTGTGTAGGCCACATAAAAAAAAAGATGTCATGAATTGACAGCATTTTTCATCGGTGCAGTATGATATTCAAATATGCTGTTGAACTAAACTTGGACTTTCATTAGTGGTATGTCACAATCATTAAAACTAACACAAAGGAAATGCCTTGAATTAGCCTGAATAGTCTTGTCCCACTTCCTTGAACCATGTAATCCAATTGTACATAATTTTTCCTCCCGGTGTGTTATCTGCCTCCTCAGATAGGATAACCTCTTCAGGTTGCTTCATTAGCCACTTTGTAACATAGACCGACAAAAATAACATGTAAACAATTTTTATGAGGAAATGACATTAACTGCTTGTTCTGCTCAGAGTGAGTCACAGTTCTCTGAAACATTATTAAATGTTAATGCTTATTTGTGCTCAAATAGGACACAAACATCTTCGGTTAAAAAATACACAAAGGAAGGGACAGCAGGGACGCAATGATATTTAGTGACTAACTGTTGCCAGATTAAGATAAGTGCAGTTTTGTTGACACTACTCTCCTTGAGTCAGTATGAAATAGGTCATCACTTATCACTGACGGGCGAGTCCATGTGAGTGGTTGCATCCCGGAGCTCTGTAAAGGCAGGGTGAGGAACTGGTGGATTAGCTGTAAGAGAAATGTGTCTTGAATTATTTGGTGCTAAAGAGAGCCTAGTGTAAGCTTGTTTCGCTAAAACCCTAAATGAAGAAGCAGGATGGGGGTTTCTAGATAAGTTTACCGTCTTTTGATAGTACCGAATATGGAGCAGCTTTGAATCTTTTTTTCTCCAAAAGCTGAAAAATTATATATAAAAATGTTAACCTATAGAATCACAAAGGGTATATGTCAGGATTCAGCAGGCAGTGCTGTGCAGCTCTCTGCCAGCACTTCCTGCCCTCTCTTCTCTCCCTCTGTGACAGGTGATTGCAGTTGACGGGTGGGCGTGGTCCGCACCTGCTGCTCGTTGTGACTGCTCTGGCCCGAGCTTAAAAGGAGCGTTCAATCAGCTGAAGGACGCCAGAGTGTTAGACCATTGTGGTACGCCTAGGCCATTGTCCTGTCGACAGTTCTCCGCTCCTGTGAGTTTTGATGTTCCTGATTTCAGGCTCTAACTTTGTCTCCTGCCTTCCTCAGTTCGTCGTGCTCTGGAATTACTCACCCGTTTTGTCTCCGTGCGCTGAAGACTGGTTCCTGAATCCCTGCTGCTCAGATTTTGCTCTGGCGTTCCCCTCGAGCCCACTTGGTGGTACCAAGCCGGACAAGAGACCCCCTTCCTGGATTCACTCTGGTTCCTTCAGCTGCTCCTCGTGCCTTCCTCCACTGTGGTGCTGTTCGGGCTCCCCGCCTTGGTTCCACCTGCCTGCTCTCTTGTCGCTCAGTCACCTGGTCCCCACATCGAAGAGAGTCCTGCTTTGTCCCACCTTCGGCTCCACTCCTCTCGGCCCGATTCACGCGCTCCGCGGTAAGCTCCCCTCCTCATTGCACATCTCCCCGTCTCTTGAAGTATCTAATCACTCTCCTCTCGTCCTTAGATCGAGCGAGTCCTGGCCCCGCGTCTCTCATTGGCGCTGCCACGTTGTGATTTGTCCCCTTGTTCTCCTCTGTTCATCTGAGTCTCTTAAATAAACATATTAAAACTGCTCTCTGCTTCCTGACTTGGCCTAAATGTATCCCAAAATTCCTGATTGTAGATTTAACATAAGTGGCAGACAGACCAAAAGTCCATTGACAAAGTGAATAATTTCCCCTTTGACGCACACGGATTTCAATCGTTTTTCATTTAACTCAAGAACACATGGCCATATCTCTCCATATGTTTTAGCCATTTGTCCAAATCATATCTAAGACAGACTGAAAGTCTGCAGAAAGTGCAGAGCACCTTCATCAAAACGTTTATTTCAGCACTAAAAACTGAAACTCGAACATTCATACATGTTAAGTGTGATTTTTATGGCTCAAAGTTAATAAAATCTCCATATTCAATTTTGTAGAAAATCCAACTATGATATTCAATCAAGACGATAAAATATCTTAAAGAAATGTTTTATGATTAATAAATAAGGTGAAAGTCTGCTTTCTTGACAGTTGTCCAGCAGGCAGTCATAAACACCCTCAAAAAGGAGGGTAAGTCATATATGGTTTGTTATTAGTTTTATGTCAATTCAGATTTTCAAAGAAACATTATTTGGGGTTTTCATTAGATTTACACAATATTCCTTGAAATAAACACGATTTACTGCAATACAAGTTTAACTAGTTCAATAGAACTACTAAGATCAGAGTTTTGAGTATCTTTGTCTCACGCAACTCACGTTTTGACTCCTCTTTTTGTGGCTTCTTGAGAAACTGTGAGAAATCCCATAACTGGTTCAAATGATACCACCTGTGTTGCTGAGTGATTTGAAGAGTGCATGTTTAAATATTTCAAAAACACCCTTAGGTAAGTGCCCTCGGGCTACATAATGTGCAACAAGCACCACACAAGTCTCTGACCCAACTGTCAATGTTGAGTTGCTTTTGTTGGTAATAAAGCATCCGACAAGGGACGTGAATGTGTAAGGACAGAAAAAAGGGAGCTTTGCTCAACTGACGTTCTTTAAACTACAGCAAATGTTGAAGAAATGGATGCATACTTAAAAATTATGGAATCCAATACTATGTGTAAATATGCTTAGGAGGAGTTTTTATATGATATACAATTCCAAAACTAGAGCATAGTCTCTGCTAACTGATTTAGGACACAACCCAATATATTCCTGGGTGGGTTGGTGCCCATCCCCAGCGGTCATTGGGTGAGAGGCTGTGTGCACCCTTGACAGGTCACCAGCCTGTCACAGGTGCCAAACACGAAAAACATCTATGAACACACATTTGCATCAAAGGGCAATTTAGAGAAGTCAATTAACCTAACTGTCATGCTTTTGGACTGTGGGAGGAAGCCAGAGTACCAGGTATGCACAGGGAGAACATACAAACCCCATGTGAAAAGACCCCAGGCCACGGTTCGAACCCAGGACCTCCTAGATGCAAGACAACAGTGCTTTGCTGACTTCCATCTGTTTGGAAATGCAAGAAAAATTATTTCAAAAGGCTTTTTTAACCACCGCTAACCTCAGAGAGCCAGTATCCACAAATGGAGAAAACATGGAACAGGGGTGAACCCTTGAAGAAGTTACGGGCCTACCAAATTTTCTATGACCGATTATCAAAGACTCAACCAGGAGGTCACCAAAGAACTCAAAACAACATCTAAACCATTCCAGGCCTAACTTGCTTCAGTTAAAGTCAGAGTTCATGGTTTTACAGCAAGAAAGAGAGAATGGAGCAAAATGGTCTCCGTGGGAGAGGCCAAGACCAATGCTGAGCAAAATTGATGCAAAGGCCTTTCCCCCAGCCCTGTAGAGGTTGCTGTATTTGTACAGTTAGGTCTTAAAATGTTCTCAGGCAACAAAGCTGCCTTCTTTAACATTTTATAGCCTAAAGAAGAAAAAAAACTCTTTGGGTAAAATTGATTTCTCTTCATCTGGCTTGTGAGTGTTAGAACCCAGCTGCAATCTATTCTAATGTATCAGTCTGGTGTGACACCCACACGATCTCTTGTCACACAGAAGATGAAAATACCATGAGCAAGTGACAGATACCTGGACAGATCTCCGCAATGTCTACTTGGGGGAGGAAAAGAACCAGCGCATATGGCTGCATGAATAATTCCAGCTGGTGCTGCGATCCCGCTAGTCGCACAAGATAAATTGCGCAACCACAAATGCCACTCCCACATTTTAAACCCAGCATGATTTATTCAGAGATGTACAATGTTCCAACTTTGAGCAAGGATCATAGGGATACCTTAGCAAGGTAGAAGAGATATACTAGGGTTTATTAATTAATGATGGGAACAATGTGCGATTTTCTTGTAGTGGAGTAAAGTGAGATTTCCTGACCGGGGACATCCACAACATTAAAATGTATGTTTTTAGAAAGCTGCAGACCAAGGCACTTTGTCTCTTCATTTCTTTTTCATTTTTTCCTCCAGCAGAACTGCATCCTGCTTTAGAACCACAAACACATTAGACAGACATAGATGCACTGGTGTCAAAGAGACAATGAAGGCGCCTCCGCCTGGTGACTGATACCTGCCCAGATTTTGTTAATGGCACCATTCTGATGACAAATGAGCCCGGCAGACGGCTATAACGCAACTTCATCTTCTGCTGGTGTCATTATGCGCAGCCAGTCACAAATCAAGGCCTTTTCCAAGCTCTGATGAGCTGAAAAAAATGGTTCCTGATGAAAAACGTATTCATACAGGTAATCATAAATCTCAAGAAAAAATGGAAAGGAAATGACTCTGGCTTCCAGGGAGGTTTTTCGTCTGCTCAGAATAGAAATTTTAGGCTTTCTCGTGTGGTATGCTTGGTAATAGATGTAAAAGACAGAATATGTTTGATGATCATCACTTTGAGTTTGTTTTTGGAAAGTGATTATTGGCACTTGAAGTTTGACAAATTTGATTAATCAACACTCCTCTTAATCTATCAGGTAATGATGGTTATGATGAGTATTTATGATTTTATAATCAAGCTAATAATAACAACAGCTGTTAATAATAGCACCCTCTCATCATTGCGTGTACAAGTGCCAACTCTGTGTTGCCATGTTTTCTAAAGTTTTCATGTTCAAGGCAATAAGTTCAATCATAACCATAATAGGGTAGCTTGTAGTGTATTTCAATGCTTAACCAACTAATAGTATTCATATAAGATTTATTTTAGGGACTGTGGCTTCTTTGAAAATATTGGAAATTTAATTCAGAAACTCTGAACAATTGTTTTTTGAAATCCATCTGTGTATTACCTGTTTGAGGTTCCTCTTGGCTGTCAGAGAGGGATACCATGGATGAATAGAGAGATCCAACAAGATGGGTGTGCGGCATCATCTGGAGGCTAGGGTCAGTTGTTGGGATTGGTTTGGTGTTAGATGGCAAGGTAATAAATCCAAGATGAATCCTATCAAAACTGAAGTAAATGTGTGAGTGCAGCTGGACATGGCTACAAGCTAGCTCATTTGTAATCAAAGCAAGTAAAAAGTTGAGGTGGGCAATAATTTTCTATTTGATGTGTGTCTGACATTGATTCAGGCTAAACCTTCCCCCTTTGAAGTCAGTCAGGATGAACCAATATATTTCTATTTCCCAAGTTGCAGTTGTCTCACTGTCCCACATTCTAAAACAATGTCCCGCTTTGGACTGGGTCAGATTCGGAAAAGTTAAAAAACTGTTCCATATGCGCTTTTCCGAAACAAAGAACGCAGAGCTGCAGTCACCGTCAGTGAGAGCTGCGTCAGCTGTCAATCAATATGGAGCAGCGTCCCGCCTCATGAGCAGCTGCGCACCAGGACGCTCGTAAAATAAAATGAGAAGGATGCTTACAGATTATTAAAGAAGCTACGTCAAAGAAAATAAACTGCGGCTGCAACATAGACTGGAGAATCGTTTCTAACTGGGTGAGACCGGGGAAAGGTGATTCTCACAGAGCTTTTTTATGAGGTTTGCCAAAGAAACGCCCCCCTATAATTAACTTAAAATGGTCAAACCAAACACTCACCACCTAGCAGGCCTCCATCACATTTATCCAACCCTATCCACTATACAAATGTAACAATATCTGTATTTGTTACATTTACCTGTTTGTTTGTAATGTGTTTATGGTAGTCACAAAGTGAATGTAAAAAAAACATACCTTATACATATTTATAATTTTAAAGTGCACTTTTTTGAAAGATGCATTCTTCATTACCTTTTACCATTTATCCATGTAATGGCTGGTGATGTTTGTCAATGCTGCAACATTTGAAACAAAAAACATATCTATTTAAAAAGAATCCTAACCTAATTAAAGTAAATTCAGATTTACAAAGGGTTTTTCAATAACAATGTCTTTTTTTTCATTCAGAGTCAAACGAAGAAAGCAAAGACACAAGCCCTTTACTGTTTGTAATGTGAAAAAATAACCAATCACATGGCATCCACTCAATACCATTTAGCCATCTACAGCTGGTGAGGACAACTTGGTGAAGCTCAAACCGCACATCAGAATCGAGAAGAAAGGCGATTTCAAGAACTTCAAAGTGACACACGTTTTTGTGCCAGATGGGCCGCTCTGACTATTTCAGAAACTGAACTGCTGATCTACAGGAATTTCCACAACAAAACCATCTCAACTTAAATAATGGTTTCAAAAGACAAGTAAAAATAGCCATAAGTAGACAAAACTGCCTTGTTGAAGTCAGATAATATGCAGACTGGTTCAAGGTGACAGAAAGGCCACAGTTTGCAAAAAAAAACTAAAAAAGAAACAGTTGTTACAACCAAGGTGAGCAGAAAACCATTTGTGATGGTGGCGCCGATGTATGGCAGCCTCGCCCCTGTCAGTCTGCCCGAGGGCAGCTGTGAATACTAACATACGTCACCACCATCAGGGTGTGAATGTGTGTGTGTGAATGGGTGAATAGTCATTGTGGTGTCATCAGACTAGTTAAAAGCGCTATGCAAGTACAAGCCGTTTACCACAATGTCAGTATAGAATAAAAACACTTTATATACCTTCTTGAACCTATGCAACAAAGACTGTTCTGAAAGTCCAATCTGCCACTAGTGAGGTGCACCTAATGATAAGGCCCGGGAGCTGACATTTCTACTCTGTCACTGTTAATGCTATAAGCTCTTTACATGTTCCTATCAAAAACAATTTTGAATTTCATGAGCCACACTTGACTAATCAATAAGTAATCATATTTACTACATTCAGGACACATTTATTCCAATCACTGTCAAGTGCAATCTGTCATCTTAACCTTTATCAGGGTGAAGCCAGTGTGAAACCCAGCTAAAAAAAATATAAAAAAAAAAAAAAATTATGTGGACATTCACACGTGTCACCCATTATTGATTGTACCTCCATCATAGCTGCTGTGAGTTTGGCGTTGGCTTTTTTCAATCAAGTTGTTTCCAGCAGTGCCAGAAAGAAGACAAAAGCTTAATAATGAAGCACCTCATAAATGGACCTTAATTATACTCAATCCGTCTTCCAAAAAGGCAGGTTTTATGCCTCAGTCATTATGTCTCGAAAGCACATAATACCTACAAAGGATAGCTCATGCCAGAGGAAAAGCGAGGACGAAATGAGGTTCTTTGAAAAAGTTTTATCCCACATACTTAGCTGTAACAACCTTCTCTCTGTGGAAGGGAACAATTTGTCCTCTCTGCCACAACTCGACTGAGCTTCACAGTTTAAAAAAAAAAGCAAAAGAAAAAAAACAAAAAAAAACAAAAGAAGCAGCAGAGACAAAGTTCATTACAGGGGGTACTTTGACCGGACCTGGAGTTCTCATTATGTTGTTTTCGGCTTTGACTGGTAGACAATTACAATTTAGATGATACCTTCCATCCTGGGTGGAAGAGCGAATTGACCACATGGGAAGGGGTTTGCAGTGAGATGAGTAGATCAAGAGGACAAACAAGGTTGGGTGGTTAAGTGGGGAGGTATGAGAGGGAATTGATGTGTTGCAGGTTGGTGGGCCAACTCTGGAGATCCAAAGTTTCTTGGAGCGTGACAGCACCCTTTCAGTGAAAATTCACCACACTGAAGCTTTCCGCTCATTTTTCAGCTCATGTAAAACCTTGACTGACATTGGAAGTTAATAATATTAAAGTTGGTACTTAAAAATGTATGCAATTTTGCAACAACTTTTCCACTACCTCTCTTAAAAAACATCAATATACGGGATGAAATGAATCCTTCAAGCCACTTCTGAAACACAGCATATGTCTATTGCTTCACAAGACTTAAAAAGCTGTTTTAAACGTTGCATCCATTTCAGTCCCATTCATTAGAAATTAAGCTCCACTTAACGCGCTCTTGTGGAAAGGAATAATTAGTGTTGGGGAACCCTTGTAAATTCTAATTACGTATAAAACGTCCCGACAGAATGAAATACATCTTAAAAGTGGCACATTTTAACTCAGAGTGGGACATTTTGTATGCAAGGAAAAATAAATGACCTGAAAGGAAGCAGTAGTGGGGTAGAGAAGCGGGGGTTTCCTCCACCTGGAAAATGCATATGCTATTTATTTCAATTCCTCCTCTGCTGTAATCAGAGGGACGGCGGGCTACCTTACAAAGGAGCTAATGAAAACTCAAGAAAAGTTGGTCTGCTTTGGAAAATTAAACTGAAACGGAAAACTTCTCACTTATATCTCTATATGCTCAATCTTTGCTGGATAAAAGGGAAGCTGGGAATATGCCTTGCAAAAGTATTAATGCTTCTCGAACCTTATCACATACAACTACATACCTGAATGTTTTTTTATTGAAATGTTATGTGGTTGAACAACATAAATCGGTGCATAGCTGTGGAATGGGAAAAAATAATGACACGTGGAGATAATTAGTGACCCAAGAGCATTAAGACCAAAGATAAAATGATACAGGTCAGGGATTGATTTGCAGAGGTTTAAGGCAGAATTAGGAAATAAATCTGAATCCTGAACTTCAAACATCTCACAGACCACTGTTCAACCCATCATTTGAAAAAGGAAAGAGCATGTTAAGAATGCAAATCTATCAAGACATGCCCCCCAACTAAACTGAAAGGTCAGAAAAAAAGAGCTTTTTTTTAGAGAAGCAGTCAAGCGACCTATTGTAACTCTGGAGGAGCTACACAGATTCACAGCTCGGATGGGTTAATCTTGTTACGACCCAAGACCTCTCATCTGGGCCTTTCTAACATCTGTGTTTCAGAGCTCCTAACTGGTGCTGAGTTAAATTGGAGGCAGTTGGCCAGTACCTCCAGAAGAGCTTCAGATCCAGTTTAAGAGGCACCACTTGCTCCTTCTCCCTCTCTCCCCTTAACCTCCCATCTCCAGCTAGTTTTGATTTTTTTTGTTAAATTAATATAATTTTAAGTTATCCCATGAGTTGCTTCCCTTTATTTGTTATGGTCCTCAAGTCAGCCCGTAACAAATTGGGGGCTCGTTCAAAGTTAGTCTTGCGTCGCAATTTATTTTATTGTTTCTCTTTGGGATGTTAATTAGTAAGCATTGTTTCTTAATTTATGGGAAGCCGTCATGGTTCAGTTTTGGCCTGGCTTTTTTTCCCTGTTATTTTTCAGTTCCTCTCACTCAGCTCACCCTCCACTCCCTCAGCAATCAGTCACACCTGTTAGGCACTAATTAGTCAGAACTCACTCAACCTGCCAGCCTCCCTACAAAGCCTCCCTCAGTCTTCTCTTCCCCGCCAGCTCGTCTTCAGTCTCTACCTACACCACGCCTGTCTAGTCCTGTTCTCATCAGTCTCCACTCACTCCACGTCTTTCAGCCTTGTTCGCTCCTTGTTTAGCTGTTGGATTTCCTGCTACCACTGTGCTCCAAGTAAGGCCTCTGCTAGCTGCTGGATTTCCTGCTACGTCTGTGCTTCAAGTAAGGCCTCTGCTAGCTGTTGGATTTCCTGCTACTACTGTGCTCCAAGTAAGGCCTCTGCTAGCTGCTGGATTTCCTGCTACTACTGTGCTTCAAGTAAGGCCTCTGCTAGCTGCCGGATTTCCGGCTACCACTATGCTTCAAGTAAGGCCTCTGCTAGCTGTTGGATTAGCTAGCTGTAGTTACTTCTTCACTAGAAATGTTCCCCCGAAAGGTGGTACACTGTGTCTTTATCCTTTACAAATATGGAGGGGACGCATGAGAAGGGAAATTAGGGACCGGGTGGCAGCTATAGTGGAGGTAAAGAGAGACACGGCTTGTCACACATCTTGTTTTGGTCTAAAGAGAGTGCTCAAGCTCCACCTAGTGGTGAAATATCACTTATTGCTCCAATAAGTACCATTCATGATAGTTCTGCATGTCTAAAGAGATGCAGAATCTCTTTAGAAATTTGAGAATCTTTGGAGATTTGAGTGATTAGAGAATCTTTAGAGATTTGAGTGATTAGAGAAAGCTCGCAAAAAGCAGTGGGGACAATATATTAAATAAAGACAACGAAAAAGGAAAGCAAACAGTGAATCATAATCAATATCGTTGTTGCAAAATTCAGCAACAGTTTTGCAATGACTGAATCTTCAGATATCTTGCAACTCTAGAATAAAAAACATGTCATATTTTGCAGATAGGGACCCAAACATAAGCAGGACATTGGCATGCACATGGTGGTGAAATAATTTAATAATGGATCAACTAAGGATGTTACTACGGAGCCCGGGAGAGCTCACTTTAAGTGATATTTTTTTTCAGGTGGTGATAATTTGTGAGCACGTTTCCTTTAATTGAGCCCTCGAATTAATAAAACGTGAGCACATTTTCATTTAATTGAGCCCTCTAATTAATAAAACGTGAGCACGTTTTCTTTTAATTGAGTCCTCGACAATATTGAGTGCGCGTTTTACATATCGTGGCCACATTTAAGTAGATCGTGCACACAATGTTCTATAACCATGTTCACTAAATTGTGCTCTCGTTTTAATAAATTGTGCCCTCGTTTTAGTAAATCGTGCGCTCGTTTGAGTAAATAGTGCACTCGTTTAATAAATTGTGCCCTTGTTTTACTATGCTTAAAATGAGAGCTCAATTTAGTAAAATGAGCTCACACTATAGTAAAACGAGAGCACAATATAGTAAATTGTGCACACGATTTAGTAAAACGAGTGTACAATATAGTTAAACGAGCGCACATTCTCTCAACATGCAAAACATTTTGCGATGACCCCTCTAGGGCTCCGTATGTTACAGAATCGGACAAGAGGAAAAACAACACGGGAACCAGTCGACAGTAGAATCCAGCAAGAACTGACAGAAAACCTGGGGCTTAAATACAGATGAAGGAGTCGCTGCAGAAGGCATGGATCTCATGGGTCCAAACAATCAAACACACTGCAGCTTTTTTGGTGAGAGATGACTGGAGGTAACTGAGGGAGGATGATAAACAAGCACCGGTGACAAAAGGGGGAAAATATAGAATTAGAAAATAAACAGAATCCAGTAATAATACTAATGTTGTTAAGATGAAACAAACTGAAAGCAAACATGATAGACTAACTCAAAGTTCAAAGATCATGATGTATTTATGCATTAGAAAGGCCAAGTCAAAGCCCAGACCTAAATCTAAAAAATAAGCTGAGGTATATCTTGGAATCTGATGTTCAAGACAAGTTCTGCAGCAAAATGACATCTATGAAGTTTTTCTTCAAATGTACACCAAATTTAGACATTAGACGTGATGTGGGGGGAGATAAAAACCACACACCTTTCATTTCCTATCAATGCAGTATTTTATTTTGTTTTATCACGTTTTTTTCATTTCTGTTGTGGAGATTTGTGTCCCTGTTTCCAAACCCTAGAATCTGGTTGTTTTCTAACTTGCACACAAGTTTTTCTGGCCAGCCATTCACATAAAGTAAAGCCCAGTTGCTTTTGGGGAAAAAAAGAGCATGCAAATCCAGCCTCTTGTTTCCTGTCAAGGAACTCATGTTCACCGAGGCGACATTCGGCAATCCCAGCTGCACAACGAAGAGCGCGGGCCGTCGAACACCATCCCCCTCTGACCCTGTCACTCTGGTGATGACAAATTGGCCACAAGTCGGCGTGTCACGTGACCTCGTCTGTGCTGGTGAGGCAGTGATTCTGACAGGCTCTCTGCAAACACTGACAACATGGATGTCACTTTGTATTGATCAGAGCTCGGCAGCAGCATTTGGCTGGCCCCTGCGATGGTGAGAGTTTGTGTGCATGAGAATATGGTGTGGAGACAGAAGGAAGCCAGATTTTGCAGATTGTTCTGGCAGTAATTTAAAGAGACATTTGAGATTTCTGTCGCTTTGACTTAAATCATTCCCTTCTTGAAGGTTCTTATATGTTTTCATACAGTATATGCAATCTGGGGAATGAATGGGACAATGTTGCATTATGCCGTCACCAATCACCTCCCTACAACTATGGCATCAACATTTCAGATGCACCATTTGCAAGCTTTAAGTGACACTAAAATAATAAACAAAGGGATTTTATTAATCACCAAGAAAAGCCACCAAGAGGCCTGAAAAGAACACTCAAGGTGCTTTGAGATGCAAAAGATTTTCTCCCAGCATGTGTCTCCCAGAATCAAAAACAGAACAAAAGGTCAAATCAAATACGCTTATTTTAGTCATGTCGATGTTTACGTAGTACAAAATGGATCAAATTGCCTTCCATCTTTAATCTGGATGTATTGTTTTCGTCACGGAATATTAAGGCTCTAAAGACATCAATTTATGTGAATTTCCTTGTTCATAAATTGCATTTCAGGTTAAAAAAGGAAAAATCAAGAGCCTTCTGTATTCCTTTGTGTCAAGCACAGCGAGTTCAGTCCAACAAGCCGTAGGCATGGCTTTGGTAAAGCACTTATTCGTCAGCATGAGAAGCAAGCTGTAATGGAGCAAAAATGAAGAAAAAATAAATGGGAAAGCTTTAGAGGCTAAAATCTTAGAAGAAAACAAATGAAAAAAGGTACTGAAGGGAATGGATTGTTTATTTCGGCAACTGTTTAGACCTCAAGCAACTTTAACTTGGAAGCTACTGTAAATTATTTTGAAAGGTCCTTTTTTTTAGTTTTTCTTTTCAGTTGTGTTTAGGGTTGCAGGTTTTAAAAGCTGTATACATTTTAATGTTTAAAATTGAGATATATGTATAAAGGTACATACAAAAACCGAGCTTAAAGCAGCCATAGCACACAGTAAAAAGTTGTAGAAGACTGACATTATGTCTGGATCCCTGAGCTCAGGCATCAATGCATAAAACAAAGTTCACCCACTTTAAAACTAGAGATATGGTGAAGCCTCCCACTTCAATTTGAGTTCATGAAGTAGATATATAATCTTATATATCTACTTATTAAAAATTCATATGAAACAATAAAATTCAAGTAGCATTTAGAAACATTTCATTTCTGCTCAGGTTCTAACAAGTGCTGTTACTCTAATGTACAAAGACACAGGTCAGGATATTTCTCTCAACAACTCATCACCAGCATAGCCTACTTTATATTAGTTAATGCTAACCATGTAGTGTGCCGAAGGACTACATGTGGTGCCCACGAGCCTGTTCTAAAATACCACAACCCTGCAATGAGCGGCATCTAAAATTGTATTTTATTCCGTTGCTCTTCTTTTTAAATCACAGCTGAATTTATATAGATTTAAAAATGACAATATCTAAGAAAAAGCAATAAAAGATCTTTATTTTACATAAAGTTTAGGGGAATTCTGACTCTTCTACTTCAAAGATCAGTACTGGTAACATAGAAAGCCAAATTGATAATGTGTAGCACTCTATGTTCTGCACATAATCTATCTGGGACTGCTCCCATCATTGGTTTTAGCCAATCATTGCATCAAATGATGTAAGCAGCAGGCGTCGTGGGAAACCGCAACAAGCTCTTGCTTTTGTCACACCTGGTATGTCCAACCTTCAACCACAATACTGCAACGTGACTAGCCCAAATAATCTTGGTTTGGGCATGAACAGTTGAGACGGTCACGGGACAAGATGGATTTGTGTGTTTGTGAATGAACAAATACCACGGGAATTCGGCTTGCAGGCAAGGTTACAGTACTGGTAGCCCACGTATGACACAATACCAATGAAGTAGCTCTCAGTTTCGAAAAAGCTGATGACCCTTAGTCTATAATATGTGCAAAATAATGATCTGAAGGCATGGGTTACACCACAACACAGCCTGTCCAGATTATCACCATCCACGTTGCTCCCATCATGTTCATCAAGACAGGCGTGGCTACAAAAGGCTTTTTTATTACCAAGTCAGGGTTTTAAAGTTGTTTTTTTTGCTTTAATAATTTGAAAAAATAATAATAATAAAAGCAATGAATAGTTTGATTGTGGATGATTTATGGTTCAAAGTTTCAAGTTTTATAGGTTTTAAGGCTCAAACATATGCTGATAATATTCCCTGTGAAGTAAAAGGGGCTTTATTGAGCAAAAAGTTGAAAACTTCCCAAACTCTCATGGATGATTTTTCATGCATTTGGCATTCTTGTCAAATGCTTAATGCTTTGGAGGTTACAGAAAGTTTTAAGATAAATTTCAAGAATCCAATTCCCAACTCAAGCTCTAATTCTTGAAGGTATTTTTTTGCTAATATATTCTAAAAAAAAAACATACCTTCTGTTTCCCTGAACTGGGTTTATTTGCATTCTCAGTGTGTGATAAAATCAGGCAGAGAAACCCGTACCTGAACTCTCCATCTCACCTCTTCTCACCCAGATGCCCCCACCTTGAAGGAGCCTTGTTATCTGCATTGAGCATGTTGTCACTGCACATCCAATACATCATTTGCTTTGCACGCACCAAGATGCCAGTGCCCTACATCGGTAACAGAAGTCAGGCAAGTGTTCACTTAAGGGCATATGAGGAAGTATTTTCATAACATTGGTGCTTCTCATAGACCTACCTTCACCAAGTACTGAATTAAATTCATTAAGTAACGCAGTGTATGGCTCATTAGAAGCAAGAAGCAAAGAGAATTTGAACAAAAACTGGCAGCATCCATCATTCAATTATTGTAGAAGATCAAGTCTCTTTTGAGTTCAAAAGCAGGCTTCTTTAAATGATTATTGGATTATAGTGATGCTATTTATATGCATACCTTTCAATCAAGAATCAATATTTTTTTTTTTTATTTATTTGCATTATATAGCCATAATGACATTTTGGTGAGACGTTGGCTCTGAATGCACACAATACAGATCAAAAACAGCCACCGGAAAACAAACAAGGCGTATTCCTAGACAAGACCCTCAGAGATGCAAAAACACAATATGAAAAATGCTAAATTAAAGGTTAAGTGGCACAACCAAGGAGAAAGACTTATTAGAAGGGGAAACATACTGTGCAGTTAGTAGATAATGTGGCATACTTTGATAATAATGAGATGTTCAGGTTAAATAGAAAAGAAAAGAAACAGCAGTCAATTTACAGAGGAATGTAACAAACGGTGCTATTGGCATGAATGTACAGACAAACACTCCATGTAAATAGGTAAATAGTGTGTGTGTGTGTGTGTGTGGGGGGGGGGTGCTACTGGTTTAACAGAATTACTTATTTTCTTTTGACTAGGTTTTTTTTTTCTTTTCTGACTCGAAGGGGAATAGCCAGGAGGCCAACCCAGCTAAGATAAATTGTTAATGTACCAATTTAAACATGCCATTTTCTGACCAGATTTATATCTGCAATTATAGGAAGGGTTTGATTGCAGCAATGCCAATAAAGTTTTTTCCATTGATTATTTCCAAGATGTCATCTTTATCAGGTATGCGGTTCTGTTCAGCGTGGTATGTGTTCTCACAGGAGCATTTAAGGCGGGTGGAGATGGATGGAACGGTCAGAGCATTAGCTCACCCTGAGCTGTACCTGACCAGATCCAAGCTCCAAGTCATTCCATGGTGCCCAGTTGTCCTTGGCTAAACCTCTTTGTTCACTCTCGCAGGTACATGCTTTACAGTATTCCTCCAGAAGATCACTCACTGATATCAGTATCAGAAGAGCCTTCCTGGCACTCCAGTCAACCACGGCTCATTCTGCTCCGCTGGCTTTCTTGACTACCCTCACCACCTGGTCTGTCCACCCTCCAACCACACTCCAGCCAATACCGACCGCCACCGGCCTCATCACCTCTGACTTAAGGTGTGGATGGTGTGGCAGATAAGACGGAGACTTATCTGCCACACCATCTTGCCTTCCTGCTTGTTGTTGGTGCTCAATAATATCCATTCTATTCCCCATAGTCTGAGCCGACCCAGTTGGCCAGTATCCAGTCCAACTTCCACCTTCTTCCATTTACCCAAACCTTAAATAAACCTTATATCATTACACAGTTGACTTTGTGTTAGCTGCTTCGGGGTTGATCACGGAAATTGTAAACATGGCAATCTTCTTTCAAATAGTAAACAAAAGCTGATAAATTATTGCTCAAATCTTACACCCCGTTTTTAGATTGCGTTAATATATTTTCATTGAGTCCTGTCGCATATCCTTTCAGAAACAGACATCTTGGTTGAATGAAAAATAATTTAAAATTTAAATGAATAATTTTGAGTTTGACTCTACAATCACCTCCTGAAAACTAATCTTACACTCCTATACAATCACTGCAGAACATGACTGTGCAGGACATTGGAGTGTGGAGAATTAGCCTTTTTTTGCATTGAGGGAATCCAGAAGAATGAGGTCAGTGATCAATATCATGTACTGCAAAAATCATAAAACCACACAAGCAAACAAAATGCTTTGTCTGCGAATAAAGCTAACACTAAAATCCTGATGTAAAAGTCATAATTGTGTTATACTTGTTTTAATCTGTCAGATAAACTAATTAACCCATGATAAAGAGGATTTAGTCATGAAAAGTTAAATTATGACATCAAAGCTTGGCTTCATGTTGTAAAAGCTACCACCCTTTCTATAAACAAAGCAGCTCCTCGACTGTCATCAGCAGAAAATGTCTCACCACTCGGGTATTATCTGTAAGGTTAGATTGTGCAATACTGTCCAAGATTGTCTAAGTAACGGGAAAACTGACCGTTCCCTTTATCAATCCCTTTGTCCAAATAGATGTATGTCACATGTGTTGTACATAGTGTCTGCATGAATCATCTGGTATGTTCATGTAATATCTAACAATTTCATCCAAACGAAGTTGCAAGGGCAAACTGAGTCACAGTTCAGGAGCCATAGATGGACGGTGTAATGAACCTGACTGTGGAAAGTTTATTGGAACAAGACGACTAGAGGGAGTCAGCTAACCTCTGTAGAAGCGACAAGGAACCTCTTCTCAGAATCAGGACTGTTCCTTAACCCTCCAGGGAGGCTTGTGATAGTAGTCAATGAAGGCAATGACGTCACAGCAGGCAACAACTTGGCAGGGAGAGGAGCAAGCTTCAATCACTGCAGCGGCATCTGACAGACATTCCAGAATTCAAGGGATAGACAAAGGTTATATATGTGGAAGTAGAAGTCAGTTTACAAATCCAGATGATAGGCAAGGCTTGGAAGTATGGGCATGGAAACAGAGTCCTTCTCCTGGGACCAGAAGTAGACAAGAGCAAGGCAAGACAGGGAAATCCAGGGCACAGAAACAAGGTCGTAACATGACAATCAGGTAAACACATGGAAGGAATACTGGACATCCACTGGCAAGAACTTTCAATAATCTGGCGAAAAACTGTAGGCATGAAAGTGTTTAAATAGAGCAGATCACAGATGTGAGAGATGAGGCTGTTTGCTGTAGAGAAGGTGTGAATGGTGAAATGCCAAAACAAGCAGGCACTAATTACGAAAGAAATGCCCTGCCCCCTTCATTCTTAACCTCTACACCATTCGAGGTAGAAATTGGAAAATTTTCTCTAAAATTGTTTATCTATTTTTTTTTTTTTAAGTTTGTTTTAGATTCTGCCAACTCTTATTTGAAGGTTGGTTCATTAAACTGGTAAAATTAAACATAATGGTACATATTTCGTTGCCACATTAGTCGCTGTAAAGACTCTACTGATGCTCTGTCACAACAGCTCCCTCTGGTGGTTCTAGGAAGTATTGAAATCTTAGTGAATCTAGTTTAAACGCCCATAGGACAATTTATTTTGCAAGCGCTTGATGTGTGTCGCTGGTTTTAGTTGCTTTGACACACAATGTTGTAGTCTGTGGTGAAGGTTTTCATTGCAGCAAACTATGGGTTCTGTAGTTGTCTTGCATTTGAAAAATTGTGGATTCGATTCCAGCTTCCCACTGTCACACGTTGATGTGCCCCTGGACAATTGGCACTTAACCCCAAGTTGCCTACCGATTTGCGTATCGGTGTATAAATGTGAGTGCGATTGGGTCATTGTGGCTGTAGTGTGAAGCGCTTTGAGTGGTCAGTACGACTGGGAAAGCGCCATATCAGCTCAGTCCATCTAAATCATAATTTAAAAACTGATTTTAACATTTACACTGGTTAGTTTTGATATCAAAATATGTTTGATCTGAAACATTTAAGTTCATAAAAACAACTTTGAATCAGAATAAACTTTATTTGGCCATGATTGTCTGCACAATCAAGGAACATGACTTTGGTTACAGCGATCACAATGTAGAGATATCAGGTATGACTATATTAACAGCAACATGTACAAGTATGTTTTTTTTAATATGAAAAGAAAAGTTATAAAAGGAGGTTGTGTAAAATATGCTTAATTTTTTTCACAGCAGTGTAACTGGCTATTCAGGCTGTAAGTTGTTTTGTGTTCAACTGAGGATAAATGCTACATTCTTGTCACAATTTGTATACACCGTCTTCTCAGACAAATAGTAAGAGTGTGATGAGAGCTTTTTAACCTGTAATTTCATGCAGATATTACATTTTCACATCAGGCTTTATTACATTGCAGTGAGTTGCTATTATACTAATTTACCATGTTGTTAATTTTCACAAATGGCAACGTAATACTTACTGTTAAGAAAAATTTGTGATCCTTGAAATTATGAAATCTCTACTTTTGGGCTGTACAAGATATGCAAACGGAATAAAATATTTTAAGGAGTTCAATGATGAATGAAGAGTTTTTGCTCCAGGCATATACAATAAAAGGAACAGATTTCACTGTGTCAAATATCAGGCTGAAATATATGCCTTTCCCCCTTCCTTTTGTAATTTGTGAAGTATAGAATTAACAGGCAATCAAGACGAAAGCCATATCCTATCATTCTTTACAATTGACCAATAAACTGAAACCATCACATAATGCACCATGCATCATGCTTGAGCTTTTCAAACTAAATAATCAGTATATGAGCTCAGAAAGACTTGCAGTATTTCATTAGGCAATGTCAGAGCATATTTTACTTTGACACATTGATTCCCATAGAATCACTGATACACTACGTGCAAAATTCAACGCACCCATTCTGAGCTATATGTGGAGTGCAGCCTGTGTCTAGACCTTAAAGGCCTTTTCATAAAAAAAAAAAAAAAAAACACATGAGAGGTAGTCCATCAAGTGCTGTCTGTGAGCTAATGATTAATGAATCCCAATTATGTTTTAGTCCAAATCGGAGATCAGAGCCCAGGAAGGGGCAGCCAGCGTGGCGGCAATGTGGCCAAATGCTTGGATAAGTCAGCACCTGCCTCTAACAACAGGCCAAGAGAGAGAAGAGTTGGCAAAACTGAGATTAATTGCCTTAACACAGAAAGCTCAGCTTTCAATGTTTAAAAGTCCTTGCAAAAATAATTTTACCCCTCAAACCTTTTCACATTTTGTTAATTTATAACTATCAACCTAAATGTATTTCATTAGGAATGTTTGTAACAGACACAAAAAGTGGTTTATAATTGGAAAGGAGTTTGAGTTTTTTTTTTTATTTTTTATTTATTTACAAATATGAAGACTATGACATGCATATGTATTCGACCCCAAGTCTTTTGGGTATTTCTTCACAGACTTTGCCCATCTATGGAATGAAAGTTTTGCAGATTCTTCACAGCTTCATCAATCTAGGCATCAACTCAGACCAAAACATCCGGACAGCGTGATTCTGCTGTTACCATGTTTTATGTGGTGTTTTCACCAATGTGTGCAGTGTGATGGAGATCCACTCAAGTCACTGTCATGACTATGCTATTATTCTCTGCCCCCTCTTTTCTACAGGCCCACACAGCTACTGCATTATGATTGCACAAGTGTTTGTGAGAACCTGCAAAGTATGTTGTGTGGGCCTTACATTAATTGTGCTCAGTGATGGATGAAGACCTCTCCACCAGCGCGGTCTCTCCTCCAGGTATCAGCAGCAAGCAGAGAAACCAGCAGCCCCATGGAGCAAAGAGGCCAGACAGCCCATCACAAGGACAACTCGTATTCGCCCAGAAGACAGAGGAGGACAGCCTGGGAAAGAGGCAACAGCCTACCAAACCATCCAGGCCCTGGTCCACGAACTTTATCTATAATTGCCTTTGAGATTTATTAAGTCATTTGTAGCCAAACCAAGCTGTTGTTGCACATGTGTTAGTTTTCAAGGCAAATGTAAAATTTTGTATAGAGCCCAACCAGATTAGTTGGCCTTCTCTGGATTAAAGCACCTTCATCATCATGTTTGCAGTGTTTTGGTACAAAGCTTTTAGCAACCTGCAAGTAGGAATTGTTACTTTATTTCATCATTGACTCTCTTGTTTCCAGTCTTCCACAAGGACCTGATTTGGGGAGTGCAGAACTAATAGATGACCAGTCAACAGATTCTCCCACCTGAGCTGAGGTGCACGGTTACCCAGTGCTCTTGGCTGCTTATCGGGTTAATGTCCTTTTATTTCCACCAACCAATTATGCAATGTTTCTGGTGGTCTGTTACATATATATCAAACTGTGTGGTTTCAATGTGATAAATTGTAAAAAAAAAAAAAAAGTGTAGCTTTTGCAGAGGGTCGTATATTTAGTTACTTTTTCATATTTTGTCCAAAACATTCACAACTTTATGTGTTCAGCATGGAATTTTTTTCAGCTAGACTGCCAGAAGGAATTTCCTTCATCCTTATGTCGCTTGCGTTGGTAAATCAGCAATAAAAACAAGGGTGTGAGTTGAACAAAACAAAGAAAGACAACAGCTTTGAATTTCTACTGGTAATTTGTTCCTTGGCAGTATTCTCCAAACAGCTCAATACAATCTCTCTAAAAGTTTTCATTAATCAATTGTGTTCCCTTTTTCCAGCCTCGCCAGCCTCCCCTTCTTCTTTAAAAGGCCCCAGAACAAGCAAGCTGGGACAGGCAAAATCCTTCATTCATTAATGAAAGGCATCTATTACTGTCAAACAACGACAGACTTAATGTAAATAAATGAATTCTCCAACCCACTTAACTGTGGTTTATTATGAGCGAGCAAGGCATAATTGTGTTTCTGATCAGTTCAGATAAATTCAGACGCACAGAGCCACCACCCCTAGTGCCATTTCTCATTTGCATGCCAAGTTCACTGACTACGGGGAATATATCACACGGCTTATTACTAAGTCTTCAACTAATGACACAGGGATATGCAAGAAAATATATTAAGGCAAATGTGGTAATGCTAGGCTTTGTAGGACGAAATCCTCTTAAATAGGTTAGTGGATGCTGCTTCGGCTGCTACTTGGAAAAATTGAACATATTTTTGTTTAATAATCTAAAGAAACTCATCTACTTTGTGGCATTTAATTGGAACCTCAACAACTTTAAGTAAATGAAGGAATTTAAGATTAAATCGGGAGTCTCAGTGAGAGGTAATTTTACAAAATAAGACTCAATCAATGGGCGTGCCTAAGCATCGTTCATAAAACAGTTTTTTTCATATAGCAACTTCAAGAGCCTCTCTTTAATTTGCCTCTGGTTGTTCATTTAATCATCGCTCTAGAGAGCCACGGCCCATGCAGATGTTAGATTTCATAAGTGCAGCCAGATTGACGGTACCAGAGGAAAAGAAGCCAGGTTTGTCTGGCCAATGAGCACCTCTAAATGCCATGGCTTAAGTCGAGAGATTCTATCAATGTTGATGCACAGCGCGTACAATTTGTGTTTTATTTATTAGCATCTAAAGGCCCACCAACACATTTTTCAAATGACTTTATGCTTCAAAAAAACTTGTTAGCGCTCCTTCATCCCAACAAAACTTTTCTGGGTTCTATCTATACACAATTTGCACGTTCTCCCTTTGTATGCGTGGATGTTCCATCGGAACCCTAGTTTCTCCACACTTTCCCAAAAAATGCATGTCTTGTGTGTCTCTTTGTTAGCCCTGTAGTGTAATGGTGACTTGTCCATCATGTACGCCAACTCTCTGCTCTACAAGA
The DNA here is from genome assembly GCA_037039145.1 of Fundulus diaphanus. Taxonomy (NCBI): domain Eukaryota; kingdom Metazoa; phylum Chordata; class Actinopteri; order Cyprinodontiformes; family Fundulidae; genus Fundulus; species Fundulus diaphanus. The sequence continues at coordinate 22,920,501 of CM073139.1, forward strand.
GCTCCACAACTCTGAAGAGAATTGGGCTGGTACTGACATAAACTGTTTGTTTACACAAAGGCCAAAATGCTCATTAATTTCTTCAGATTTATATGGCTCTGCATATGCATAGCTCTCTGTTATAAATCTGCCTCATCACGGAACTGTATGCATGTGCATGAAGGTAATTTTCATCCTTGCCGTGAATGAAAGTCGACACTTGCTCAATTAATCATTTGCATTGAAAAATGTTGTTTGTGCAGCGAGTTAATAGAGTTGGCAATGGAAAAACAACAAGGAAGAATTTCATTGAGAGTGAAATTGTAACCCCCATCAGTGAAGTGGGAAAAAGGTAATGTGTCCTCTTAATGAGTACAACTGAATGGAAAGAAATCTAAATGACAATGCAATTAAGTCAACACCCTGAAAGATCAGTCATATGAGCATTTCCAGTGTGGGATATTAGACACAAATGAAGGAAATGCCATTATAAGGTGTTCAACAGAAAACAATTCATAAGGTCCTAAAAGGCGGTAAATAAGATTCAGAGTTTTCTTTTTTTCCACACCCTTTCCAGCTTCCTTAACAAGCTTTTAACAAAAAAGACATGGTCATTTATTTTTTTCCTAGTTGGGTTTCAAAGGATTAAAACTAAGCTCCTTCTCATTTATCCTACATTTAATGCATACCCTTGGCTTTTAGCTTGACGTAATCAGAAGTGATGACTGAAATATCACGCTGCAAATGCAACACACCCTTTGAAAAACTTAGATTATTAACAGACTTCCATTATAAAGAAATGGAAGAAGACGGATTTGCTTCTATTTGAATATGCATGCTTTTCTAAAAAGAATGTAAAATGGATTGGTAATGATACATATAGTTTGATATCAGATTAACAGTAGACACACACTCACTGGCCACTTTATTAGGTACCCCTTACTCATACTGGATTGAACCCCATTTCGCCTTCAGAACTACCTCTATGCTTGGTTCCATGAATTCAACAAGGAGTCAACTGCGTTGAAAGAGATTTTGGTCGATGTTAAAATTTGCAGATTTGTTTTCCATGTTGGGAAGGCACTGTTCTACCACATCCCAAATGTGAAGTGTGGTTCAGCAACAGCAGACATGCTGTGGCATTTTAAACGACCCTTAATCAGTACTTAAGGGCCGAGAGTGTGCCAAGAAATTATCTCCCACAGCATTACACCACTAGCATCCTGACCTCTTGATATAAGGCAGGCTGGATCCATTTTTTTTTTATTTTGTTTACTCTAAATTATTACATTGGCATCAGAATATTGCAGACAAGTTTTCCAATCCGTCATTGTCAAATTCTGTGGCCTCCGTATCCTGTTTGCAGCTGACGTGAATGGCATTAGGTGTGGTTCTCTGCTGCTGTAGGACATCCAATTCAAAGTTTGTAATGTCGTGCATTAGGGGTTGGTATTTATTGTATTGTAGATTATAATTGTGAACAAAAATATTTCCATTACAATAATTTTGGAAATTGTGGCAACATCTTTATTTTTTTTATTTCTTTTAAAAAACGTTTGTATGCATTTTGATTACATTTCAAGCGTCAGTTTCTTACATTTTTCTGAGAAAATCTTCAGCAAAACTAATGACTGAAAGATTGTCTACCTTGTCTGAATGAAGATGCTACCATGGGAATACGAGCAAAGACATGTTCTTTGCCTTAAGCAATTAAACAAGAGTAAGTGAAAAGAGGCTGGTGAGTGCAAGTGTAAATGTGTGAAGCAACAATGTTCTCAAGGCTAGATGAGGCACTAGCTTTTGAGATTTAGTTACCAAAAAATTGCAGGTTTCAGAGACCAAAGGAAATTGGTTTAAGGTTATTTAACTGTAAAATAAAATAAAATGCCTTGGTTAGATGTGATAATTTGTGAATTTACAAAGTTGGAAGTGTAACCAGACAAAAACGTTTCTTTTTTTTTGACTGGGATAGCAGAAGACAGGCAAGTTTTGGATTCTTTGAAATCCAGCTTCAGTGATTTTGGGTTGCAAACTCTCTAATATATGTCACATGACCTCTATGCAGTAAAACCATCTAGAAAACGTTCAGTGCAGGACCATTTTAAAAGAGGGTGTTTTTCAGCCCGCTGCTTTCATTTATAGACACTAACTAAGAGCTGCCCTGTAAATCTGTGGTGTTTCACTCTTGGCCCGTGTTCATCTGTAATGGAGCATGAGGGGCTCCTCAATTATTTCCCCAACCAAGATGCAAAAAGAGTGTGGCTACTGATCTTTCTCAGAGTTCAACGTTGAACAAATAAAACTTTTTTTTTTTTTCACAAAATCAGGGGCGCTAGGTATTTGTAATCTTAAAGAAATTCTCTCTTTGAAAACCATCACCAGTCTAATTCATTCAATGTCAGCAAATTCCCATGCATACCCGCAGATGATCTCACTATACAGTATATTTTTATTACCCTACATCACATGCATTTACAAGATTTATATTTGTTCTTTGCTGCTCTCTTAAGGCAAAGCAAGTTTATTTGTACAACCCGTTTCAGCAACAACACACCCCGCTGAGTGGATTGTCTTAAGGCAGACACTCCATGAGTTTGGGACTTCACTTTGAGCATTTTGCATTTGAATGATTGTAAGCAGAGCACATACATCCTGCTGTGGGAATAGCGCTATAATGAAACAGAAGGAAAACAACAAAGCCTTCACAGGTCGGTGGAATCAGAGTGTCTTTTCAATCATCACGACTGAAAACTCTTCAGAGATACTCCCAAGGTGGAAAAGTCATTTAATTTGTCAGTCAGTGCTGCATCAGCTCCAGGAAGAGGAAGGTACTGTTGGCTCAAGAATATTCATGTTTTTTGTATGTTAGCCTATACAGTGCTCTGAAAAAGTATTATTGCCCGTTTACCTTTACAACCACAAACTACAATGTATTTTATTTAGGATTTTATGGGATAAACTTTAAAATCTGAAGAGTGTGGCAAGCATTTGTAATTGCCCCCTCTCAGAGTTACACCTAAATAAAATGTAGCAGAAAGATCCCCTAATTGGTTGGTTCACCTTTGTGCCAAGAGTCCTGTGGTAACTTTGGATGAGGTGCAAAGATCCACAGCTCAGGTAGTTCTGCTGAAAGGGCAACTTATAGTCATGCACTCCACAAATCTGACCTCTGTAGCAGAGTGGTGAGATTCCTGAATTGTGGAAGGCTTTGTCGGAAAGCAGGCAAAATGCTCTGTAACAAAAATAATAATAATACCACACCTAGCTCTGGACACAGCATCCGCAAAGTGAAAATGGTGGGTAAAATGACTTAAATCTAACTGAGGATTTTCTAATTGACAGATAAAGCCATAAAAACCACGTTCTAACTGAAGCAAAAGCCTATTCTACAAATGAGAGCTGAATATTAATAAACAAAAACACCACCATTTTCAGATTGTTTATACTTTATAAAAGTTGGAAACAATATGCAAAGTTGTCATCTGGAAATGATTATGAATTATTGTTTGTCCATCATAAAAAAAGACAATAGAATGAAAGCAATCTCGAGGAGTAGGAATACTCCAAGCGCATGTAAATTTAGAGCAAACTTTTAAAAAAGAAAATCAGCATCAGACGTGTTCCTATTTACTTCTTTGTGCGACATCCGTGAGTATTGACTACAAAATCAAAGCAACAACTAAACATGGTGGAAAAATGGTGGGACGCCTATTGCTTTATTTAGCAGTTCCGCTTAAAGAGCTGTGACGTAACAGCGAAGAAAACGTGACATAACAGAAAAATCAGAACGGCTCGGAAAATATCACCCAAAAAGAATATAAAGATATCTAAACAACACTTTGGAAGACTAAATTCAACTTCTCAGTACTTCCAGAGGCCCCAAGCACACAACCCAATGTATTTAAGGGGTGAAAAAGCAGATTTTGCATGTTGTGGCCCCTTTAAGGTCACAAAGAGATGCTTTGACATTCGCCTTCAGGAATTTCTGACTGAAAGCACAATTTGGGATTTCCATCAATTCCAGCGAATTGCCTGGTTCAGCAAAGCAGCTGTGAAAAAACATCTAACAGGATGAGCAACTTTCACAGATGTCCACAATGTTTCTCCATCAGACCACTGAACATTTAGTCTAATATCTTGAAAAGCATCATGAAGTTTGGTGGTAAATGTAGGATGGACAGTGAGTTTTGCTTTGTGGAGGCAAAATAATACATCTCCATTTGCTAAAGTTAATGTTTTAAGAAATTATGGTGCATACCTATCGTCTTCCTGGACACTCATTCTGCATTACAACATAATTTGTTGTAATTTATACACAGTATATGTTTAAAAACAACAAAAACAAGAATGATGTAAGAGGGCAAAAATGTTTTCACAGTACTGTAATTTCAAATTTTTGCTTCCTCTACATCTATAATTGGAATTGTGTGATTAACTGTTGCAAAAAAAAAAAAAAAAATCATCTATTTCCTTGAACAGCTTTCTCTGCATCCGTCTCTGCGATTTCCAGGAAGTGAAATTCATTATCAAAGACCCAGCATGGCTTCGGCTGCATTCAAGTCATTTCTCAGGTTTTCTTGGAAGTTTTACAGTGCTCAAGCAGGCAGGCAGATTACTAAACTGACTCCATTAATTCTCAAATACACCATGTAAAATCAGAATTAAACTAGCCCTTGACTGTACCTAGCCTTTTTTCTTTGACACTTTTAATCAATAGTGGGTAATTGCAATCATTTGATTTCTGTATTTTATGGAGCATGAGTCACCATTTCACACATTTTCCAATAGATTCTGTGTGCCTAATTACCTATTACCATTGAAACCAGAGAACTTGCTAGCTAGCCAAGATTCATTAAGATGAATTATTACATGGTGCAGCAAGTTGTAGTGCGGTCGTGGCATGTTTTTGGGATTCAGCTTATCCAAATGCGGCGACATTTAGTGGCACTCAGAAGGAATTGTATTATTGGCAAGATTAATTTGAACAAAGAAATACAATCAGTTATGATGTAGCACTAACATTCAGCAACAATTAAACAAGTAGATTTATATGGGCATTCATGTTGACCTCATCATAAGGACAACAGTGAACCAGAACTAAGTGCTTGTAGCTATGCATAGTTTCTTCTAGTTTTCCTCTGAAGTTTGAACTTGAATCTGGGAATGACATCCAACCCAACTTACTCCAATTCAAAGGTTGAAAACCTATAGGATTTGCTGTCTGATCTATTCAGTAACCAGGCTAACTGTTACTAGCAGGGCAAGCTAATAACGATGTACATCGTAGCATTTTGCAATTACAAACAGTAAGGCAATATATTAATTGAAGGAAGTTTTATAGCACCCTGTGTGAACAATTCAATGCGTTGCAAATCATCAAAAGTATAAATAAACTAAATTTTTAGGGCAGCTATTGTTAAGCTTAACACTTAAGCAGGCGATCAAGGAGAAGCATCTATTCGCTTGTTGGTTTCCCCTGTCTGTTCAGCTCATCGGGGCAGAAATGGATTTTACTGAGTGAGTGCTGTATTTAATGTCGAAAGCCGATCAAAGCGTCGGCACCCCACCAATTCCTCCAGAGACGCACCTGGTTTGGCGAGTACCACCATATGTTGCTGTGTCTGGATGACTTTCAGCGGTGCCTCTGTCTTTCTAGGGCTCAGCATGAGGAATTGCTGCCCTGGGTCAGGGGACAGATCCCTCCAGGACACAAACTATACGCGTCTTTGGTAATTAAATCCATTATTGCTTAACAGAAACATAGCCTAATTGTTCTGTCTAAATATGTAACACATAAAATCGTGCTTAAAAACTGGATGAGGAGCAACCTTAACATAATGCAAATTGACAGAAAAGATCCGATTTTTTTAAGTCAAGCAGAAATTTGCTTTGCTCTATTCGCAGTTTAGCTTTGCTCTGTTCGTCCTGTTCAAGAAGGTTTTTTTTTTTTTTTTTTTGCTTTTGTTTTTGTGATAAAGCACAACAAACTGAAAAACTCCACACCTTGTTGTATTACTATAGTGGAAAATGTATTTACCAAAGTTTTACTCCCACAGACAGATTTTCCAATGTCACTTTCTGGTATTCCCAGGTAACCAGGTAAGGTTAGTTTATTATCTGTATTTCCATTACATTAGCTTTACCTGAATCAAAAAGTGTCCCTCAGTCAAGATTGAAAAATGTACAACTCCAGATTGCATAGTTATGGTGCAATAAAAGCTAACAAAGAGTGGCCTCTACCTTTTCAATTGCCTTTTAAATCGCCTTTGGCCTCTACCTTTTGAATACAGTTTGAGCACAAGAAAGAAATAGGTAACATATTAATGTGAAAATGATATGCTGTTTTTCTTTCTGTTGTGAAATAGTTTCATATAATTTAGTTCTTCCAGAAAATGTTCTTGAAACAAAGTACCTGATGTTATTCTCTGCTACTGGCCGTTGAGCCCCTCGTTTTGAACAAATGGCTACTCTGCTGATCTTGTGAAGTGGTTTGCACAAAGATTCATTTGACCTGCAATATATAAAAAAAAGGAGGAAAATATCTTGCCTGGTTATGATCAAGTTCTAAACTGCACGCAATGAACACATGCGTATCTGTAGTTATTTTGTGTCCACTTTAATGTGTGTGTGGGTTTTTTTTAAAAGCAGTTCTTGAGAGACCCAGAAAGGGACTGTTAACCATAATTAGAAGACTATGAAGTACATGGTTTCTTAGGAATGTTCTTGATTTGTATCTTAGAAATCAGGTTTAAATGCATTTGTAGGCAAACAATAGTCAGTGTACATAAAAACAAAAATATGTTACATAAAAACACCAGATGGTTACAACACGTATCTGTTTCCTCTGAATAAAATAGTGAAACAAGGTTCAGCCTTACCAGAAACTTTACTTTTTATCCTGTTTGTAATTCAGGTTTGGAGTCCAAAGTGAGGTACCACCAAAACGTCTAAAAGACTTTGGAAGGTGACATGTATAACACATCATTTTAATAGTGATTTCCACGCAAACAAAATGGCTTTAGGTGTCAAAAAAAACAACAACGATCCTATCAGAAAGACAACTTGGTTCAGATAGAATGAAAAAAAAAATCTAAATCTCCTTATCGTTTCTTTAAAATAGTTTATGATTCATCTCTCTGATTGGGACATGATTCCTCCTTCAGATTGGATATCAGTTATTACCTTAAATATTAAATGTATTTATTTAACTGTTATTTATATGTAGTTTATTATAGCTTATTAAAGCTTTATGTGCATTTCATGAGATTTCTACTTTTAGTCTTTTTCTGACAAAGCTCAGTCTTTGATTCCCTTTCTTAGACTTGTCACAGATAAACACTACGCTCACTTTCTGTCTCTTCTTCCTGTATTTCCTGTTCCAGAGCATTTAGACTTGAATACACCATTTAGTGTTAAGTCTTGTTTTGGTTCCCATTCCACAGCAGACCTCAAAGTGCAAGAAGCTTTGAATAGGAACAAGAGGTTATCCCACCATGTGCAGAGTTGTGTTTTGAAGTGCGTTCTTCAAAGGAAGCTTCTTTGGTAAAGCACTGCTTAAGCTCCTTTCAGAACAATTCATTGTTTTCAGGTATATGCGAGTGTGTGTTTTTACATTCAAAAGCTTCATTTCATGTCACCATCCGAACGTGTGGCTCTGGCTAAGTCAACAATAAATCAGTTTCTTACTAGAATTAAATGCAGTCTCTGCATTGCTGAATAGGAAAATGTGCTGCTTTCCCCTTGACATACAGTGCTTTCAAACTTAATACTGCATAAACGGTTTCATGTTTTCTCACATTACAGCCACAACTTTAATGTATTGTCCTCTGATTTTTCTTTGTAACATTTTGTAAATGTTTTACATCTGAGCTGTGGGTCTTTGCAGCACAACCATGGGCCTTTTGATCTCTCCTCCTGATTAATGTTGTCCTTGACCAGCCTGTCAGTTTAGGTAGACAATAGGGATGTAACATGCACAAAACAATATGGGTTCTGTATATATTCTGGCTTTACAGTCACAGTTTGGTAAAATGTTTGTATGCTTCAATTAAGAAAAATAAATAAAAGGATGTTTTTCCCTTTGGTCAGCAGTAACAAATACCTTTTGTTTCATTTTGAACTTCGTTTGATTTTGTTCGAAAACTGAAAATTTAGAAAGAAGAGAAGATTCAGCTGGATTTTGTTTTTGAGTAAGTAATAAAAGGAGTGCCTGGAAACATAAATTTGAAAATCAATACCAATCCACTTGATGTTAACATTTAAACATTTTTGATGGGGCTGTGCCCATATTTGAAAATAATACATGTTTCAATCACTTTGGAGTTGTTTTGATACAGTATTTTCATGACCTAGTGTCAATGCTGTACGTGAATCAAGAATCAAGAATATTTTATTTGTCACAGCGGTGAAATTTCTCTTTGGCCACTCCAGTTCACATTACAAATAATGAGGCAAAAAAAAGTTTTTTAGTGTTCAGGAGATTCTCAGATAATGAGGGAGTAGGGTGCTTAGTGAACAATGACAAATTGAGGCTAAAATGTAGCAGCTGTTGGGGATCTCCCCTCTCATGAATTGGGATTTTTCCGACCTGCATTTTATACCATGTAGGAGTTTGTGTTGATTGGATGCTACAGGTAGCCATTTGTTTTCATTCAGCTTGTTTAAGGTGAATAGTACAGTTAAGTGCAGGGCGAGCTACATACCTTATTGCTGTTGAAAAATGCAAACGCTGACATCATGTTATGGTTCTGTTCACCTTCCTTTCTCCACTTTAGCTGCATGAGAAACAATGATTTTACCAAGTTATAGAGCTTAATGATAACTAAGATTTAGATCTACACTGTTATGTTCTGGCCTTGCTGTCTGACTCTGCACCCATTAATTCGGAGCAGCTGCACCTGCACTCCTCTGCCACAGCATAATCAGCCTCATTCAGTTCACCTGTTCTTCAGCCTTTACATACTGGGTTCCCACAGCTTTCTGTTGTAAATGACTGAAAGCATTTCTTTGAGTAGCTGGCCAGATTCCTTATTTCCTTGCCTTGTTCATTCCCAAGTTCCCGTTTCTCTGGGTGTCGTTGTCTCACCTTGCCCCTGTTGGAGACTTCATAGGTTTTCTGTTCCTCTAGACAACAACCTGGATGTTTTTTTGACCAAAAACCTCACCAACCCCATGGAATATGTCAGCTACCACACCGCAGATCCTATTCAGAGCCGCCACAGTGCACCTTCCTGGCAGCCACAGCTGCCCAGATCTGTCAGTGTTTTGCCTGGACCAGTGCTTTTTTCATTTATAAAATAAACACTTTTAAATGCAATACATGTATAATTTGAATATCGGGTTCTCTGCCTGCTGGAAAGCTAAGTTTTTCTGTTCTGCCATCATAAAAGTGAACATGTGGAAATTGTTAACTATTGATGGGCCTTAAATTGATTGGAGTGTTTTGGTGAGGTCACATTAAAATCAAAATTTTCTGCAACAAACAAAAAGCTAAAAACTATGCTATGCTATGGGCCTGTGTGTCTTTGATTCCTTGTAACCGTGTTAGAGACATGACATCAGGAACTTTTTGAAATACCAAGACATTAAAAATTACAATCTTGTAGAAAATCAACAGTGGAACCTATTTGGGTCTTTCAGCACTAAAAATATCAAAAACAGTTTAAATGTGCCATGAAATCACTTTGTAAAGCATTTCATGAAGCTGTTATAGCTACATATGTAAATTCTCCAAAGAATTTCATTCAAAAATATAATGTCAGCTTGTTGTTTTGTCAGGCCGAACGTCCTTCCTCGGTAAAAGTGTTGGTTGCGGTAATAGCTAGTTGACTTCCCACTGATTGGCTACAACCATATTTGGATAACAGCTCAAACGTGCCCCCACACCCCTTCTCTTAGTTTGAGGCTGAATATGGGATATTTTGAGTCACTTGCTAGCGTGACTCAAAGCTGATGCATCAATTAGGGGGAGGAGGGGAGGGGAAAGGCTTTTTGCTTGACGGTGTGCTCTGATTGGAGAATATGAATTGCGTAGAAAGAGAACCCATTTTCTGATCTGACTATTTTTGAGCAAAGCAACAAAGCTAACTGCCCCTGAGTAGGTCCTTTGGCATTCACCTTTGACATTCACACGGCCTCATCAGTGTACAACAAATCATATTATACCCCCAAAACCTAAAAAAAAAATACATTTGTTGTCATGGCCCCTATAAAACCATGTCCGCGCCCCCAATCCCCTTTCAACACTTGCACACAGACACACTTAATAATTCCGAACAAATTAGATGCTCGATTTCTAAAACTCTTTCTTCAATAAAACATGAATTCACTTTAAGATTTATCTTTGTAAAATGTGCCAGTATGTGTGGAGTGCTCTGTATGTATGTGTGGGTTGAAGTGCACAGCTTGTATTAGAACGTAAACACACCAGCACAAAATCAGAGTGTGCACTGAGGAGACCTTGCTCAATGGTAAAAAGCTAACATAGTGATCTTTTATCTGTAGCCAAAGCTTTTATAATAACACATGCTCATTTCCCATCATAGCCAGAACAAATGACATGCAGGGCTTATCAGCACAGAAATACTGGCCAGAGTTTTTTCTTTCAATTTCCTCTTTGGAAATTATTCCCTTTATGCAAAGATATAAATGATATTTAGCTAGATACAACAGTTGCTGAATATTTATGAGGGTGGTAAATTGTAAACAGCATCATTTAGGGTGACTACTGGAGGTGAGGTCTTATGTAATCACAGAGCCACAATACATATATGGGAAATATTATTAATGTCATTGTAAATTATTCAGTGCCTTCAAAATATTGTGGGACTATGCATGAGTTCTGTTGATTAAACTAAGTAAAGATAGAAGCGAGAGGCCTGCTTCCCTTTTACAGTCTGTTTTTTTTTACTCAGCCGTAACCTGTCAAGTCTATGACAAATATGCTTTGCTGTGCATAACATAAACTTTGACAGTTTCATTATTAATAACATGTCCTCACCTCTCTGCAAATCCCCTTACAGATTTGTAATAATAAATTGCCTCGTATCAGTATTCACACTCCTAAAATTTATTTCACATTTTGTCTCGTTGGACCTGAAATCTTCAAGCTATTTAAATGGAATTTGCCTGATAGACCAACAGGAAGCAGTGAATAATTGTGAGGTGGAAGGAAATGGCATGTAAGACATTACAGCACATAATTTCTTAAAAAAATATATTAATAGGAGCTATCTAAGGCAAAATACATGTATGATTGTTTTTGATCTACCATTAATAAATGGGAAATCAATGTTGTGAAGAATCAAAGAAACATAATATACATTAAAAAAAACAATACTAATTAGAATTGGGATCTCTGAATATATAACTTCATACTTCTCTTGAAAAAAAAAATCACAAAAGTGAACAGTGAATGAAATCCCAGTAAACTGACTGTTTGGCAACACAATTGTGCCTTATTAAGAACATTCCTAGAGTCAGAGGTGAATTAAGACACCTCTGCTCACTTATAAGGAAGCATCACTCTTAATGACAGTGCAAAAAGAAATTGTTGTATTCATATTCATAACAACTGTTCATGATTTATCAGAGGAAGACTTGGGATTTTAAATTCACCCCAATTCTTTACTATGCATATTGTTATGATATGGGGTTTTGTTTATGTTTTTGGACATTTTAGCTGATCATTTTCCACCCCATGCTCCACCCGTCCCAGTCACCATTCGCTCACTCACCATAATTAGTTCCACCTGCTGCTGCAGCTAATCAGACTCAACCCAGCTCACCTGTCACTCTGCCTACATACACCTGCTATATGTCTTATCTAGCTGCCTGCATGTGGTTTTTGTTGCTCTGCCTGTTGATCCTGTGGACCTGTTCTTGCCCTGTTCTCGCCAGTTTGCTTAACTTCCTTTGTGCACAGCCTGGTTCAGGTTGTTCCTGAGGTTTCTGTGTCTCACTCTGCCCACGCTGGAGACACAAAATCCACATCTGGTCAAATCTGTCTCTGCTTGCTGCATCTGGTCAAGTCCGTCGCTGCCCGCATCATCTGTTCAAGTTTGTCTCTGCCTGCCGCACCTGGTCAAGTCTGTCTGTGCCTGCATCATCTGGTCTTCTGCCTGTTGCTGCCAACATCATTTGGTCACTTGCACATTTTTTACAATATCATCTGATCATCTGTCTGTTTCTGCCATCTTCACCTGCTCAACCTGCCTCAATACTCTCCAGCCACTACCAGCCGTTCCTCCCTGCCTGTCATCCACATTCTATTTTGTAAATCTTTTGTAAATAAAACATTATATCTGTGTCCTGCTTGAATATCGGGTTCCCTACGTAAAAGATCATTACAGCATATTAAGTGAATTGGTTTGACAACGGGACAGCTCTGAACCCAGATTTTTTTGTGTACCCTAAAGGTTTTATGGTTTGTATAATCCCATTTACGTCCTGTAAGGGAGGAATGGGGAAGGGGTTTTATATAACAGGCTGAGATGACCTGAGTAAAAACTCCCTTTCCTCTGGGTATGCAAAAGACACTTTGCCTTGACTTACCTGCGTTTAAATGAAATTTGATACCTACTGGAGATTCTTCTTTGATGACCCCTGTGTTAAGCCTGTGTTAAAGTTATGTTAGTCATAACACTCAAGACATAATTACTTTGCATGTCGTATTCTACTCTGAAATGCAGTCAAGCTTTCTTTATTTTGGGTAATTAATACCCCTTAATAGTGAATATGAAGTAATAATAAAAAAGCTTTCTCCATTAATAATTCATTTATCCCCTTTTAGTTCTTTTTCCCTAAATAAAAGGGCAGCCAACCACCTTATAAAGTCACTTAATTATTACATAGCGTCAAACTCTGCAATGAAATCTCAGCTTTAAACCAGTTTTCTAGAGAAAATCAATGGGCAAAAAGCCTCACAGTATTAAGTATAAAGTTTTGGAAAATTTTAGTGTTGGGTTACACAATAATCTGAACATTTTAAAGACCTGCAAACCAGAAACTAGGTGGAAGTTCACCCTCCAGCAAGACAGCAATTCTAAACAGAACAAAAACGACAACACAAGACTCCTGATCAAAACATGTCAAAAACTAGAATCACCCAGTCCAAACCAAAACCCAATTAAGAATGTGTGGCGAGAAATGGAAATAAATTTCACAGATGCTCCCAATTAAATCTGACTGAGCTTGAGCTATTTTGCGAAGACAAACTGGCTAAAATTCCAGTTTCTAGCTGTACAAAGTAGGTAGAAATACACCCAAATGATGAATAAATTGAATCTACTCCTTTGAAACTTCGATTTTTAAAAGGTTTTTAAAACCATGCATACCTTTCCTCCCACTTCACAATCATGTGCTACTTTGTGTTGGCCTATCACATAAGATTGCACTAAAGCAGTTTGACCTTTGTGGTTGTAACATAACAAAAACACATACAAGTACAAGGGCTATGAATACCGAACAAGTCACAGTATGTGATGGTATTAATCATCTCAAAAGCCATGTTCTAATGGGGTATGCAGTCGATATAAGGCTTTTATATCACCTGTATTTCACAAGACTATCATGTATCTGCTGAGATTCACTCTTACAGCTGAATCATTGCCATTTGCTAAAGATTCTGTAACCTTGGATTGTTCCACGCAGTAAAAAAAAAAAAAAATTTGCAAAGCTTTTTTTCAGAATGAAATGACGTCTGATTTACAAAATGGTTTAGTAGAAGCAACATTTAAAAACTCAAGGGTTGCTCCAAACAAAGCATCTACGTAGTATATTGTGTATTGTATGTGCCTTCACTACACCACATGTATAAAGTAAAAGTGCACTTAGTCCTGAGTTAAAAATATACCTTTTCAAACTTCTAAGTAGGTTCACCGGAAAAAAACTGTAATAAGTCTTTCTCAAGATGCAAATGCTAGGACGAAGCTTAATGTAAGTGGACTGTTAGCATTTTCCTCCTGGCAGCTGATTAATTCAACCTCTGTTTGTATTTGCGTACCGTCTATTCGTTTCAGCGTCTGTGTGCTACAAGGTTACCTCGTCATATGGAGATGTACCTCAAGAACTTATGAGGGCTGCGGTTTGTTTGCACGCAAGTGCAATGGATAAACAAAGACAAAAGAGGGAAACGAGGGGAGGGGGGATAAGAAAGTAGAAAGGAAAATAAATGCCAGCTGTCTGCTTTATCGTGGCGATAATAACAAATAAAAGGAACTTGGCAACAGACGCTTCAAGAAGTTGCACTGGAATATCTGCAGAAGCACATCACAACTCTGTGGCTGGGCCCATTGCCAAAGATTATAACTACTGACAATCTCTTTTCCTATACTTCTGTAACATGTTCAAGCGACAGAAATAAATGGCAGCTTTTGAAATTTCTGATAAGTAGCTTGAGAGGGAACAGTGATGAGGGGTTTAATTTGTCAGCGTGACCTTCAGATTTACGGGTCTGGTGAGCACTGATGAAGAAATGCGAAAGTGAACAGAATTACAAAATGGCATGCTTTCAACTATGGTTTTCAGCAAAAATGTTGGTAACTGTAAGCTCTCATTATTCCCTCATTTAAAACAAAGCAACAATGGGAAAGCACTGAAAAACTAAGTACACCCTTGGTGTTTATATAAGACTGAAGAAGGGGAAGTAGAAACCAGATGTTGCAAATCAAATAAACAATCACCAGCAAGCATGATCACCTTGTTAGGTTCATCTTTCTGTTAATGGGTTGGATCCCTCCTTGCCTTAAGAACTCCCTTGAACATTTATATACTGTGGCTTAGTAAGCTGCACGCTACTTGCCACGTCAGAAAGCCTATATAGAAAAAATTGTCGCTGGCCAACAATCCAGGAAGGCAGCTTCCAAACAATTTGATGTCTATTATTCTGCAGTGAAAAAGATTACTCATAAGGGGAAAACCATTTAGGTCAATTTAGCTTTTTCTTCTGGCTCAATCTCTATTTCATGAATAATGAAATCTGTTTTTTTTACACTTGTGTTTAGATTCAAATAAACTATTAAAGACCGGATTGTTTTCATAATGTCCAGGCATTTGAATATACTATCATTTTAAAATAAACCACTTGTATCGAGATTCTAACAGGTATGTAGAGGCCACTTTTAACATTTCAGTAATCCTGGTGACCATCAATGGCATCCACAATTTCACTGAGGATAACTGCCCTTGTGAACACACAGTGTATCCACAGTCATGCCAGATACAGTAAATGCCAATTAATTAGTCTCATTAATTTCCATGGGGATTGCTCGAGTAAGGGCTGAGTCTGCTAACCAAAGGCAGATGAATAAGTGGAAAGATAGCCAGTTAGTTTTATAATGCCACCAGCGCGTTGTGATGACGGTGGCAGCAATGAACCGCTTATTGCTTCTCTCAAACCAGAAGCCCCTCTGTGGACCATAATCACCACATTTGTTGGATGCTGAGACTCCAAGAAAACATTAATGACCCTGTAAACAAGCGAACTCGGTCTGCATAGCTTGCACATCGCCAAATGTCAGGAAAAAAGAGCAAGACTGAGGGGTAGGTGAAAAAGGTGAGTGGATTCTGGTTTGTTTTGCACAAGATTGGGCTTTTTTCTATCAGAGACAATTACTGGAAGAGAGGAGAGGCAGTCTGCTTAAGGAGGTGTGCTCCATTCACAACCATTTCAGATCCATGATTGCTTGCGTGAAGGTTTCATGTATGTGAATAATCCCTGCTGAGTCAGTTTATTTCCTCCCTGAGGTCATCGGGACACTAAACAAGACACTAAAGGTGGCTAAACAATGTAATCTGTATACACTATGTACACTTTGTGTACTATACACTTAGGAAGTGGGCGAATGAAGTTAAAGTGGTTTGGCGTGCTCAAAAGGCACATGGTTTTATATGTTTTTGTTTGTGTAGGATTTAAAAGGAGGACTCAAAAACTTTGTTATCCAGCTGGTGCTTGGTTTTATTTAGATTTTCTCCCCAGGAATTGGAAGAGCATGAACTAGTGATGGGTCCGGCAACACCGATGCGTCAGCGCATGTGTCAAGCTCATAGAGCAAAACCCGTGCCGATGCGCGTATTACTATGGGAAAGTCACGTGACCGATACAGGAACTGTTTCGAACTGACTCTGACGCGCCAAACTGTGTTTATAAACAGTGTTCCCTCTAAGCTGCGCGCGTGTGCGTTCACGCACAGCATCTGGATTCAGCGCGCACAGCAAAACTATGCTGCACATTAAATAAAATCCAAATTGTACTTTAAACAAAATAATAATAAACCAAGTTATTTTTTTTTACCATTTTACAACTCTGGTGAGATGGTGTACCACGGCCCCGCTCAGTGAGCGCCAGGTGCTGATCGGAGCACACCACTGATTGATGGGTTGGGCAGACGCCATTATGGTTGGGCAGGTTGCGCTGTGCGTCTTTGTTTCGTTTCAGAAAAAACGGCTGATCTACACTTAGTAGAAAGCTGCTACTCTGAGTAGTTCTACATCACTCTGTCATACTCAGCGTTTCCGGTTTCAGAACAGATGATATCGGTCAGGTAACTAAACACACCGTCCGATCAACCATGAGTTGAACGTGAGCACGAGCATGAAAAAAAGCCCAATCAATGGAACGCAAATACCGTGATTCACCATGGCAACGACAGGAAATAAGCTTGAAAGTGCGCATGTCCTGCGAGTAGAATTAGAAATCTTTAAAGAAGGCATATGGACAATATTAAACCATAAGAAACAATGCCGTTGCTGCTGAAAACCGCAAGAGATAATTGTTGAAAATTCAATGCATGCGCGATATGAAAGTTATGTGATGGTGAATTAAAGCTGTTTTCTCACACATTTTTTTGAATAAAAATTTGTAAAAAAAAAAAAAAAAAAAAAAAGCCAGTCCACAAGCATCCTCATTCACAAAATGTTTACTTAGAGGTGATTACGTTATGATACCGGTTCACATTATTTGACTGTATCTAAAAAAAATCAAGGATATTTTAAATTCAAATGAAAATATAAAATAATACAATCTAACATACAATGACTTAAATTGTATTATTGTGTATACTAGGTCATCAAATCAGTGTCCGTGAACTCTGTCAACTAGGTCAGTATTCAGTGACACAGTATCGGCACAGTATCAATACAGTTTGGCAACGTGTCGAATCGCTTCATGACGCTTCATCTACCCATCACTAGCATGAACAGAGTTTGAAGACACTGTAGAACACTGTGCCTATTTAGGCTCAAACTTCACAGCTCTGGTTGGGAGGAGCTTCTGCTCCAGGCTTTATATTGGAAGCTCCTCTATTTAGCAGCATCATAGTTCTATTAATAGAACTATGATGCAAATAAATTGTTTGGTCACATATTCATGCATTGGTTCTTTTAAAAAAAATGACACGGCACACACAAACACCCCTAGGCAGTGCATCAAAAATGGAACATCCCAAATCAGCTTGTCTGGATAAGGCTTTGGAGGCCTCCTGCTCTGGTTTGACATCCTGCATTGGAAAAACACTTAAAGGTAAGATGAACATGAGCAACACATGCTACCAAGCAATGCTTCATATCAACACCAAGCAATTAACAATCCATCAGAATCATTGCATGCACAGTACAGCATAACAAAATAGGCACTATAATTCTTCTTGCTGGATAGATGTAACAAAATAAAAAGAACTGTGTATTCACTGTTTTTTTCTCTATACTGTGTGCAAAATAACTTATCTGAAGGCATGGGTTACTCAATGACAGTTTGGATTTAGTCTTTTTCATGTCTATGTACTGTGTAAAGACTTTCTTAGCACCGCAACATTTTTACTTCTTTGCTGTTTCCCAGTCTACAGTACAGCAATTTACCGACAATCTTGGGATCTAGGAATCTCCTACAATTAGTGGGCCTTGTTGGAAAAACCTTCCAACATTTTTGCATTTATGGGGTCTCTATAGACGTTTGGTGGCCTTGGCATAGAGATCAAAGCAAAATACATAATACAAAAACCCCAGTCGGTCGTGGCAGATGGCAGTTCACACTGAGCCTGGTTCTGCTGGAGGTTTTTCTCTTGTTTACTGTCACTTCATACATGCTCAGTTTGAGGGATTGCTACAAAGTCATCGACAATGCAGACGACTGTCCACTGTGACCCTACGCTTTTTCAGGAGGAGTGAATGCTGCTTGTCAAGACTCAATGCAATCTGCTGGGTTTCCTTAGATAGGAAACCTTTCGACCAATCTGTCTGTATGATTTGATTGAATTTGACTTTGTAAAGTGCCTTGAGATGACATGGGTTGGGAATTGGCGCTATATAAATAAAATTGAATTGGATTGGCTTCAAAACACCAGCTGGATAGCAAACAATCTGGCGCACAACTGCATGCCACCATGCAGAACTTGGTGCAGTATAATTGTATATCTCTGATAACACAATTGTACTGTCCAGGCCTATTTTGCACTGAAAGAAAAGCAAAGAGTTTTTAAGTTAATGATGGCGATACCTCCAAAAATTGCTCTTTTCAGGGAAGAAACGCAGCCAAACAGAGAAGCACTGGACTGGACAGGTGGTAGTTTCTATTGGGAAGAAAAACAGAATAGAGAAAGTGGCTCCAGGAGAGAGACTTAACTAAAAACACACAGTGAGCCAGGAGTGCTTTTCTAGGGAATAATAAACAGAGTATGCACATTTAAAAGAAGCAATAACTCAATAAATTACTCCATCCAGGAAAAAGACATAGGAAACAAAAGTACTTTCAATCATAATAAAAAAAACAGGGTACCTGAAGTCAATGGCGAGTATAGCTTTGTCAATGACTGCATCAAGAAAGAAGACATGTCTAAATAAGCAAGTGCTGAACCCAGAGTACATTCCATGGAAAATAAAAACAAGTAGAGTACACAGCCATAATGGCAGTAGTAGCATAGTCAATGGCTTAATCCCTGAAAGAGGCCCAGCTCCTGGACAGGGAGTGTAAAGTAAAGATAGTACATAGTTGATAGCAGCAATAATTCCATTAATGGCGCATTTCTTTCTTTCTTTAGTGCCTTTCTCTGTTTTTACCTCTCACTGCTTCTTCATTCCAGTCATTGTTCAATGACGCGTTAAGTCATATCAGACATGGTATGGATACCACTTGGTTCTCTCTTTTGGATTTATTGTTTAGAGTTAAATTTAATACTTTCTCCAGTAACATGGAACACATAGATTATGTATGTCAGAAAGGTTTAGAAGCATTAAATGATGTGGAAAAATAGAGTAATCGGGGTTTAATTTGAGACAGATTCTGCCAGAACAAGACCGGGGACTCCTTTTATTTTGACAGGGTGCGTTCTGGAAACTTTGTGCTTGCATCCCGTAACTCTAAGCAACAAGATCTAAATTGGATATGTAATCTGCAAAACATTACATAAAACACACCTTTTTAAACATGAGAGCGATCACTTTAGAGCAGTCCCTTCGAATACGTGTTTTTGCTTCTACCCTTAAAAACTCCGACCCAAAAAGTCCAGTCTTGGGCATTTTTTATTAAAAACACAATAAACTTATGAAACAGAACAACTAAATTGCACATCAGTTTTACAGTTCATATGGGTCATGAATAACAATTACAATTTTCTTTTTACAATGAAAAGATAAATGTTTTATAGGTAACCACATCATATATATTTTGTATCCATCTAAAAGCGCCAGTCTGACAAAATAACGGCAACCAAAATGCAGAAAAGATAATCCAAATTAATTCCCAGTATTACAAAAGAGCTAAGCTAAGATAAGCAACTGAGAATAGGTAATTTGTCAAATTACTAAAATTAGACGCATGCATCGCGGCCATCTTGTTGTCGTAAAAACAGAGCGGTAAAGCTTGAATAGTTAACATGTATGATTTAAATGGTGAATAGATCTTTCCTGAATATTGCCTCAACCGACATATTAGGGCAACAACAAAACACTGCTGCTTTATATGATGATATGATGATCGTGACCATATGAAGGGAGTTTTTTTCCCATTGGTTTTCCAAAGCCCTACAGGATTTCCGAGAAATGTCAGTGTTGGGTACGAGCATGTAACCGAGAGGACTTTACTGTGGAATCTTGCCAAAAACACCTATATGTGATATCTACATTTTCTTGGTGGTAAGGAGTCAACACTTGAATGTCCAGACTTAATACCAGCGACTGCGGCATCTGTGCAGGCAGGATACTTGTATTTGGCTTTTTCTCAGCGGAATGAAAACATCATCATACAATCTATGAAGGGTGTTCATGTGAGCTTCAGTGGTGCATAGTCCGCTCGTTATAAGCAAATTTGGGCTTGTTTTTCTCTAAAGTCACTTTTTATGAGTTGGCGGTTGCGGTTTCTTGGGGTTGTTTTTGAACGTGAAGTTGCTTTTTCTTCCAACAGCACCCCTTTTTCTGGTTATTGGGTCGGACAGTGAGAGTGGGGCTTAACCCCAAGTCCGGGTGTGTATAAATACCAGCTAAATACGCGCATTTGTGATGATTAGAAGCAGCATGTGGTGGTTTTCTTGATGGTCTTCCGCTTCTTTTCATGGATCAAGTCGATTGTTTGTCCCACAGTGATTTTGTGTGTGTGAAGGTGAGGGGCTGATTATAGAGGAATGATCGACATTGTAGCTTTAGAAAAGAAGCTAGCCTACCTTTCTACTGCTTTCTTTCCACTCATTTTGAGCATATTGAAATGAACCTCCTGGGACGTTGTCATTATGATTTTAGAAAAATATGTTGTAATAGCACGGAAATGGAAATATCATCATGGATACAAAGACTAGCATGTAAAATCAAAGGAATAGTGTGAAAACCAGGAGACATGACAAAGGCATAACTTTTGAGTGATGTGCTGCCTCTTATTCTTTGTGATATTTAGGTTATAGGCAAATCATATCTTAAGGTTTGCTTGAGTCACACCTGAAGTAGAATAAAAACATACGGTATTGTGCTGGAACTGTCCAAAGTATATTAGCCGTCTAATTCTTGGAATAGATTTTTGATAAATATGTAGTCTTTAAAGTTACAATTAAATTCTGCATTTATCATTTCCATTACAGAATGCCCCATAGGTTGAAAAAGAGATATGCAGAAAACGACCAATGCATAAAACCAAATGGAGAGGCTGTAGCAAATAATCAACAGTGGTTTTCATCTCAATAAGGTTCCACAAAGCCCCATTAATTGATTTGCTTGATCTCCCTCTTGTGTTTATTCCACACGGGCATCAATTATTACGTTTTTGTTGCTGTGAGGCCTTCTCCAGGCATTGTGTTTTCAAGGGGCAAATGGTGTATCAAACACATCATCATAGTGTGCACAGATAGGCAACAAACACACACCTCATCTTGCAATCAGTGGAGCTGCAGTCATTTGTCACGATGACAGAAAAAGAGAGGACAAACAACCTTAGCCACACCCAACCAGTGCTGTTTTTGTTTTGATTTGGGCTTGGCTCTGTGAAAGTCGGAGACGGCCGTCTGAGCAGTACCACCGGAGGCAGATTATGTTCTTGGGGGTCATTAATTAACTCATCCAGAGCCTTTATTAGCTCCTTAATGGATCTGGTTAGAGCATATCAGGAGCTTGATTACCTCCCGTTGGCTAAGGGAAGAGATTGACTATACATCTGTGTGTGTGTGTGTGTGTGTTAGATATCTGAAACTGTAATGTCCTTTTCACAGACGCTGCTTTTAGAATATTTAAAGAATTTAAAGAATTCGTCTGTTTTTGTTTCACATCATCAAATAAATTTTATTCTCAGAAAGAGCCTACACAAGACAAAGAGTTTTCAAATGATTTCATTGTGAAAGCAAAAGGAAAACTATCCTAGCAAAGCTGGCCTTGGCGACAAATAGCAATGAGTCTGTTGTGTCACTGTAGAGGAATTTTGGCTCGCTCTTTTTTTACAAATTGGTTTAATTTTGATTTGTAATCATCAGCAGCCTGTTTAAAGTCATGCCACAGCATCTCAAATAGATTTACATCTAGATTTTGATTAGGCTGCTCCAAAACTTTTACTTTGTTTATCCTGAACCATTCATACACAGACTTCTTGATGTGCTTCAGATTTTTGCCTTGCAGCCGTGCCCCAGTAAGCCAGGGCTTATGATCATTACCCGGTGGTCGGACATTCCCCCTCAGGAATTTCTTTCTTTACCAGCAAGACAAATCTATGGTTTTATGAATTTTGTAAAGTTTTTCAGGTCATGAAGCTGCCACTGCCACCATCATTTGTACCTGGTCTGTTTTCTGAAATGTTGGGGGAATTTTATGCCAGATGTAACTGGATGTTTTATCAGTTCACTAAATGTTTTTCCAAAAGTTCTGGAGTTCATCTAGATTTTTTTGATTGTAAATGTAAGATGTCCTATTGTGTTTTTCATTTGATTTAGTTTTGTTGGCCATCTGTTCCAAAGAACTCTTATGGATGACTTTTTTGCCCAGTCCCTTTCTTATTGTCTAATCATGAAAACAGATCTTAGCTGAGAGAATTGAGGTCTGCAGTGGTTTACTGTATTTTTTGGACTATAAGGCGCACTTAAAATCCTTAAATTTTTCTCAAAAATTGATAGTGCGCCTTAAAGATGATTACCGTTGTGCTTACTTACAAAAATCTGTTAAAATCTTTAAGTACGACTTTGGTTAGCAACAAAAGCCGCTCCACTCAATGGATATTCGGAGCATTACGCTACACCGTGTCACTACCTCATCGCCCCCCTGAGCTGTCTACAAGACTGCCTGACTGTAATGTCTAAGCTAGAAGTGCATTCATGTAAGGCAGCCCGCTACCGGAGTACGCACTAGCAACAATAAACAAAGTAATTTAATTCAATATAAAAGTTACGTTTATTTATTTTGGCCTTATGTTAGAAACAGGGCAGTGTAGTCCAACTACAATGTCCTCCCGACAGAGACGGATAGCTCTCCTTCTCAGGAGACAGCTGCGTATGGGGGAGGCGCGGAGGGATATTACACACTTGGGAAGAATATTTTATTTGTCTTATAATCCGGTGTGCCTTATGTGTGGACAAAGACACGTTAATTCACAGTGTACTTTATAATCCGGTGCAGTTTATGGTCTGAAAAATACGGTAGATGTTCTGGGCTTCTATTCATGTAATTATGGTAGGTTATTCAATCCTGGGAAGGTTCTCTACTTTTCCATGTTTTCTTCATGTCTGGATTATGGCTGGTGTTGTTAGCTGCTTTGTTCACAAAGCCTTAGAAATGCTTTTGTAACCATTATCAGACTAATAGATGTCAATTACTTTGTTTCAATTCTTTTGTTTAATTTTTTTTTTAAATCTGAGAAATTTAACCAATTTGGCCTGTTACAGTTACTTCATCATTATGAAGAGATGCAGGCGATTTACATTTTTGCATGCACATGGGTCATAATAGTACGACATTAACACATTGTGTTATTGAAACAATATGCCACACAATGTGATAAAATAGCCAAAACAGAGTGAAAATGCAAGGAGCAAATACTTGATCACAGCACTGGAAGCACATAGGTAAAGCTTGCAAATAAATGCAACATTCTTGTACATTTAAATAAGAGAGAGCTATCAGATTTTAACCAGGTATTGTCTAAAACAATACGATTCCTTAACTTATGAGCCAGGCAATGTGTTAGACATGTTTTCATATGTCCAGCTTAATTTTACAGGAAGCACAACCGAGGTAGCATCTGCTCCATCTCTATCCACTTCTCTGTTTCTAGCTCTTGGCCATTACGCCACTCGTGGTATTTCCAGTCAGGCAGGTGCCAGCTTGTGCGATGTTCATCATGTAATTGGCTGCACAGCCCAAGTGCCTATTAAAACTGCAAGAGCAAAGTTTTTCTTTTTTTTTTTCCTTTCAGAAGATACTGAAATGCATTCGGTTAATGGAGTCATTTTGTACCTCATGTAAATGCATTGAATAGTACTTACTTGCTCAAATCCAGATGCTCTTAAAAATTTAATTTTGTAGTCCACAGTAAGCAGCATACAGAAAGAGATGGAAGAGACAACCATATAACAGTAGCAATAAATTATTAGATTAATAGATTTATATATATATATATATATACACACTAGTATTTAAAGTCTATAAAAATGGAAGGTGAGATCATATTATGGAAGTCTTTCTCTAACTTAGACTAAATTTAATCATGGGTTGTGCAATTTTTTGATTTTAAAAAAATGGCTATGTTTCATCTAAAATGTTATCATTATTATTAAATCTTTATTGAACCAGGAAAGTCACCATTGAGATTAATGCTCTCTTTTATCAAGGGATGCCTTTGCAAAAAATAAAAACAACTAAAAATAAAGACAAATAAAAAAATAGTTTGAAAATATTAAATGTAAAATATATTGTACATTTGATTATAAGTTGTGTAAAAAAACATTTTTTTTACCTAAAGGACAATAAGAATTCTCAGCCCCTCCCTTTCAAATCTGCAGTCAAAATGGGGAGCGTTGCGGAGCATGATGTAAATGCCAGTGCTCCCCATGACTGTCTGTGGGAAACAAACCACCATGCATTAGTTCAAAAACTCTACAGAAAGCAAAACATTGTAGTGACTTACAGTCACTACAATGTGACTGTAAGTCATGATTAATCTATCCTTAGTAAATGGATATGTTCCAAAGGCTTTTAAAGTAGCTGTTATTAAACCTTTACTTAAGAAACCTTCTCTTGATCAAGATGAGCTAGTAAACTACAGACCTATATCTAATCTTCTTTTCTTATCTAAAATTCTTGAGAAAGTAGTTGCTAATCAACTTTGTGAACATTTACAAAGTAATGACCTACTTGAGGAGTTTCAGTCAGGCTTTAGAGCTCATCATAGCACTGAAACAGCTCTGGTGAAGGTCACCAATGATATTCTCATGGCCTCAGATAATGGACTTGTGTCTGTACTTGTCCTGTTAGATCTCAGTGCTGCATTTGACACAGTTGATCACAATATTCTCCTACAAAGACTTGAGCATACTGTAGGGATTAAGGGGAAAGCATTAGGCTGGTTTAAATCTTATCTGTCGGACAGATTCCAGTTTGTTCATGTTAATAATAAATCTTCTTCAAACTCTAGGGTCACCTGTGGAGTACCACAGGGTTCAGTCCTTGGACCAATTCTATTTACTATATATATGCTTCCGGTTGGCAAAATTATCAGACAGCATGGGATTAATTTCCACTGTTATGCTGATGACACTCAGCTATATTTATCCATAAATCCTGATGAATCCAATCAGTTACTTCGACTGCAGTCATGTCTTGATGACATCAAAAGCTGGATGACTTTAAATTTCCTGCATTTAAATTCTGACAAGACAGAAGTTGTAATCTTTGGGCCAGAGTCCTCAAAAAATAAACTTCTTAATCAATCACTGAATCTGGATGGCATTAACTTGGCCTCTGGTAATAAAGTAAAAAATCTTGGTGTTATTTTTGACCAAGACATGTCATTTAAATCCCATATTAAACAGGTTTCCAGAGTTTCCTTTTTTCACCTCCGGAATATCGCCAAAATTAGAAACATTCTGTCCAGGGGTGATGCTGAAAAACTAGTGCACGCATTTGTTACTTCAAGGCTGGACTATTGTAATTCTTTACTATCAGGAAGTCCACAAAATGCAGTTCGAAGTCTTCAGCTGATCCAAAATGCTGCGGCAAGAGTTCTGATGAAAATCAACAAGAGGGATCATATTTCTCCAATTTTAGCTTCCCTTCATTGGCTTCCTGTTAAATCAAGAATAGAATTTAAAATTCTTCTTCTAACGTATAAAGCCCTTAATAATCAAGCTCCATCATATATCAGAGCTCTGATTACTCCGTATGTTCCTAACAGAGCACTTCGCTCTCAGACTGCTGGTCTGCTGGTGGTTCCTAGAGTCTCTAAAAGTAGAATGGGAGGCAGATCCTTTAGCTATCAGGCTCCTCTCCTGTGGAACCAACTCCCAGTTTTGGTCCGTGAGGCAGACACCCTATCTATTTTTAAGACTAATCTTAAAACATTCCTTTTTGACAAAGCTTATAGTTAGAGTGGCTCATGTTACCCTGAGCTACCTCTATAGTTATGCTGCTATAGGCTTAGGCTACTGGAGGACATCAGGGTCTAATTTTCTCACTCTACTGATTTCTACTGTTCTTCATTCTACGGTTCTCCAGTTTTGCATTGTATTACATTGAAATGACTGTCGTCATTTCAGCTTTTAACTTTTTGCTCTCTCTCTTTTTCTTCATAGTAGGTACACCTGGTCTGGCGTTCTGTTAACTTTGACATCATCCAGAGAAGACAGCTCACCCGTTACTACCATCTAATGTAGAACAGATTACTAGATCAATGTGTGCTTCTGTGCTTTTTTGTCTCTCTTGTTGTGTCTCTGCTCTGTCTTCTGTAACCCCAGTCGGTCGAGGCAGATGACCGTTCATACTGAGCCCGGTTCTGCCGGAGGTTTTTTTTTCCCGTTAATGGGTGGTTTTTCTTCCCACTGTCGCTTCATGCTTGCTCAGTATGAGGGATTGCAGCAAAGCCATGTACAATGCAGACGACTCTCCCTGTGGCTCTACGGTTCCCCAGGAGTGAATGCTGCTTGTCAAGACTTTGATGCAATCAACTGGTTTCCTTATATAGGACATTTTGACCAATCTGTATAATCTGACCCAATCTGTATAATATGATTGAACTTGATTTTGTAAAGTGCCTTGAGATGACATGTTTCATGATTTGGCGCTATATAAATAAAATTGAATTGAATAAAATTGAATTGAATTGAATTGAATTGAATTACAGTTACTGACACTTCAGGAATACTACTTAGCCAATAGGTTGTTGTTTTCTTACATTTCCTGTACCCACGAGTAGCTATTGCAGTGCATTATAGAATTTGTAGTGTGTTTGGTATGAGTGCAAAGTGACCTACTGTGAACCTTTATTAATAATAGATCTCGGAAACTATCTTTTTGGCTGGACACTTTTCCATCAGATGCCAAATGTGGCCCATCGGCCTTAACGTTGAAATGTGTGGTCTACATTGTTCTTCAGATTGCAATCAAAAGCCTTGTAGTACCTCTGCTACACCATAAGGCGCTGATAACGTCCGAAATAAGACCATGAGTGTGACTAAGCATCATTAAGCAAAGGTTTCTCCCAAAACATGTCTGACAATTTCATCTTAGACCTTTTCTAACTCTGCACCACCACTGTGCCCCCAATATGGAGATTTTTTTTGGACACAAACACTCACACAGTTTGGTTTGGCGTGAAAGAAATGAATGTCACCATTTATAAATTTGGATTCATAGTCATCTCCTAAATTGAATAATGACGATTTCTTTTGTCTTTGTTTATCCTTTTAGGAGACTTTTGATGACTTTAATGTGAAAGCACCTAGCATTCCTAGCTATCTCTGAGCAGTGGGTGTAATTGTAGGCATAGCCCCCAGTTCTAGTCCTCGCAAAGCAGTCCTCCGCAACTGCATTGAAGAGCACAAAAAGGTATTTGTTTTCCCTGGCTTTATCTCTACATGATGGTAAACATGGCAGCTGACGTGTGATGCGTATGATAACATTTTTCATCTTTACCAAAGGCACCCCCCCCTCCCGTCCCCAACTGAGCCACTGCTAAAAAAAAGGCCTTCAAGAGTTAATTACATCTATTCAGAACTCTTTCTTTGGTGACCTTTCCTCACAGGAGGAATGACACCGCTCTACTCTCTTCACAAAGTTTATCTTCCTATCAAGAGAGCATTTTCTCTTTAATTCCACTCCTCTCCCTCTTTAACCTTTGAAACAGCAGTTCAGTATGCAAATCGTCATCTTCATATTGTTAGCGAGCTGAATTAGCATTTGCCTTTTTTTTGCCACATTATCTCACTTTGGGTTTACATAAACGTTCATTGTCAGGGTAGCAGTGACTCTTTGAATTATGCATGAGGTCCTTTTCTCGGCTGAATCCTGGAAGCAAAGATCAGCATATTTTTAGACATTTGCCCATTTTCTGAGCACATTTGGCTTTACAATATAAGCCTCGTATAAAACTCTGATAGTAACACCTTGCGGGCCCGCACAGCCCCTACTTTCTTTGACAAATATATGCATAATAGCCAAGATAAACCCATGTGAATTTGACAAATGTTTTGATGTTGTGTATTTTTATAGTTGGAGAGATATGCAGTGGTTTACTGCTTTTCTGCTCAAATAGCTTGTTGTTAGATATAGGTGATGTGGTGCATAATTTGTACTTTTATCATTGTGGGAAGCTGAGTGTTTTGAAAGTGGGCTGAATGAGATTAAATGCAAACACTGTCTAAGTTTACTCATTATCGGAGACATGACTTGCAGAGATTGAATGAACATGTGACAGCCTTTGTTTTGGGCGAATATGTACCCAGGAAACCATCAATTATGTAGCCGAAACACAAATTTAGGTCAGTTCTCCAAACTGTTGCTATCTGGTATCTGCATTCATTTCAATTGCATTCTTCATGTTGATAATGTAAACCATGGAAGTGAAAAAAAAACATCTTGGGTATTCCCAAACGTTTGCAAAATAGAACAAAATCAACACAAAACTTAACTAAATGGGTATAATATACTAACGTTTGATCACAAACTAAAGCAGAGTATTTGCAGAAAAGGATGACTGAGCAAAAAGGAAGTTACACTTTGGGATAAAGGGAAAAACATGGGTTATATTTGCATGTTTTGGAATCTGTCATTTTGCCATGGAGCGTCCTATAATCCGGCCAGTGCAGCCAATGTAAGATGGTCAGGTCTTCCCAGCTATTGCGTTGCTCTGTCAATGTTTCTTCCCTCTTGTTCCCTCATCCCTCTCATCTTCTTATTTCCAGCATGTAAGGGCTCTTGTCGCACATTTGCAATTTCTCAAGAAAATAAATATATCGGATGCCTTTTGAATGCAGCCCAAAGTTTCACTCTTGTATTCAAGCTGTCGACTTGGGAAAAAATAAAAAACAAATTCCTGAGTGCAGCCCACCTGAGACAATACAGTGCCCCAGGTAGTTCAAATATATATATAAAAGCCACAAAGGTGTCATGGTTTAGTTTGATTCGGCTTTGGTTTACTATTATTCTCAGTTTTTCCACCTTGTTTGGGTTTTAGTTATGTTTTGACCTTATTCATTGTTAATTTTTAGTTTCCTCCTTCCCTTCCACTCAGCCTTCACTTCACTCTCCTTGCAGTCATTCACACCTGTTAGTAATTATTCAGTCAGATGCATTTCACCTGTTTGTCTTCCTATTTAAACCTCCCTCTGCCTCACTCTAGTGCTGGTCCGTCTTCTGTGATCCACCTCTTCATGCCAGTCCCTGTTTTTGCCTTGGAAGATTTGTTTGCTACCTTGTTTAAGGTTAGTCCTGCTAGTCTCTCTAAAGACTCTGTTCTCTGCTGTTTGTTCCTGGAGAAGTTTCTGCTCTGTGCCCCAGTGTCTCCAGAGAACTGCTAACCTGACTAGCCGCCCTGGAGAAGCTCTGCTCTGTGCCCTGGTGTCTCCAAGAAACTGCTAACCTGAGTAGCCGCCCGGGAGTTACTCTGATCTGTGCCTGTAGTGCTACGAGGTCTGCTGGACGAGCAGCACTAAGCTTCCCTGACCACCCAGTTATTAAGGACTCTCGCTCCTGGCCGTCAGCTCCTGCCTTCACCTGCACCCCTGAGCCGCTGTATTCCTGCACCTCTGGTTACATCTTCCATCAATCATCTACCCTCCAATAAACCTCTCAAACTTTTGTCCTGTGTGTGTTCTGAGTTCATCGATAAACAAATCCTGACAAAAGGAAGTAGTAATAAAACAGAAGTAATGATATATATACACATTAACAATATCCATGTGATTTCTCAATATTAAAGTACCCAAGTATGTTCTTGTGTGCTTGGTAAGTTCATACTTGGCCAATACAGTTGAAATTATGTTCTTGCCATGAAAGCAATAATGCAGTACAGTAGGTCTGCAATTAGAACAGAGTGTACTTGATGAGGACACTGCTCAGCTAAGATCTTTTCCGAAGTTTCATTAAATGTTCCTGTTTTATTTGGAAATGTTACTATTTTCCCATTTATAATGGATGATAAAATTTGACCAATATCATGCAATTAGCATGTAGTGTTCCACTGTGGTGGTGTAGCAGGCTAAATTCACATTTTTTAGATGGAAGATTTAGGTTCAAATCCTAGTTTCATCACTAAGGTAATCCCAGTAGGTTGGGATAATTTGCTGTTACAACCTCTGAATAAAGGAGAAGCTGAAAGGACTCTTGTTGCATTGTAATATAGAAGTATTGGTACTAAATCAAAACAATGAGCTAAAGTTTTAATTTTAGATCATACAAAGCTTCACTCAGTAAATCATTTATTACCACCTTACATTACTTCTGTTACCATAATGAACCAGAAGCTGGAGACCCGATAATTCAGTCAGATACCAATGTAGCTTTGTCACAGATTTATTTTGCTGATGTAGATAAGTCAGGAATGGACTGCAACACATACAGGAACCACAGAAAAAGGGAGAGACAGGTTAGTGTCCGAAACCAACTTAGTGGGATAGAATGAACACTGAATAAAAGCCACTAACCTTGTCAATGACCAGAAGGTTGCACTGGTCTTGACAAGAGGATCTTCGAGTTCCACAGAGATGATTCGTATCAGTGAACAACTGATCCACTTGAGGTCGTTTGACTGGAGGACAGAGACAGTCGGGGAATCCAGTGGCCAGGCAAGGTTTGTGCGTGGGGTCAGGGGAAAAGCCTGAGGTCTCCAGTCGTACACAGGCAGAAGGTGAATCCAGAATTCAGGCAAGAGAATTGATAACAGGTAGCACACACACCGAGCAGTGATATCCAGACAGGGACAGAGGCAGATGGAGAATCCAGGGTCAGGCTTTAGTTGGTAATGGGAGTCAGTAGAATCAGGCAAGGGCACAGGCAGGCAGGCTTGGTCAGGAGATGGGTCCGGGTTCAATGTCCAGAAACAGATGCCAACTGGAGAGTCTGACAAGGGTAAAACGGGTAGAAATCCACAAACGCCTACACAGTGGGAGAGCGCTCCTACCTGGTGCAACAGCTCCAATAATCAGAGCTTTGGCAGGTATAAACGTTCAGTCCTTCTTTTAGGTGAGCTGCAGAGAGTGACATCACCGTCACTGCAGACAGGATCAGAGCAGCAGGATCATTACAGTTACCAGTGAAGCATGATTATCCTATCAAAAAATTAAAACCTTCATGCCCTTCAAAACACTATTTGCTTATGCATTATAATAACTGACTAGTAGTAGATGATGACCAGTTTTTGTGTGACGCAGTTGATTAATTCCTCCCTTTTTTTTTTTAAAGGTACATAGCTATGTTAGTTGACTTTTTTATTTATGTCTCAGTAACTCACTGTGGTTGCATGCAAAGTTTTTCTGAAAGATTATCACGTCCTGCTGCCATGTTAGTTGTTATTTTGGTATTTTACGCTTTGTTTATGCCCACTTTGTTAGTAAATAGAATAGAATAGAATTCAACTTTATTGTCATTGCACTGTCACAAGTACAAAGCAACGATGCAAGCCCTTTGTGCATGTTTATAATAACGATAGTTGTATGACACTGTGCATATGCACAGAGGATAAACAAGGGAGCAGCTAACGGCTATTAGCATCTCCCATCGAAGTGTGGAAACAATGAAGAAAGGTTAAAGATCCAGTGTTGATTCCATTAGGGAAAAGACTGGAATAATGCTGAGACCACTGTATGAATGTTGGTGTTCACTGAAGCGGAAGCTTGCAGAGGGGTCAGGCTCAGTCCAGCATTATTTAGTAGTGATTTATTAGTCGCTGTCTGGCTTTCTGATATTTCTGCAATACTGCCGGTAGGTTGCGCCACATCAGTTTATATCTGCTCATCGCGCCCATTGCTGGGATTCTATTTAGGCTCAAAAAGGACTATCAAAACACTATCACGATGGACGCTTGATGCATATAACCTTATTTTATCATGATCAAATGGTTTTTGGTCTTCTTTTTATAAGCATGTCATGTGGCGATGTACCTTTAAGTTGTCACTGGATCTATAACCAGGACAAATAGAAATAATTAAACACTGATTAACAAACACATTTTTTTTCTTGATTATTTCCATCAGTTAATCTCGTATCAGATGTCAACAGCATACACAGGGACGAATGGTTTTATTTCAAAAAGTATTTATTAGAAAAACAAAAAACAAACCTTCCTGGCAGTGTAATGATGCCGTCTGTTCCTACAAGAGAAAGACCTGTCTGCAGTATCCATGACATCATTTCCTGCTCCTGCTGGTTGTGCTACCTGGTAATCAAGGTCTGAGCAGTTACGCCTGTGACGGCTCCAATTAAGTGGAGTTGCTGCAGCTGGGAGGAGCACTATGTATTCCAGGCTCTCCCAGTGTGTAACTGCCAGATTCTTGATAGCAGCTGTATGAGTAAATTATCCAGCAGTCCTTGTTTGCCTGCCTAATACTGATCTGACCTGTTCCAGTAATTTCTCCTGCCTGTCTCGTCCCTGTTGATTTCTCCTGTTGGCTTCTGTATCTGGACCTCAAGTACCTGACCTGCTGCCAGACTCAGGGAACCTCTTGACCTACTCTGCCTGCCTATGCCCTTGCCTGCATAATTCTGCCCCTCGTGAAGAACCCAAAGCTTGGATTCATCTCCTGTCTCTGCCCCTATCGGGAAACCTCTGCCTGGAGTGTGCCTACGGTTACCGATTCTCTCGCCTGGATTCCAGATATGCGTCTTGCATCAGCCCCAATGGCAACCTCAGCTAAGTCAACTGGTCTGCTGTGTATGACCCAAGCCTGGACACTGGATTCCCCTTCTGTCTATGTCCCTCTAGCTGACTTTGTGAAGCAGATAAGTCAGTCGGTTATCTGTATTACCCAGATGGATCCTCTGGATCACTCTCTCAGAACCAGCGCAACCTCCCTGATTCTGATAAGGTTACAGGCTTTTATTCAGTGTTCTCACATCTCCTCTGAGCTTTTCTTGGCCACTGACTCTGTCCTCTCCCCCACAGAGGTTCCAGAATTGCTTGTATCAATTTCAGTTCCAGCAACACCACTTTAATCAAACTTTTTGAAATGTCCATTCCTGTGTTGGCTGAATTATTGGGGTCTCCAGATTCTGTGGGTCATTACAAACAGTGGATGAAAAAAGGCTGGAGAGTAGTAGTGGCACACACTTTGTTGCATGTCTTCCCCTCTCTCTGAACCCCATTTCCTGTAAGCCTACAGTCAAATAAGGGCCACTAGTGCCTCAAAAAAACCTTTAAGAAAGAGCATGGGAAATGATAAAAGCTGTAAGCTGATTTTTCTGAAGTCTATATTTAACAATACAACATAAGCAGAAATGGACTGGGTACAATACAAACTATCACGTAAGCAGATAGAATCATAATTATAATAAACAAAAACAAGACAAACACTGATATTTAAGTCCTATACAAAGAAAATATTGAAAAGCCTTACTGAAATAAACTAAACAATTCACATATTGCACATATATGGGACTTAACAAATTGACATTTTTTCCACTTACAAAAACATGCTGTCTATATTAAAGCCTTAATATGTATTTGCACGATCCAGCACATACATTTTATTGTTTGTTTGGATTGAAATAGAAACATTCTCAGATTAAAGCCAACATTGACAGTCATTTCAAAACCGGCAAAAACAAACTCAAAGCCTCAGATGTTCTAAACACTCAACACGACGAGAACAAAGAATACAGTAAACCCTTTCTAAACTATATTACATTTTGGGTTAAACTTAACATATTTTAATCTGCATCTCTATCAGTTTTTGGGGAAGTGACACAGAAATATGACCAGTCTGAATTTGGAAAATGCATTGTATTACCACCTTTATTACCAAATGCTGCCCTCCACAGAGTTTCTTGGAATATTTGATGTCTTCAGTTGGCTTAAGTTTGTCTGAAAAAATATTTTTGTCTGTGATCCATCAGCAGGGGCAGTTATTAAGTGTCTGATCCCATCTTTCATTTGTGAAACAAATACCAGTATGTTACTGTGAACCCCTAGTCTTTAAGACTGTTAAGATCGTGAAACCTGTGTAAAGTGTCCTGTACCTTTGTGTCCCTTGCTTTTTCAGCTTCTCCATTACCTGCTTCAATATGGTTACAAGTGCAGTGAGTCATCCTTAAGACACAACGTCAGAAGACTGTCAGTGATTTGCTGGGGTTGCAGTCACTGTTTGCATTATAAGAACGACTCCAAAACAAGAAACAGACCTACCATATTTGAGTAAAATACGAAACAGCTACAGCAGCTACCAGTTATGTCATTAGATACTGAACAAAGGAAACCCCTAAATCAATACCGTTGTTTAACGCAGAGGTGGACACAATATCTTTATTCTGTCCACTGATCCGATGCACCAGCATCATGTACTACCCACAGTATGATTCTTATGTTATCATGCTTCACCTCAACTCGTACAAACATACTTCACGTATTTGTGTCCAAATTTTTGTCTTGTCTGTCTACGAAAACCGTTTTTGACAAGGCAAATAATTTGTTAATGTGTGTTCAACAACTTCTTATCCCACAATAATGCAACACTTACTTTGTTGTGGTCCGGGACAAAGGCGTTCCGTCAGTTTTAAGGTCAAGGGAGGCTTTACTCTTCATGGTTCCTGGGTTGCTCATTTGAGTTAAAGCTGCCAATTTCAGTTTCCCCAAAGTAGAGGTCTTTGAATCTTCAGTTCTTTAGAAATGGCTCAAAGTCTTTCCCAACTTGTTTAAATATACAACTTACTCACTTGGGTCTTTCTTTAGCTTTCAAATTGTTCTGGGTATTGGTTAGACTCATGAATGCTATGAATACATCTCACATTACAAAGATAAACTTGCCTTACCAACTTATATAGATATTATGGCAGCTTCAGCACTACTCAATAAAAAGTTTTAGGTATGCATACATCTGAGCCTGTATGTATAACTTGGACATGTGGTGACGTAGAGAAATATTCACATTAAAGTCAAACTTGTGCACTCAATTCTTACATTTGTTAATTATCAAAGTTGTACAAATATGGTACAATCATTCCACTTTCCAAAAGATGGGGTGACAAGCACATCCACTGTTGTTTTTTTATTTTTTATTTTTATTTTTTTTACAGACAAACCGTATTCATGACTACACATTTAGATCTCTTACATTTCATACCTTACTTATGTTTGAAGTGTTGTTGTTAAGATACTATCAGAAATGGGCACCTGAGTGCAGCACTGAGCTGGTAGGAATTTCCATTTGTGATAATAAATATCTTTAAATATCTCCACATTTCTTGAAAAAAACACAACTTGTTGTGGAGTTGCCTCATTAACATCTCACGTAAGCTTCCATTTGCCCCTACCATCTCAGAACACAGAAGGACTTTTAACTCCCACTCTTGGGTTTTATAAATGTTTACACCTGTGGCCTGAGATGCAAAGTTAACTTTTCAAGGAACTATAGGCTCTTTAGCAACAAGCAGTGGACCCACACAGGTCCAAAAGGATCGTAAGGACCCTGCTTTTGAACTCTTTCACTGTCGACGCAGAGAAAAACAGCATATAAACGATTTGAGGTGCATAGTTACATAAACCTCATGGCTTGCAATGTTAAAAAAAAAAAAACTGACAGAATGATCACTAAATATGAAAACTAAAGCAATATGCTTTACTTTACTATTTGAACCACTTGGTTTGCAGCATATCTGGTAAACTGAGGACAGAACCAAATAGTCTTCTAATTTTACCAACATGTGTCTTCTCCCATTTAAAAAAAAAAAACAGAAAAAACATGTAAGCATTCAATCATCTTCAGTTTATGGTTTACATATTGCACATCATATGAGGGTTATATGATTTACTCTTGAAAGTGGCACTTTGCATTTATTTCATACAATATAATATAATGAATTTCATAATAATTATGTGAAAACTATGTATGATGTTTATAAGTAAACCATACATTGACATATGTTTTCCATACATGTTTTGTTTATCTTTTTCATATAAAAAATGGTAATTGCTCAGTGCAGAAACTGGCCAGAGATTTTCCAGTAAGAACTGAACTGAGCTTTTGTTAACTTTTCCTGAGGCTTTGACAAAACTATAAGTGCAATTCAGATAGTCAGACCATGTATGTAAGACTAACGTCCACTGCCCAGCTCGATAGGATGTCGGCTACTGAGCACACATTACAGTAAATTATTGAAAAAGG
This sequence comes from Fundulus diaphanus, assembly GCA_037039145.1. Taxonomy (NCBI): domain Eukaryota; kingdom Metazoa; phylum Chordata; class Actinopteri; order Cyprinodontiformes; family Fundulidae; genus Fundulus; species Fundulus diaphanus. Next base: position 22,956,737 of record CM073139.1, read on the forward strand.
GAGCTTATTTTGAGTTTCTGAGCTGATAAGAAAATGGTCAAATGCTTAATGTAACAAATGAAATTGGATGTCAGTGAAGAAAATGTACATTTGTTGTGTGAAGCATTGTGCAATGCCTGTTATCAATGTTTATGTTCTCTTTTTGTTGTTGAAAATTACAAAAGAACAGTTGTTTAGTGGTACAAGCATCCTTATAATGCACTCAACCAAGTATAAACATTAGATTTCTATGCTAGGTTGTCATTTTTTTCTTCTAAAAGATAATGTGCAATTTATGTAATGTGTTGATCATTTACCAAATTAAAAGTATTACTCCAACAAGAATGGAATGAATAGTTTATTTATGAAAAACTTAAAATGCTTCTAAAATATTTGGCAATAATACTAAAGTTGGCAATACTCTAACGTTCATCTGTCACCTGCTTTTGTATACTCATACATCTACTTCTAATTTTATCATCAGTTTTTAATTGTAGTTTATGTTCTGTTTCTTGTTTAGTATCACTGATGATTGGCCAGTCATACAAGTTTGAGTTTACACTTTTCTACAAAGGATAGTCATATATTGTTCTGATAAGTACCCAAATCATATAAGTTTCATTTTGTACCAATTTACTAAGATTACTGAATCCGGTTTGACTGTCTGATGCATTACATATACATCAACAGGTAATTATTTTCAACTAAAATAGATACAAACTTTATAAGATTTATACATATATATTCTATATGGGCTGATTGTAAGCAACATAAAGATTATAGAGCACCCCTGCAAGGGTCCTGACTTGAATCTGATAGAGAATTTGTGGAGGGAGTTATGACAGGAAGCCTTCTGTCCTCAAATACTTTAGGGGTTTATTACCAAAGATACAGTAAATCAACAAAATAGCAGTGGAAAAGTGTAAAACATGATCTGCAATTAAAATAAATGTTCAAAATAAAGATTTTTCCATTTATTATTGAAGAGGATGCAAATATTTTTGACATGCCATTCATAGATGACACTCCTTTAACACTGTTTTATCATCTTCTGAGAGATGCTTTTTCTCTGCCAATCAGAAACAAGCATGTTTGTAGAACGTAACAACGCATATAAATAATAACTTTGGGGTTGACTATATCTTTGTGGTGCTTTTTATAGAACCTTCAGTTTATTGCCTTATCCTGGTAGTCATAACTCTCCCAGGAGGCTTCAAAAACTCACTGATGTTTAAGCAAACAGTACATTTAGCTAAGGAAGAAGCAAAGCAAAATCTGTTTGTTGTTTTAATATGCGTAACCTTTCCCAATATTACAAAAATGCTAACAATTAACATATCAAATTAAAAAAATAGAAAAACTGTCTTGTCTCCTAATAGAAAAAGGTCCATTCCCAACAGCAGCAGCAGGTTTCAGATCTATAGCTGAAACATCCAGGCATTACTGTCGAGCAGCCGTTTTCCTGCTTATACTGTCATCTGTCTTTTGTAAGCAGCAGCCAGAAGTGCACTCAGAGGGCTGCAAACTGGGCTGTAATAAAAGTCACAGATCAGAAAAGGCTATTCAACTAAAACACAACCTTATAAAACATCTTTATTACCATCAGAGCTATTTACTGGGGTGCTATCAAAGAAAATGACCATTTATAAATGGTACTGCGAAAGGGAGACAATGGAGGGTAATGGCATTATGATGACTATGATTATGTTGCTGGATAAAACAAAAGAGAAGACTGAATTGGTAATGCACAACATATAATATTTAAAACAATGAAAGACATTTATTCCTGAAAAATAGCCCAAAATTTTTGTACTTCTTTTGAACGTAATCATTTTAATTGGGTTTTAAAACGTTTAAAAGACAAAGCAGTGACTCATGTTACAGTAAATCTATCCAGACTAGGTGGGGGAGAGCAAATGGAAGTGACGCTTTTCTACTGCATAAGAAAAAATATACATTGACTGCTTGACGTGAAAAAAAAATGGAGCAAAGTCCTTTGCCGTCACTGGTGTGATCTTCCTCGCGTGTGCCGGAGGGAGAAATATTTCATCAGCATCACTTGGCAAAATCTCAAATCAAGGCAGCGGACCTCTGTCTGGCCACTAGACCGTTTTCCCCTTATCTTAGCCGTCTTCAGCACTGGCAGGCAGACGTGACTGTAAATGGCAGCCCGCCCCCTGAAAAAATGAGTGTAATGTCTGTATCTTGGCAGAGCATACTTTGCCCTGTAGCATCCACCAAACATAGCAACTTCACACAGTCAGAGATACTGCTTGCCAGGTCCTGACTTTTAACGGGTTCCCTGAGTCTGGCAGCAGGAAGAGTCTAGGTGAGGGGAAATTGATCCTGCGTCTGACAGCCTTCCAAAATCCGAAACTAAAGCAGCTATAGGCTCTTAACAATTTACCGCCAATTTCTAAGTGATAAAACCCAATATTTCTATTGAATAGGAAAATGTTCATACTAGTACGACGTGTGTCTGGATTGATTTAAAAACAGAATTCCAGCAGAGGAATGCTGTTTAGTCAGAGCATTTTGTAAAACGTCCACAATAGGAGTGCTGCTTTCCAATTAACAGAAACTAATTTAATGTCCCTTTGGAGTAATAATGTATTTTGAATTTAATTGAATTGATGCCTTGGTAGTGGAAAAACCACCTGACCAGCACTGGTCAAATGGTAGCTTGTGTGGAAGTAGCTGTCAGTGTAACCAGCATACACTGTCGGTTTCCCTTACTGACACCCATGACCCAAGATCCCTGTAGCCATTAAACACAATCCAGGAGTTCTCCAGGACATCTGGTTTGTCCGTCAGCATTAAAAAAGTTGAGCTTGTGGCTAATAAAAGCTGTCCGTAAGTCTGAACTATACAACATCTATATAAAAGATAAATGCAGTATTTATTTGTCCCAGTAACAAAGCAAGAAAAAAGAAGGACCTCAAACTTCACTGAAATGAGTGGACCAGTTGTTCAATAGTGAAGGTCGTCTGCTCGCCATCTCATTGAGACTATGCTAAGGGTTTGGGAGCCATCCCTTCTGGTGTAGGTATGCTTTTTAAGAACCGTAAGATGCTTGTCGCACACAACTTTAGCTGTTCATCCCCAGTAGATACATTTGTAGGGAGAAGTAAATCAACTTTCAGGTGTACACAATGTATGATCACCGTTTGCTGCTAAATCGCTTACGAAGCAACTTCATCAGCGTCTGCCATCCATCTACAGCACCAGCTGAATCTATTAGAAACAAAATCAGCCACATGCTTTACCCTTCAATCCCAAATCCATCCGAAACAAAACCACAATCAAATAAGTTTCATAAAAAATAGTCCATTACTAAATTAAATAGTTCTCTTTGGATAATTCACTTTAATAAATTGTCAATGTAATGATAATTGTTTATAATAATTATAAAAGACATCTGGCAAAATGTTTCAGTTAAGCGTATCAAAGACGCAAGAAAAAAAAATCCAACTGAAAGAAAAAAACATGTTGGGGCCCAACTTATTTATCAGGCATGGTCTAGGCTATTAGCCTGACGTAGTCATACTCAATTCTAGTCAGAATTTGAGTCTGATACTGCTCCATAGAGCTGTGATTATGGGGCGTGTTTCGAACGAACCAGGAAAAAAAATGCCTCTACACTCAATTGGATAGACCTACAACCAATAAGAGCAACGGAGTGTGTGACGTATGTTAAGCGACGCATAGTTGTTGTCAACAGAACGTACAACGTTACCTACTATGTTTACAACATGGGATTCATATCACGACATTGCAAGTTATTTACTAAGTCAGACAGTCAGATGATCTCTTTGTCATGATTTTGGCACTGTTGTCTAGTCTCTTTCATGTCACACACCTGTTTAGCTCCACCCATCCCTCATTACTTCAGATCTGTTCCACCTGTCCTCACCAGTATTTAACCAGCTCCTAGACAAGACAACAGTGCCAGTTTATTTCGACCCTTGTGTGAGACTTATTCCAGCGTTTGTTATTCTGATTCCTGATCCTGACCTGTTTGCCTTTCGACCTCTGAGCCTGCTTGTTCCCGTCTGATTCTGTTTGCCCGATCTGACTTCTGCCTGACCAGACTACCCGCTGGATCTCTGCCCTCTGTGTATCAAACCTGGAACTGTGACCCGACTCCGTCCTGGATTATCCTTCGGTACCTCACTGGCTCTCTGACCTCCCGGCTCCGACCTTCGACCACGTCCCCGACTTCGCCTTTGGCTTCGCCCTCCCGGTTATCCGTACCGGATTAACGACCCGTCGCCTAGGATCTACTGGATCTGAACTGGACATTAAGACCAGGTTAGTGACCGACACGTTTGTGTGCAAACACTCCCAGATAAGCGTGGTCACTAACCTGCTGTCTCCTCCTGCAGAGGATCCCGCTGAGAACGCTGACGTCTCCCGCTATGGGTCTGATCTCAATAAACTGTTAAACTTGAACTGTTTGTCTGCCTTGAATACTGAGTCCACCTGTTCTGAGCCTGACACTCTTACCATTTGTAAGTTAGATGAACTTTGTCCACGACGATACCCATAACGTTGGCTTGAAAAACATCGGAGCCTAGTTGCTTCTTTCACTTGGTCCTCCATGAGTGCGACCAAAGGAGAAACAACAATGACCAATGGGTTTTCATTGTGTCCCATCTTCTTAGCGACCAACGGAGCCAGCTGATAAATTAAACTTTTGCCGAAGCGCGCTTTGGTGACGTGGTTGATTACGTTACTGTTGATCATCTGTCCATCATCGTATAAAGCCCGCCCTGACAATTTGATTGGCCCGCCAGATATTGGGCGAGCATACTCGCGCTACTATTGAGCAATGCCAGACCGAACTTCCCGACCTAAAACGTTGTGGGCGGGACTATGTTCGGAATGGCACCCAGGCTACTAGGCTATCACAATAAGAGAACAATAATAAAATCTGTTTGTGCCTGGCGTGCAACCCGACATACACACAAGCCCTCGATTATAAGTGTGGCCATGTGTTTGCTCCGGTTACACAAACTTGTCTGATCGGATCAAACAGGACAAGGTATCCCTGACAGGAACTGATTCGGAAATTTCAAACTTATTATTTTTTTTTTCTTTATTAGCACAACGGCACCATTTATAATCTGTGGAGCCTCTCATTTCGTAACAGCTTTGAATAGACACAGGTCGTAGCAGCTGTCAGACTGTGAGATATTCTTTGAAAAAATCTTACACGGTCAGATATTGATTGCATGTTATCGATGGTTGCAAAACACTAAAAATGGCTGTTCTATAACCTGTCTCACCATGCGATGTAAGACTGCAGATTTAGAACCATGAGCAAAGATTTCAACACGATTTTTCTACAATCATCCTCTGTGACTGCTGAAAATCGCACAGTGTGTACCTTGCATATAGTCTGTCAATGCTTCAACTTGTCCACTTGGCCCTATGATAGACTCCAGACCATGAGAAAGTTATGTTTCCTATCCAGGCTTCAGTTGTACGATGCTGATGTTATACCAAAGCAGCAAATTTACTGCTTCTGCATCTGAAGCACTCACTAGAGGGGAAAGCATTCACAATAATGCTGAATGCTTTCCCCTCTTTGGTACCTGTTAGATAAGCTCATCAGGAAGGCCAGCACTGTTCCTGGATGGTTGCGTCGACGCAGTGCAGGTGATGGTACCCAGCAGTTTTTTTTTTGTTTTTTTTTTTAAATAGCATTACTATAGTTGTAATATTCTGGGTTCTGTAATGTTCTGTTTTGGTTTATGTTTATTTGGTTAGGGTCTAGTATTGTCTGTTTGTGTTCCAGACTGGTAGTCGAACTGTGTTAGTTTAACCTGTTTTCTCCTGCCTCCTGTCCTATTTAGTTCAGTCACTCTTCCAGCTTGTTCTTTTTCCTTTAATCATTTCCGCCCACTCTAGTAATTAGATTCATTCAGCTCACCTGTTTGTTGCCTATATATACCTGGTTCTGCCAAGCCATCTTTGCCAGAAGCTCATCGTTCTTTCCCTGCCTGTGTGTCCCTGGACTCTGCTTTCCTTCAGTAAGATTTTCTGTTTGCCTGTTCGTTTGTTTCATTATTCACCCTAGCAATAAATCCTTTTGAACGTTAACATTTTGTGTCTGGTTGAATACCGGGTTCACCTTCAGAAATCATTACAATAGTACAATGTCTCACCCCATGCATGAAGCTGTTCCAGAACTGGTCAGCTCTTTTAGTGATATACTGCTGCATCCTAAATGCACAAAGGAGCATTATCACAGGTCCTTCCTGCCAGCAGCTCTTAGCTTTATAACCATCACTGCTCCCAAAATCTGAAATAGTGTTCATCATACCTCCGTTCTTTGTACAATTAGTTAATTCTTGCATAGTCTGTTGGTGTTTTTTATGCATCATTATACATAAATGTTTAGCTTTTTTTATTACCTTACTCAGCTGCACACTTCTTTGATTTATTCATTTATTTTTGGCACCGTTTCAATCCGGAAGCTCATGTGGCCTCTGTCTGTTAATGAATGGCAGCTAACCGATGGCTGTTTTTGGCCGAGCCATGTTGCTAAGCTAGTTAGCAGATAACTAGCTTAGCTTGCTAACCGCCTCTCAACTTAGACACACAGCTCCATGAATGCACAATTCTGTTCTGTGTTGTGTTTCTCATTAAACTACATATTATCTGATCCTGAAGCTATGATTAATTGTTTTTGCCCAGTTTATTAAGTACTCATTAGTGCTTTATCTCCCAGATCACAATGAGTTCATTATTTTTGCCTAATTGTCCATAGCTGTTTAGCGTCATAATTCACAATTTCTCTGTCTGCTCATAAGTTATCAATTCATCAACTTTGCATTTTATTCTATTATGATTTCATTCTTATTTAGTTTGGTGAACAGTATGCAGGTGGAGAGTTTATTGGCTCATTCATGTTTACTGTGAAGTTGAATTCACACATATGTAAAGAAAGGTTGTGCTTATTGTGTGTAAGGTGATTACTGTCTGAAGGCTCATGCTCGTATCATCCCTTTTTGGTTAACTGTTTGACATGGGTCAAATTGATTGATGGGTTGATTTGCGTTTTACTTTGCTGATACACCTGAATGTCCTCACTGTGTGACAATAAAGGACATTCCTATGTATTTTGAGTCAACATTCCATTGGCATGACTGCTTATGGTGAACGCATGCTAAGAAAAAGGACTGTTTTCCATTTTTATCTTTGTCTTTTTTTGTAAACTGAGCCAAACAGACAAAGTTTTGGCAGAACAAATTGAGAAAGCAAAAAGTTGGGGAAGCTTTAAGAAATAGTGATCTCTGCAAGCCAGCAGAGAGATCCCAGCTGATGCTAACTGGGACTTTGAGACTGGTTCTCCACAAAGAGACTTACTGCTGAATGGAGTAAGAAATCCTTTAAGAGTTTCATTGTTTATTCTGTACAACTGCAAAACTGGTAAACATCAAAATAAATCCGCTAAAAATTGCCTTAGCCTAGGGGGACAGATAGAGTTAAATCCGTCTAAAATCAAAACGTGTTTATATTCACTTTGCTCTTCTTTGTCTTTGCTTGGATTTGGTAAATGCATCAAATCCTTGAGCCATTATGGAACATGTCAAGTTTCAAACTGGGTAATGGATGCTTTAGTATCTGCTGTAAGAGCACGGGAGCACTCATGTTCTTTTGCCTTCACCTTGCTTATCCCAAGAGCGTGAAGAGAGACAGCTGCTTTCAAGTGTTGTGCTGGAACTTAAATCATATCAGTTCTTCAGACTTGATATAAAGCACTTGCTTCATCAAATCATATCAATGAAACACAGCCATGTTGTTCTTGATCTTTATTCCATTAGTGAGACGGGAGGTGTCTCAAGATGGTGCATAATTCCAGTAAAGTGGTAAAAAAGTAAAAAGAATGTTTAAATATGCACTTAAACAGTCTCCTACTGAATTTCAACTTGTCCCTTTCTCTGCATTTTGTTTCACCTGCAAGCAGCACTTCTGAAGCAAGGATCCCAAATTGATTTACTTGCCGGGGTTTGCTACCAGCATCCTCCGGTGAGGCAGCAGGGGGCCCAAACACGTCTCTTAAGGGCACCTCAGCTGGGGTACATGAGTGATTGGAAGGCTCCACACATTTAATTTCCCGCTGAGGTCTTCATTAGTTTTTCTTGGATTGGTTTTTCAGTGGCTTTCATTTCACAGGCCTGTAACACAGCCACGTTCGCTGGGAATAGTGGACATTCACTTGCACGCATAATGATTTCCAGTGCCAGTCCACAGATCACCACTGATTGAGTTTCAATACTTTTTTTTTTTCCAGCTGGAATTGGAGTATAGACAACATACAGAGAATTGTCCCTTATCAGGCAGGAGCTCTGCAGTCATTCTGTCGCATTCACAGCTAGACAAACATTTGGCTTAACCCCCAGTCAATATGCAATTAGCCATGGCCAAGAGCTTACAAAAGTCCAGAGCTACAGAGGATTGAATTTGATAGTGATTCATTCATCATGTCAGCCATGCAATATTTATATCCTGATAAGAATAAATAATTTAATCCATGATGATCAATTATGTATAGATTTAGAAGAAGTAAATGCAATGTTTCTATAGCCTTTATCCACACGAGGCCTGAAGGAGAAATGCAATAATTAAGTGACAGAGAGGATTTTGTTTGTGTCAGGGTTTTAAATGTCAATCAGCAAGTATTCAGTTGACAGCAACTCATTTGACTGTATAGATTCGAGCTGCCTTATCTATGCCAGCGCTATGTCCCGTGCCCGCATTCAGCACACACTTTTGCAGCTGCATCTTTTTTGTGTGTGCAGTGCATTCCTCTGCAATTTAGAGCTTCATTATTGTTCCATCACTGGGATTAATTACGCAGAAAATTTTCATTTTCTTCACTTCAGCCATCAGAAGACATGAGGTGTGATGTGCCAAGTGGCTGACGGAAAGTCATGGATATAGCGTCTCGCAACAACACTTGGTGTCATGATACAGGATGCAACAGTGCTCCTTTAACAGCGGGTAGTTTGATTTAATTGTTTTGTTTCAATAAATTGAGTGTAACCTTCTTTTATGTTAAATTAGCATATCTTACTCTTAATTCTGTGCTAATCAGACCTGAAATGTCCTGAGCTGGTGCTTCTTTTCTACCCATAACATGAGTTTAAACATGAAGAATATTTACCTGTTTTTCTTGCAAGGAATACTGGATTGAAGGACATAAAATATCCAATGTTTGACTATTTAAGGTTAGAGTAAATTACTCTTTGTTGTGTCCCCACATGTTTTTTTTTCTTTCCAATAATAGTCTCACCATTTTGGACTGACAATTTAATGCACTTTACATTGTCAATGAGTACCTTAAAGTTGGGGACTCATTGACTCTAACTAGCCGATTTTTATTTTTTTATTTATTTTTTAGAAGATCTCTGCTCTATTGGTCTCTTCAAGCATCCAACAGTAGAACCTGAACCCGTAAACTAGGAGGCTGAGTGCATTCAGCAGCTTGTAAAGCCAGAACTGAACGTGCACAAGTTTGACTAACCTGTTTTAAACACTTTACATTTTTGTTGTTAATGGTTGTCTTTAAAATCTCAGTTAAATCAACACAACTATTTCAAGTATAGGTGTAGGTCGCTGAGGGCTGCACAGAGAATTAATTGGTAACAAGGTTGCATAGCACCAAGCAGCGTGACACTGCATGGATAAGATAGTATAGACAATAGAGGGAAGGATGTAGGTCACTTTTCAGCTCCATCCACATGGTATGTAGTTTAATAAAAACAGGAAACGGACTGGCTCGAGCAGCATTGTTTGGCCCTCGCACCTCACAACCACTCTGGCCTGTGTCACCATAGACATTATAAACGCGGACGCCTCATTGGGCGCAGGTTTGTACGTCAACGTCAACGTCACCGCCATATTGTATGTGGCACAAAGTAGTGAACGTCTATGTTCCCTGTGTATATGTTTTAAGTATTCAGATAGAAAGATATAGACAGAGCTTACATATACTTGTAAAAAAATATAGAGAGATTAATTGCCCAGTTTTTTCAAATTCCAACGAAATCCAATAGACCTGTGGCATCTTTTGGCATGATAAGTTAAGTGGGGCACAAAAACTCAACACCTTTCTTTGTGAAGCATACAACCTTGCTTTGATCAATTTTAAATTGAATAGATAAATTAGCACAAACCAACACACTAGAAATTTTATATAAGCTAAATGTAATCAAATGTTTATACATCAAATTACAAATAAAGGCTTTCTCATATTGTTCATTCATTGAACAGAAAAGTTTCACATCAATCCTTCAATAAGCCAGCAAGGACAACCAACACTACATTATTTGCTTTTAGTTTACATTTCTTATGTTTTATTTTGTTTAAACTGTTTTTATTTTCTAATGTTTTAATCATGTAAAGCACTTTGCATTGTCCTTATACTGAAATGTGCTATACAAATAAATTTGCCTTGCTTTGCCTTGCCTAGATGGTCACTCACTATCCAGCAGAATGTAAACGTAACATATGCAATTCCAGTATTTTGATTGGATGATCCGAGCTTTAGCCCACTGAGCTCGTCAGTATTCTGACAGACTTACATATATGGACACAAATGTGTCTAACAGAATTTTATTGGTAAGGGAATTGGCCTTGTTTTCCATATTAAAATATTAAAGAACAATCCTGTCCCACTGATTATCGCAAACATAGAGCTCCACAGCGACATCTGGTGGTTCATCTGGTGTAGCTATACACAACAGAGACAGTAAAGTATCTTATCTGAAGGAAGGTTGGCAAGGAAGTTGGGATCTCGGATAAGATCTTTCATAAGGTAAATATTTACCCGTTTTAAATTAAATGTACCCGCTTTTAACGAAAAGAACAGGGTAGCTCCTCCCAATGTGTGTGAGACGGGTCTGTCCATACTTTGCTCAGAGGGTCCAAACAGAAGTGTTGGACGCCTTTCTGACGCTCATAACATGTTTGGTGTGAACTCACCATTGGATCAAAAGTAGCTTTTGTACTGGCTTTGAGTTAACCATCTCCCATTTCTGCCTTTTGTCTGGGCAAGAGGAAGGAATCCCAAATTAGGATCTGTCATCGTTTCTTACGGAGATGCAGGCAAAGGATGCACTGAATCGGACTCAGTCGGCACAGCACATGCAGCTTCTTTTCAGTCAGGCATGAGAGGCAAGGAAGCAGGAAGCAGGAAGCTTCCTTGTGAAGAGTGGAGATGGCACACAAAGCACGATTTAATCAAGGATTCCTTGGTGAGCTGGGAGAGCTCATACCTGCCATGGGTCACAGACGTGAAAGATTCCAGTCTCCTAAGTGTTTATTTATTTTTTTATAAAACGGACATAAATGAATATACATCAAGTCATTTGCTCTGTTGTTGAAGGCTGTCTCATTTTGCTTTTTGTAAATAGTTTGGATTTTGCAGATGTCGGCAATAAAAAATAATACCCATGTGTCTGCATCATGATATACTTTACAGGATATACTTGTGGGAGGAGTCAAGAGTACAAAACAAGCATTTGTCATTGACTGCTGTGCATTTATGCCTCATTTTTGAGAAAGGCAAGCATGAATAAATACATTTTCTCACTAAGTAAAGTCATTACACAATCAGCAATTTTAGATGTGTCAGTGTACTCTCAGTGTAACACAATGTCATCTGTATTTCCTGATTTTGGCTAGTGTGTAATGGGATTTTACTTGTTTTTAACCAACTGCTTGATGGTTCATAATTGTGTTGACAAAATAATACCAAAGAAAAAAAGGATTTATCTAACTGTCATTTTGTTTTTGTTTTTTTTCCCCCTTCTGTTTAGCATTGAGATTTCCTTTAATGTGCGCAAGGAAAAAGTGGGATACATTTTTAAAAGCAGGAAATTTATTGCCAACATTTTTATTAAGATAAATGTTTGGGTTTTAATCTGGAAAGGTAAAAAAGAATTGCTCAGCAAATACTGCATCAAAGACTCTTACATCTCTGCCCTCTTCCTCTACACTCAGTGACACTGTCACCACAGACTGAAGTGCTGCTGCTACTGCAGAAGGTAAATCCCATGAGGTCTCATAAGTCTCTCCGTGAGTTTCCCACAGGTTATGCAGAACACAGCAGGTCAGCACCATAGATTTCACTAGTTGGACATCACAGTCATTCCTTTTCTAAAGTCAACAGCATCTTCCCTTTAGTCTGTCAAAAGTGGTTCTGATGTCAGTCGTCCAGTGACATGATCTTAGTTTCAACAGCTAGTCAAATGCAAATGGTAAGCGGAGTCGCCATGAATGTAATTGCAAGTATGTCCCTGATGTCAGCTGTAAAAAGGTTTCCCTGGCTGGCTAACTCCCACAGTGTGACAGTCTCAGAACCCTAACATACCACAACCTCCCTGGCAATCCCCGCAAACACATTCCATAAAAGTCCCTTCCTATCCACCACTTTGGAATTCCAGGCATTACAATTGAAATATTCAATGTGATAGTGCTGTGACGCTATAATGGGTAGGTGGGAGCTAAAGTCCCTTATATGAAAGTTGCGCCAACTCAGCGAGTGCCACCATTTCAGGTCTAAACTTGCCACAGGCAGGCGCTTTAACACTGTTATGTTATGCGCGTTTTGCACCTTCTAATACCCTTCAGGCAGGTGTTCTGAATAAAACACAACTGATTGTTGATTATCACCTACTAGGCATCCTGAAAAGCTGATATTACATTTTAATAAGACTTTAGAGAGACATTTTTGAGTGAACTGTATACTTCTCTTTTCCTGTCTTGAAGTCCAGAATTGATCCCATAGGACAAAAATCAGACACACAAAATGCTACAGGACAATGAAATAAAGCAAGAAGTCCAGAATTGGCTTTAAAATTTTATTTAATAGTTTTGATGGCTGCCCTTTGGCATCGGATGGTGCAGAACGCTTCTTTGGTGGTGGGCGAGGTGTCTTTGGTGTACGATGGTGGAAGATGGAGGGCAGTGCTGTCTTCTTCAAGGGACGTTTCCCATCTGTACGATTCTCCTCGAAGTGGTACTCATCAAAATGAGACTGCAATAGAAATTTTTAGCAATAAATTCCATGATTATACACAATGATTAGGAATAGTGACTCTGGAACTCAATTTCATAGCAGTGGCAGTACTTATACGCAATAAATTTAGTTTTATCGAGATCATTATGACCCTTAAACTGATTACAGTGTCTGTCTTTAAAAAGAAAATACAACAGCACTGGCTGAGTGGTAAATGTACTAGTAGTAGACTTCTATAGTAGGCCACAAGTATTTAATATTCACCCAGATTTGGCCTACTTAGTGCACATTAGCGTGGTCCATATGAAAATTTCATAAGAAAATTTCACATAAAAAATTGTACATATAAGTTTGATATTTTATATGAAAAAAGTGACATGAAAAAAATATGAAAACATGACATTTTGAAGGAGAGATCACTAATTGAACATTTATGTATAATTTGGGTCAAATATCATCTCTGTCCAGTTTTAGCACATAAGTGCTTTGCAATTTAGGCCGTCACAGAACCATATAAACAGGTGTAAAATATGATGGTTGTAAAGTTATAATAAGAACAAGTAATTAAAAATGACAAAGGTGATTTGGGGGGGGGGGGGGAGAGACAAGCACGCACGACCGGCTTAGCGCTTGGGAACTGGCGGGGAGAGACAAGCTTTGCGCGTTTTTTTGGTTTTTTTAAACAAAAAAACTTAACTTAGCGCTGCGGGAAACCCTGACTTCAGAAAAAAAGCCCACATACCTCACACAAGCGAGAGTTTCTTGTAGGTCTCCAAGTTTTGTTCGTCTCTTGGTCCAAGCAACTGACTCGGTTGATCCACAATAAACGCCGCTCTTCCTCGCTTGGAAAACGGAACATCCGCGTCCCTTTATCAGTGCTTGTTGCTGCACCCTGGCATGGTGGCTTATTTTCGAAATAAAGAAATACTCGAAATAATCAGGAGTAAAAATAAAAGAAATCGGTCGCTCGCAGTGTTGTAAACGCGCTGAGCTTAGCTGAGCCTAGACTCAAAATGGCCGCAGGAGATCACGTGACCCGAAAAAAGCGGAACGCCCATGACGCAACTTTCATTTAAGGGACTTTAGTGGGAGCCAATCAATAAAGCACTTAATTAGGACCTGCATGACAAAATGGAGTAGACCAAAACATGTTCAAATGACAGATATTATCATAGGAAATTAAGGAATGAGTGCAAAACAAAGTAATTTAGATCTATCAGCCTCAAAAAAGGGTAGAACGCAGGTTTTAAGGCTGATTCCAGCTAACCACATTGAGACCAAATCTCCACAAATGACTAAAACATGGAAGAGTGGTGATCCTCTTCCACTGGTTTCCCTGCAAATGTCCTGCCGGAGCAAAAAGGGCTCTTCTTCGCACAGTCTTCTCGTTGAGAAGATTTTATCAATTGCATTGAGAGTCCAGCTGATCAGATCCATAATTTACAAAAAGCTCCAAACAGGTTCACAGAAGCAGTGCAGATACAGGGGGGAGAGGGCATTGAAGACTCACTAAAAAAGGTCACAAAATAGCCCAGAACAACTTCCAAAGAACTGCAGGTCAACCTTGCCACCGTCGAGGTCAGTGTTTATGACTCGATCATAAGACAGAAACCGTGTAAAATTATCACCATGGCACCTTTCTTAGACAAAAAGACGCAGCTGAGCAAAAGCAACATGAAGGCTTGTTTCAGTTTTGCCAGGCGACATCTTGATATCCACAAGAATCTTTGGAACATACTCTGTGGACTGATGACACAACAGTTACATTTTTGTATGTTGTATGTCACATTATATTTGGCATTAAGCTAACACAGCATTTCAGAAAAGCAGCCTCAATTCCTTAGTAAAATATTGTACAGGTTGATTTTGGTCCAGTATGGTCTTTGGGTGAACTCCTGCTTCCACTCTCAGCAGATTTTCAAGATGCCTTACACCAGCTTTAAACTCCAGCTAATTGAGAGAAACGTCCATCCTTTTGTTGTAGGAGAGGTATATTGTCCACCTTAGCTTGATTAGGATATTACTAGGAATTTTACAGATATATTGGTTGGGGAGGTTTTAAACTATGACCATCTTTCACTCATTAGCGATTATAAAGTACATGTATGTTGTGAAAGCGAACCCCTGGTCCAAGATTTTCTGAATTTGGTCAACTCCTTTAGGCTTTTTCAGTCTTTTATTGGTCCTGCGCATGATAAAGGACACTAATCTTGTACTGTCCTATGGACTCTGTGTAGACATTAATAACACATATGAGATCGGTACATCTGGCATTTTCTAGTTGTATTTACCATATCATATCTGTCATGGTTTTCAGATGTTTTGCCCACATGCAGATACGAACTGGCGACAGCAGATAGTTTTAAACAGTTTATTAGGAAATGTGCAAATAACAAGGGTGGAATAATGACTGCAGCAGCGAGGTCTGAACGTCGAAGCGGAGAACACATTAGCCGGGCGGACCAAACCGGGAAGTAGTAGTGCTGAGGGAACCCTGTGAGCCTGCTCTAGATGGAGTAGGTGGCTAGTGGCTGGAGGGTAGCAGCAGCGGCTGACGAGGGATCCGGAGCAAGCCTCCGCTGGGTCGAGTGACAGATGGATTGACCAGAGTGAAGCGGGACCACCAGAATCCGGGAAGGTGACCTCGAGCCCAGCTGGGTATCTTCCAGGGAGCAAGAGGGGGAGCACCAGAGCAAAATCTGAGTCTAGTGATTCTGGAGGTGATTCTTTGGACGGAGCGTCAAGGCAGGTGAGTGCTTACCAGCACCAAAAAAGTAAGACAAAAACAGGAGACTCAAAGTTAGTCAAAAGTTGAGCGTAGAAAAACTCACGAGCAGATTTCCAGGAGCTTGGTTAGAGGCCGCGTCGTACCACGACTGGTTTAAGGCTCTGGCGTCTTCCATCTGTCAGAGCTCTGCTTAAGAAGCCAGAGGAAGCCGCCTCCGACGAGCTGCAGGTGTGGACCACACCCCCACAGCCAACTAGACACACCTGAGGAGCAGAGTTAGAGCAGGCAAACACAGAGAACCCTGACAATATCATACACCTGTTTTCGGCTTACAACCTAGTGGTCCACCATGCCATTCCTTTCTGATAAACTCTTGAACAGTGATATTGTTTTCCATCACCTTGGAATGGGAAAAAAAGACAAAATTCATGTCTCCTTAGGACCTTTAACATAAATATCAAAATGCTGTATAGAGTGGTAAATAAAATTTTCACTCAAGTCTTGGTTCTACTAACACTTGGGGTATTCAAGGACGTCCATTGGATTTTCTATTTAGGTATTAATAAACTCTTTTCTGAAATATGACTGTGTCCCAGCTGCCATTTAACATGCTGTGTTATAGTCACACATCAAAAAGAAAAGCATTTAGGCCCTTCTGTCCTGTTGAGGTTCAACTCTTTTCTCAAGAAAAACCACTCTATGTATGAAAGGTAAGGTAAGGCAACTTATGAAAACCTTCAGTCTGGCTTTAAAAGGTTTCACAATGCTGAAACGGCTTTTTAAAAGGTTTCTAATAACCTTATAACAGTTGATTTTGGAATCCCTGCTTTTCTGATGCTTTTAGATCTAAGTGCCTCAGTTGACACTGTATGCCGTAGTGTCTCTCTATTAAATCTTGAGCAGTGAGAGGGCATCTACAGTGGTTGCAGTCTTATTTAAGGAAAGATCGTTTTTTTTAATCCATATAAATACATCAGTTATTAAGTTACTCAAGTATCTATCCTACAGTCAGTGTTATTTTTCATACATGTTGCACCTATGGTCTATTTTTAGGAACCTGATATATATTTCCACTTCTTTGCTGATGGCACTCAAATCTCTCATCATTTCCCATTCATTAAAAAATAACTATCTGAGGATGTTGTTAAAATGTTTTGCTGACACAAAAACTTATAGCACTCTCCAAAACAAATGGCACCCCTTGTCAAGATGTTTGCTCACTTATAAAGATGAGCATACGCCTTACTGAAATATTTTTTTCCATCTTTACTATTTTAGAAGTAATTAGGAGAAATGGGACTAATGTGTTTTATTATAGTTATGTCCCAAGGACACAGGAGGTCATGGATTACTAATGAAAAGTCTATAGACACTCTGATTAACTTAAAATATAAATTGGAAAAAAAAAATTATATCTAGTATTTAAAAAATCTTTAAACAGATACATCCATATTATTGGGTGTTTATTTCTACATGGTTCAGTGTTTTCTACTTCAATAATTTCTGGCTTTATTTCAAGACTTTTTCCACATCTTCATAAGAAATGGATCCTATTAACACTTGTGCAGTACATCAGCCACAACGAGGGTAACATCAGCTCCTTTTTTTTTTTTGTGAGAGTGAAGATGTTCCAGATGCCCCTCAGGGTAAAGCAGGTAAAACGGTCTTGGATCAGACTTTCTTTCTGTACACACCCCTGCATTTTTCAAGTGGAACAACTTGAACATCTCGACCAGCAGAAATAATTGAAGCTAAGCGGGCTAAATTGCTTTTAAGTGCAATCCAGCTCTCGAGTAATTTTTAAGATAATTATGTCGAAATATCAGATTATGCGCCAAATTAGTCAGGAGGTAAAACCACAGATGAAGGAGGGGGGTGAAAAAAACGGAAAAGCAGACGAGGGGCTGGGAGAGCAACGGAATTACAAAACTGCAAATAAGGTAGAAAAATGTGTTCCAGGTGAAGATGTATTAGGTTGGTATTTTTATTGGGAAACTCTTAAACTTTGTGATGAGTAACTTTCTCTGTGTCAAAGAAAAAAAAGTGGCCCTCCAGGACACCTTTGCAATCACAAGTTTCCCCTTAGTCTGACAGTAACAAAGACATTTCGGACTAGCTACAGATTGCCTGTGTTAAAAATTGAAAGTAGATTTGCAAGGGCGTGATTGTTCATATTATCATGATCATATGTAATTGACTGAACAAGACAAAAAGATTAGTTCTACCATCGGTGACGATATCCTGAAAATGTAATCAGTGTCATTTACTTGAGGTAGGAAGGATAGGCATTAATCCCAGAAGCTGTGCCTCGCAGCTGACACTGCTGACTCTCGATACTAACCTCAATTTTTCAGTGGCGTCTGGAAATCAATTTGTTCTTGAGATGCTCTGACCTTTTCATCCACTTTTTAATTCTTTCAAAATTCCTATTGATTGGTTTAACTTGCAAGGATACAGACACATTTGCTGTAGCCCTCCACTAGATTATAAGATTTGGATTGGCTTTCCTTGTTTTCCTTTACCTGGGAAAAATGTTGTCTGGTCTGAAGACTCAATTTCAGATGTGACCTTCAGAAAGTGGGGTCAAAATTAGATACACAAGTACTGTAGGCCTGGATTCACCCTGCCTTATTTCAATGGATCAGGCAGGTCCTGGTAGTATAATGGTGGTGGAAATTTGATTGATGCAATTTGAGCTATTTGGGCCTAAATTAGCATTGCTTTAAATGGCACAACCTACCTCAGTATTGTTGTTGACCATGTCCATCCATTCATTTTGGAATACATGTAGGTGACAAATCTGCTTCGACTTGTGATACGTTATGTCTGTATGGTTCAAAATCCGGGAGGTCTGTTCCTGACAGTCTCACTTCTTGCCTAATGACAGCTTGATAGAATTAAGGCAACCCTTCTGACAATCCACAGATAGTGGGTAATAGGTGATGCATGGGTGGATAGATGTTTATGACACCTTGTTAAATCTTGGTAGCGAAGACATCAATGACAATGGAAACTTCAGACTGTACCTCAAGCAGCTTAGATTCAGGGCCTCTACGTTCTTCCTCCAAGCTCTGGTTTTTGGATTTCCAATTAAACTGTAAAATGTATTTTCATCTGAAGAAAGGATGTTGGACCACTGTGGAAAAGTTCTGTCCTTTTTCTTTTTAGCCCAGGTAAGGCTCTTGTTAAAGAGTGGCTGAACACAGCAAATGTAAAAGTTGTAGCCTATGTCCTGGATGCATCTTAAATAGCTGATTTAAGTCAAAGTTTAAGCCTTGACACTCTTCACCAAGGTCTTAAATGAACTTTACTGCTACCAAGTCAGCAGCCTTTAAAAAGAAAAAGAAAAAAGAAAACAACCTGTCTATTAATTCCAAATGGTAAAAATAAGAAAATAAAACTCATACAATGAAGATGAGCAACCCTGATATATTTCAGCATTAACTACTTGATCTACGGTTTTGGTGTGATAAATGTTGTCTTAGCCATTACACTGCTAAAGAATACCCAGACAAATTAGGGCGGCATCCTGTAAGATGTAGAAGGGGAAATAAAACGACTGATTCCAAAGTTGTGTGTTTTGAGTGATAATATTATCACTTTCAATGTTTATTTCAAACAATGTGTTATTACAAAGTCAGACCTCTCTGAGTCCGCAGACTTTGCAAACAGCTTTAAATTAACAGAACAGAGACTTCTCAAAAACCATGGCTTGTGTTTAGTTGGTTAGGATATGAATTGAGAATGGGTAAAGCGAAGAGAAAATGAACAGGATAAGACGGGGTAAACAAATGTGAATGGAGTAAACAAGATAGACGAGAAGCAATTGGAACAGGTCTAAGATTTGGGAGATAAACAGGGAGAAGATTTTCTTTCAAAATGCAAAACATCTCATTTGGAAAATCAATAACCTCGATGATAAATTTATTGCTGGGATGAAAGGACAACTTATTATGGCTTGCTATTAAAATTTGCTGAGTCACAACCAAATTTGCTGTTGCGTTAAATAGTGTGCCTTTTCATAGCAGAGTCTTATGAGTTTTTTTTTTTTTTAGAATGGTGGAGAATTAAGTCTTTTTAATAAAAGATCAGTTGAACTTTTCTACTTTTTCTGTGGGATGCTGATATATCTTGATTGCTTGAGAGCAAAACAGAATATAAGTGTAATTATCTAATTAAGCGTCATTAATTCAGACTTAGCCATTGAATTCGAGAGATCTTAAATTCAAGGCATTGGAATGTGTTATGAAAAATATATTCTCAAGATTAGAGAAAGGACATAAGGTTGCATTCACCTCATTGAATGGGGTGATAAGAATTGACCGCATCCAGTTGTGGTCACCCCAGGTTCTTTGCCTGATAAAATGTGGTGTTCTCTAATTGTAGACTTCAGTGACTTCTGTAGTAATAAAAATACTCTTGAAATAGAAACTATAGTTAAACATAGTTAATTTAAAAAGGCAGAGCGATGTTTACAATTTCAATAGTGGACTCTCAAACAAAAGCAATGCGAGATGGGTAGACGCGAGGGAGAGAGTGACAAACTCTCAGTTACATCAGCTTATATGGATCAGCATAGACCTGCTCAGAATAGGTCAGTTCCTCCCATGTGGCCTTTGGGATACTTTGTCAGACTGAAAGAGTCTGACTCCAGGGATATCCACGAGTCCATTCTGCCCCAAGATTACTGTCCATTTGTTTATGCATGCCACTTGTCCTGGACTTGCCAGGGTTTTGCTGGTAACTGCCCCCACCTCTGTTATCTCATAATCCATAACAGGGGGTTGGGGGTGTAAAACAAGTATTCTACTAATATGTCTAAAACAAACAGGCATTCCAAAAAAATTACCATCACAAAGAGTAGGCTACTCACATCAAAAGACTGAAAGTTTTTTGACTTTGGTCATTTTTATGTTAAGTTGAAATGTTTTCTTTATGTGGCTTTTTTTCCCCCATCTTCTATCTGAAAATTACTTTGCATTTTGTTTAAAAGGTGTCATGACCATTGGGTGTTATGATTTGGTTTTCACTTGTGTGTGTGTGTGTGTGTGTGTGTGTGTGGTTATCATCTCTCTGTTATGTTCTTTAAGGTGGTGCCATGTAATGTTCATTTCTCTGTGTGTATTATTGTCTCAATGGTAATGTGAACTTTGTTTATTCCTTCGGATTTTGTTTCTTAGTTTATTCCTGTGTTTGGTCTCCTGTGTATACTACGTTATTCCCCTTAGTATGTGGAAAATATTTTTACATTGACACCACATAGACAGGGAAGACCATGTAGACCAAAAAAGTGTAGCTTGTGTTTTATTTGGCACTCTCTCCATTTTCCTCTGTCTGTCGACTTCTTTATTTGAAATTAAAATTGAATGGAAATACAGTGAAAAAGACGTAAAACATTCTTGACGGAAACAAATGATGGGTATGTATAAAATAGGTCAGTGCCTCATTGTTTCTTGATTTGTGATGTTTACATATTTTCACATTACTTATACCCCTGTCACATTATTACATATCTGCCTTGCATTTCAGTGGCATATGAAGATATGCTGCCTATAGTGAGTAACACTCCAGCATAACCTTCCTATACCTAGTGCCTAAGACTACACGATTTGATCCATAGCTATGCCAGGCCAGTGGGTATGTTTTGCATATGTTAAAAAATCCTGCAGTATGAGTTTTGCATTTAAACAACTACTACTGAAATATTGCTGAGTAACCCAATTATATTACAAAATGTCATGCAATATTATGCAACCTATATGCTTGCATGGCTGAAGATCTTGAAATGCTCGAACTGACAGTTTGACCTCCATTCCTATTCAGATCTGACCACTTGGCACTCATGAACAGACATGGAATCAAGATGGGTTCTTCTCAGACCAAGTCCAGGACCGCACTCTCCAAAGCCAAGACCAAGGCTGGACCTTCCAAGACCAAGGCTGAGGGGAAATCTCTAGAATTAGACTAATAAGGCCTTGTACACATAGTCTTTATAAAAACGGATATTTCCCATACATCGTTTTCAAAAATAATATTGTACACACAGGATCGTTTTTTTGAAAGATTTACTCCACGTAAACCTGTATAAAGTTACCATTGATTGTTGTTTTAAACATGCCAGATGCATACAGTGTACCGCAAAGCTAAACCCTACATCAGCCAGTCAGAATCCTTCAAAATAAAGGTGATGTTGAACATCATTGTGTATGTGTAAACATCTTAGCTTCAAGTTCTGTTTCTCCTTTGCACCTCAACTTATTGGAGCAGCAGGACTTGTAAAAACAAATAAAAAACCCCTGAACCAGCTGTAATCTTTAGAATGCTCCACGTGTGCTTTTACTTTTGAGTCGATACTGAAGTGAAGACAGGAAATGCTATGCGGCGCCGAGTTAAGGTCTGGTGGAAATAAACTGTCAGGGTCTGGGAGACTTTGCCTCCTCTTTGTGGTGCAAGCTATCTTTGCGTCACTAGATGACGTCAGTGAGCACGGTGGCTGATTGATGCAGCCAGGTGAAGCGACAGGTGTTTTAAATTAAGCATTATCAGGAGAGGAGTATATCAGGAGCCTGCTGCCAGTACTTCTTCGCCTGAGTGTTAACTGTTGTGGTTGCTCCTGAGTACTGGATTCTGCTCCAGTTCTGTTCCTGGCTCCAGAGTTATTTTACAAGAATTCAACTTCTCCCTTCATACTGATGCTCCTGGCTGGCAGGGAATGGGCTCTGACTCTCCTGTGATCGAACCTAGCTCACCCTCCAACGTTCCCATCCTCCATTCTGCTATTCCGATCCGATCCACCTCACATAAACCAACTGGACTCCCAGACCTTGGTCATTCATCCCGGGTGGTTTCCACCTCTCCTCAATTGAGAATCCACTCAGTGTTCCCGGTTCCGGATTCCAGACATCTTCTCAAACCTATTTCAATAAACATTTTAATTCTCACATCTCTCGTGACTGTGTTCTGCATGTGGGTCAAAGCTGCTGAAACCATGACATAAATGACCAGTGATCCCATAGGTTAGTGACTGTATCCAGTGTTGTGATCACAACACCAATCACAAAGCCAACGTAAAAATCAGCACCTCTCTGACAGCATTCGTTTTTTTAATCGACTGTATGGCCAAGTTTATAACAAAGCTTGCACATGTGCCGTGTGATGCGCCGGACCCTGAAACTCCGTCTTGTCATATACACCCACAGGCTCAATAAAGACGTTTTAGAAATCTCCAGCTTGGCTGGAGTTTTCAGAATCATTCAGTTTTAGAGATGCAAAACGGAGTTTAGGTGTAGATGAAAGGCACAACCGAATAAAAATATACCCGTTTTCTCAGATATCCAGCTATGTGTGGTCTAGGCCTAATATTTTGGGATTATTTTTTTATCATACACCACAGAATGCAGAAATCAATCTCTCAACCAAGACGTTTTAGTATTAAACTAATTGCCATAATAAACTAATTTGTATTTTATTAAATTCTGCTACAAATCCATATATAGTCTCTGAACTGAATTCATCAACAAAGTAGTTGTATGAGAAATTTAAAAAAATGTAGGAAAGTTGTATAGATTTGTCATATGTAAAACAGAATAAAAACTGTAGGCTTACAAAATATTTTGTTGAACATGTACCATTGCAAAACTACTGGTTACTAATATTACTGGTAATTGATTTTTTTATGTAAAAGTATGATAAATTGACTTAATTTAGACTATTGATGAAAGTGAGGTTGCTAGGAAGAACACTATGGATGCAGGAGACTTCAGGCCAGCTGTACTAGTGGTAGACCTTATTCAACCCCTGCAGACCCCATCCTTTTTCCACCATTTGGTGTACATGCATGATATAATCAGGTTGCTGCATAGGCTAGACTCCCATGCTTCAGTTGAACATTAAAAAGGCTCAGATCATGCACAAGGAGGCGGCATTTCAAACAATAAATGTACTACACCAAATGCGGCCAATTATCCGGTAGTGTTATTAAGGTAACACATTTTAAAAAGCAAATCCTGGGGTTTAAGCATAATGTAGCTAGGTATAGAGATATGCTTAAATGAATTTCATCATTCTTCTAGCCTTGCACTCTAACAACGCTTTGAGACAATTACATTTTCCCACAGACAAGGTGGTATGATTCAGAGAATTTGCCACCCTTGTAATGGTGCAACTTCACCAGGCAGATGCATGATGGGAACAACAGGAACAGAACAATGAATCACTATTTGCATGAGTCTTTTTAGAGCAGCCCCAGGGCTGCTACAATATTCTTCTTTTATAAGGTTGTCTACATGCAAGCAATTCATCAGAGTATCTCATGTTTAAAAAGCTTACTATTGCTATTTTGATTATATTTTTGTTTTTTTTGCACATGTGAATAAATTATTATTCTGTTATTTTGCTCTGTTCTTTATCTGTTGAACAAGAAGACCCCAAGTATGGGCGAGTATGCATTATAAAGGAGGAATTCACAATTACATCATACGACATATATATTTTTTGTCCGCAAAGAAAAAAAGGCTAAGTACCCATTACCGGTCTTAATGCTCAATTTCAATTTTTTTCTGAAATCAGATATATATATATATATTTTTGCAAGGTTTTTCTCATCACTTTTAAAATGTTGCCAATTTCTGACAATTGGAGTCAGAAATAGGCAGCATCCAAACTGACCCGCAATCGCATTAGAGCTATAACAATGACTTCACACTTTGGTCCGGCAAACATGAGAGAAATAGGTTTTATGGTTTAAGGTCCCCAACAGAAGCCATTTATTGTGTCAGCGGGTGCTGAGGGGGAAGCGCATGAATAAAAAGAGAGTGAAACTCTGGCATGTTACAAAACTTTGGCTGCCCTGAGGTCTATTTGGATGTGGGAGACAGCCATGAATGGTGGGGCAGGGATTTTAACAACTTCACAGAGACCTAGTTCATTCATAACTGTACGAAGTCGAGAGCAACTTTTTTAATAATAAATCTCAGCATCTCTCCTCTCGAGTCCAAAGGCAGGACACTCATTGCAATCCTTTGTATCGCTTTACAACAGAGGCAGATTAGGACATTGAAATGCAATACAAGGGCTTTGAAACGATTGAAAACGTCTGCATTGCAAAAGTTCTCTGTGTCCAGGATTGTACACAAAGTTAGCACAGCTGTGTTCTACATCTCTCATCCAAGCGGTTCCTATATGAGCTGTCAAATTTAGCTTGAGTAGAAGTTTTGCCTCATATATTAATGAGGTCTAACATCTCGCTGTCCCTCCACTGAGAAGTGCTGTGGCAGGCAGCTGCCTTTTGTCTTACCAAAGCTAACTGCTATCCCTCCCAGCCTCCTCAAAGTTGTGACAAATGTCCACTGAAAGTGAGGTCAAAGGTGCATCAAATCCAAGATCAGATACGAATCGGATGCAGGGCCACATATGGAAGTGGCTCAAATCTTGTCCTAAAATGTCTAACTTGATCACTTGACCTGCAAAAAAAATAAGATTTGGACCACATTTGCCTGCAGCCTTGCAAACTGTTGATGATGAAGGTGGTGAAAAATTACACATTGTGCTGTGTTTTTTCGTCACACTCCTCATGTTTGTGAATAGCAAATTCAATAACTTTTTTGCAAACATTTTCCAGGTGTTTGCTCCAGAAAACCTAGACTGCAAATGGACAAAAAAACACGTCATTAAACCTGAAGAACCAAATGCCATAATGCAAGCAGTGGATCCTTTTGTCAGGAAAATGACCTGGCCTATGTCCGATCACACCACATCTTAAAGGCCATACATTGTAATTGGCTGCCAATAAACACAATTTGTCTTTTTGTCTTTGGAGCCGGTCCGGCTAATCGGGATGACCAGAACAATTTCCGGTGGGCCGGTCTGTTATGTGGGCAGTTGTTCTCACTCTTTTTTTTTTTTTTTGGGGGGGGGGGGTGCTTTCGTTCTGTCATGTTGCTGTGGTGTGGATCATGTACACTACCCTGCTACTGCTTTCCCTAGGCTGCTTCCACTGCCAGCTCTTTGACACACCCTGACATAACGTCCGTTCACTCGGCCAATGGTGTTTGAAAAATATAGAAAGAGCGTGGCGGAGTAAGGGATGGGCAATATGGACTTTAAATTTTATCACACATTGTGGTAAGGTTGTGATAACGATAAAAGTGTTGATAAAAGACTATTTACAGCTTCTTGCAGTTGTTTTCGGGTAACTGTGTGGCTGTGACTGCATGTCAATTTTTGCCCAAGAAGCACCAACGCTGTCCTTAAAAACATTTAAAAATGTAACATGTATTAAAACTAAATTCAAGATATGTATCATCAGGACTCTAGTTACATAAAGAAGCATGGTTTTTAATAACAAGCTGCACACAGTAACTGCATTTAATTGTATTTTTGAATGTATTGATATTTCTCGACGCTCTCAATAAACCAACAGTGGAGAAAATGGCAAAACTAACAATCCTGACAGTTTTGGGGGTTTTCAGACACCACTAGTTGGATTTTATCGTTGTCAAGATGAATCCAAATTCTTATCCATCCATCCATCCATTTTCCAAACCGCTTTATCCCTCATGGGGTCGCGGGGGTTGCTGGTGCCTATATCCAGCGTTCACTGGGCGGGAGGCGGGGTACACCCTGGACAGGTCGCCAGTCTGTCGCAGGGCAACACAGAGAGACAAACAGGACAAACAACCATTCACACACAGACTCACACCTAAGGACAATTTGGAGAAGCCAATTAACCTAACAGTCATGTTTTTGGACTGTGGGAGGAAGCCGGAGTACCCGGAGAGAACCCACGCATGCACAGGGAGAACATGCAAACTCCATGCAGAAAGACCCAGGGGTGTACTCGAACCCAGGACCTTCTTGCTGCAAGGCAACAGCGCTACCCACTGTGCCACTGTGCAGCCCAAATTCTTATCACATTAAGGAATTTTTCAAGATAAAGTTAAAGCGACACGATAAAGGCCCGGCCCTACTTGAAAAAGTGATTTATTGTCAAAAGCAGAGCCAGTAGGGATGAGGGGATTGCTCCTGTTAGCATGGAAGGAAACACGTGAGCTGCTGGAGCAGAGTGTGTGAACAAACAACCATCAATTCTATAATAACGACCTTCTATAATAAAATGCTTTCTATACCCAAAACAATATCAGTGACCCTATATATATATATATATATATATATATATATATATATATATATATAATCATTAAAAGTAAGATAGGAAAGCTCCCTGCTTTGGAGCATTCAATTCAACCGATTTGACATGCTGTGTTTGGACATAAGTATCATGTCTTTATTTAAAAAAAATCTAAGTTTCAGAGTCTTGAAAGGCAGGTAAAGCAACATTGATGTATCTAGTCCAGCTGGAGTCACCCATTTTGCCTTGCAGCCATGAAATGGTGGGTGGTGCAGTATATTTGAAACATGAGTGCCATAGCCACACACCAGCACTCTATCACAAAAATGTGATACATCTCTCAAATCTCTCCTCCAAGTACTTTACCAAAAAAGCAACGAGTTAGCTCTGCACAGCAGCAGTGTCACATTATCATTTGCCGGTGCATAGACAAGAACAAGAAAGCACTGAAAACAGATGGTGCAATTTTCCCTATATGGCACACTCGCAACATCAAAGATGTTGAGGAAACCTAAAGCACCAGAGCCACCCTCTTCACTCTTCTTAACATTATGCCTTGTCATTCCACATTCATGTAACGAGCCTCAGCTTGAGTGGACTAAAAGTGCACTCACTATCAAGCTCGAAGCAAAAGCAAGCATCAGTAGTGACTAAATTGACAATGACTTAAGAGGTCAGCCAAATGGGCATGAGAGGCTGCTTAACAGAAAGCTTTAAACAATACAAACAGGAAAGCTACACCACTGCAAGCACCACTACTACTATTGTTGCTGTTGGTGCTGCCATGCGGAGAAGCTGATTTACTTTAGAAAGACTACTTCCTTAAGACTACAGACATGTTAAAATTGGGAAATGTTTTCTAAACCTAGATTCAAAGTATAAAAAGCAATACACGGCATAAAAACTTTCATGTAGAAGAAGAATACTATCGAATGAAGAATTCTTACTCAATGTATGCTTATATTTAAATGCATTTCTCAAACTCAAAGGCCAAACCTAAACACTTCTCCTGGGGTATATATTTTAGTTTTTTTTGTTGACACAATAGTTTAAGATGTTGGAGACCATTTGGTTGCAGTTTGCACTTCTTGTAGTTATTATTTTTTTTTCCTTTTTAAATTGTCATTCAATTCCCTGTTTACACAAAAAGTGAATCAGTCAATGATATGTTAGAAAGTCAATGTGCTTTTGTAGCTAGCTGTGGTAAATACTACCTGCAAAACTTTAAACGGCTCATCAGGACAGGGTGAAATTATTATAGAAGTGAACATCAATGTGGCATGGTTGTTGTTACCAGATTGTCTGGGAATTTCATTTTCAACCACCTCTCTGGTTCGTAGAGGATGGTCGGGAAAAAGTCTGAAAATATCCCTTGAGCTGTGGTTGTGTGGCCCAAACTGCATTCAGAGGTCAGAAGAAAACGGGCAGACTGGTTTGAGGTGATAGAAAGGTAACAATAGGTGTAATGAGCACTTGTTACACAACCAAGGCATGCAAATTACAAATGACAGCACAGCATCAACATTACCTGCGGTTGTTGATGAAGAAGCCTTCATCAACAACCCCATGTAACCCTCCTTTCAGCAAAGAGCAAGAGAATGAGGCAACAATTCACACAGGCTTACCAAAATTGGACGTAAAGAGAATGGAAAAATGTTATCTGGTACAATGGGTCTCAAAATTATCAGAGGCATCCAGACGTTAGAGTCAGAATTTGGCATATACTACATGAAAGCAAAGAGCCACCCTAGCTGTTAAAAACAGTTCAGGCTGTTGGTGTAATTGTGTTTAGGCTATTTTCTGGGCACACTCTCTGTCCCTCAGTAACAACCGAGCGTCGTTCAAATGACACAGAATGCTTCAGTATTTCTGAGGACCATGTCCATCCCTTCACAACCAAAGTGCAGCCATCTCCCGATGCTGCTTTCAGCAGGGTAGTGCACCATGTCACAAAGCTCAAATCATCTCCAACTGGTTTCTGAACTCCAGTGGCCTCCGCAGTGACCAGGTCTCAGATAGCATTTGGGATGTGGAACAGCCGATTCTTGTCATGGATGTGAAACTGACAAATCTGTAGCAAGTGGGTCGCGTCGGTAAGGAATAAACCCTCTGAAAAAATAAAAAAAGAATCGAAGAAAGAGCTGGCTAACTGAGAAATATTTAAGCTGGAGAGGTAATAACTCGTTGAGGGTCAGATGGTTGGTTAGTGACAGGCTATAGCTGTGAGAGAAAGATAAGTAACTACAGTTGAACTAAGAAAATGGCAGAGAGAGAGGAAGCAAAGGGTACCAGTGAAGCAAGAACTCAGAAAAACAGGATAGAAATGCAAATGGGAAGCACGTAATCAGAATTCATACGGATTTAACCCTAAAGGTGACAAAGAAACACAGAACCATGGGCAATGTTAAGGAAATAGAACAAAGCTCTCTAATAAGACAGGTTTAAAAATAAAACAAGAACTAAGATCAACAGAGAGTAACCATAACAAATCCCTGCAACCCAGAATAGCAACTAGATACATAAAGCTCACAACAAAAAGCACAATGGATTTTAAAACTCATGACAAACTCAATATGGATACCAAAGAGTGAGAAATCCTGAAATAAAGCAAAGCACATAAGAAAAGCCCTTAAGATCATGACAGGTTTGGCTTTTCCCCTTGATTTGTAAAAACCAGCAGCCAAACAAAAAGTAAAGAATTTTATCATTTTTAAGTTGTACTTGGTTTTAAAGATGTGTCACTGTAGAAGCTGTCTCTGATTGTTCCTAAATCCAACAATTAAGTTAGCCACATCCCATAACGCTGTGAACTTTCATAAATGAGGCATCACAAAATACGGTATAGTGGTCGTGATTTGAGGTTGACATTCCAATGTTCATGGTTTGGCCTCCTCCAACAGTTGCTCAGCAGTAGGTTGACTATGGCAGCCCACCCCATTTCAGACATTGGACATACGAAGCAATACCACACCTTAGACCCATCTTCAACCCCCAAGTTTTCATTGAAAGCATCTAAGGAACCTTTTTCTTCACACCATGTTTTATTAATTTATAGAGTAAACCCCACAGCATATTGATATATCTTTTCTGTGATTTCTAGTTTTCCTTGTACATTTTGACTTGTAAATTTTTTCCCACTTATCATTCTCTATCATACTTAAAGTAAGATAAGAGATGCCCTTGATGAGAAACAAGAGCATTTTCTGCTTTACATATTTAGAAAACTCAGTCCTACTGCTCCTCTAATTATTGCATATTTTACTCAATGTTTACTACTTGAGCACAGACTGCGAAAAGATTGGAACAGGTTGCTCGTCTCATATGTTTTGCAAATGAGCGTGTTCAGTGCTAATGTAGCCAGACTTGGGAAGTATTTTCACACAAAGTAAACATGGCTCCCGACACAATTGTCTCCCAAGGGACTGGCAGTATCAGGTGAGGGACAGGGATGCCAGATGAGGACAATGTATGGTTACACACATTATTTTTTTAATTAGAGGAAAACCAGTTCTGTGCATCAAGAGTTTTAATCTCTTACATAGCAGATTTCCGCCTGAATCAATTCATTGATCATGGAAATCAGTTTCAAGCATGTTTATTTGCCAGTCAGTTGCTATCCCTCAAGTTGGCTGAACATTTGTTTGCCTTGTTGTCACCCTCTCTCCTGGGAGCTATCTGCCACCTGTTCAGTTCCCGGGCGGGAAATGATCGTCTGGAAGTAAGAATGGAATCTTTTTTTTTTTCTTAAATCAAGAGAAGCTGTAAAGGTTTGTTGGCAAATCACCTTCCAGCCTTAACTAGAAATTTACTATGGACAGGAGAGAAAATTCTCAGTGAAACGACTGATGACACAAAACTTAGATGGTTATTCTCTGGTTGTTTTCAATAGCTTCAATTAAATAACAAAACTTTTTTTATGTACAAATAAAATCCAAATGTTCTTTTTTTCTTTGGGGTACATGTGGGCACCCCCCTATGCAGATGCTACCCACCCGGGGTTCAACTCCTAATCTTTGGACATTTCCTGCATATCTTTCCCTGTCCCACGCTGATCACCTTCTTTTTGATTACTGAGAATAAAGGTTAGTTAAGCCACAAAATCTTTGTTTATGTATGTGTCGTAACATATAATGAGTAGCTTTGCCCTGGAACCATTGTGTGAGCTGTTGTTGCCCGCTGGTCTGTAGAGAATGTGGCACAGGGTCTTTTAAGGGGTTAGCTCCGTCTGAATACCTTTTATTGGGTAAGGAATCTTTATGTTTTCTATTTTTTATGGCACTAAAGGTTCGTTTTTTTATTTGTTATTTTTTTGTTTTAGTTTTTTGTACAAAGTAGGCTGCACTGCAAAAAGGGAACTAAATGTAAGTCAAATTTTCTTGAAATGAATGTATTTTTCCTTGATTTAAGCAGGTAAATAAGACTATCTGCCAATGGAATAAGATCTTTGCACTTAAAATAGGAACATTTCCTCTCTATCATCTTATTTCAAGTGCAAGATATCTAATTTTTTGTTATTTTAGGGGTAAAAATACTCACTAAATTGGAAAATAGTCTGATTTACCTGCTTAAATCAAGGAAAAATACAGTAATTTCAAGAATATTTGACTTACTTTTAGTTCCCTTTTTGTAGTGTCACAGGACAGGGGGTTTTGAGAGAGGGGGTAAGACATGCAAAGGACCTCAGGTTGGAATTGAACCCAGGTCAGCCGCATCAAGGACTAAGGCCTCCGTACATGGGTCTTGCACACTACCCTTGTGCCGTCATAACACGCCTGGGTACAGACCCTTTTGCCAAAGCAGAAGTGTGTCAGCAGTCACCATGATAAGTACTGTCTAAATAGTGCAGTCAGTAAGGAAGGAGGATGGAAGTGGAGCTTGAATGTTTCCTCTCGTAGCTAATTTAGCATAGGAACCTTGCGATGTCCCTTAGCGGTGCAAAGGAGCTATAAGGAATCCCACAATCCTTTGCTTGACATGACGTATAAGCAGAGCCCACCTGACAGAAATTTATGGAAATGGCTGGAGAGAAGACAGTAGGCCCGGATTTGACTAGAATCATCCATGTGTGTTTCTGTCACAAAATGACACCAGTTAAAGGCAGCCCGAAATCAGCACAGCAGTCTGAAGCTCCTTTCCTACCCATGATAGTGTTCTTACTGTTGAGCCCATGAAAGGTCAAGGAACAGGAGTTGGAAGCAGGAGCTAGGAGCTATAATTAAATGTGTTCGGATGGAGCCTTTACATTTGCCTCCATTGTAAAATGAGTACCTTTAAAGCTAGAGTCTGTGTTTTTTTTCGTACGTTTCCCCAAGTCCCTTTTTGAAAAGCTGTGCATGAAAAAAACTGTCTTACCTGCTTCTTCCGCTCATCAGGGGATCACCTGAAAAAAATGTCCAAATGATCTCTGGTCGTATGATTTTATACTGAGGCCTTCCTTTTCTTCTCATAAACTTGTACACGGTTTGTTTCTTGCAACTCTTAGCCATGTTCAAAGTATACGGTGTGAGCAGCGGGGCTACAATGAACAGCTAACACTGAAGCTAACCACTAAGCTCACCAGACATAAACACTAGAAGCTCTCCAGAGCTCCTTATCTGCTCTCCTACCCTGCCCCCCTCTCTCCTGCCATTTGCTTTGTCTTGTCTTTCTGAGCACTTTCTTCATAATACCCGAACTCTGAAAAATCATGGATCTGGTAAGCTGGTCTCTCAATGCTATTGATAAATTTTTTTCGATGGGTAGGCAACGAAAGGGGGGACCCGTCCTGTCCCGATCTGACTATTTTTGGAGGATACACCCTATATTCTTGGATGGAAAACGGTGTGTCTTTCGACTTTGTCATTCCTGGACGTTTGAAAAGTTTGTATGTTTGGATTCAGGATACTTGGATTTCTACGTATTGGATCTGGTGGATTTTTGATGTATCAGCAAATACAGCGGATGTCGGTAGCCATTTGGCCTTGATCAGTCTACCGGCTGCAAATGACGCGCTCACTAAGGGCGGTTAACAGACACACCTGGAAGGTGAAGGAGCAGAGCCGAAAAGCTGGCTGTACTGGAACGCAGACTGGCTTCGGTGGTTGAACTCAAGGGCAGATGGGATAAAATTCTGGAAGTGTAACGCGGAAAAGCCCAACAATTTGGAATATTGGAGTCGCTATTTGGAGCCAGCAAAAACTTAAAGCTGACAGGAAAGTCAGAGCAGCTTGCCTCATAAACAAATAAAGTATTTGGTTTCTGCCTTCCCTTATCAATGTAACCCCTGGATTGTTATGGCTGAGACTGCTCAGAACCCCCCCCCCCCCCCCCCCCCCCCCGCTGACACCTGTGGATGCTTTTCTGAACTGTTGGCCGGCGGATAACATCAAGGACAATAGCCTCTGGAAAGCCCCACGGAAATATAAACATTTTCACCCATACAGACACACATACTGATGCTCACAAATACAGATGAACTGCACCCGACCAGCCTCAAATGTTTACCTTTCTGCATATATGTGTCTCATAATTATTTGTGCTTCTCATGCAATGAGGTTTTTTTGTCGATGCTTCACATTATATGTGGAAACATAAATTGTGAAGCACCTGTCTTTTTTATCTCCCTCCACTTCCCCCATGTAAAATGTTTCTTCAACAGATTTCAAGGGCAGCGCCTGTGGACTCCGTGTAAGGCGGGGTCCGGGGCAGTTTGGAGGAACGCACCTAACGGCTGCGCTGAAATAGCAGCGGCCGACTGGCTGCATTGTAGTTGATTGATTGATTGATTGATTGAGAAGAGCGCATTCACAGCCAGCAAGTGGAAACTAACAAGGATCATGCATGCACACTGCCATTACGGAGCTTGTCAGAATGATTGGCATGTGGGACGACCAGTAAATAAGATGATACCCCCGGAACTCGAGGGACAGAGGTGTGGTGATAGAAGGACCAAAACTATGACAAATTCCTGATCTTCGGTGCAAACGGCACGGATTGGTCAGAGCTTTACAGGCCTGTAGCTCTCACAGAGATAATTTTTTTAACCTCCTTTTTCTGAATTCATAATACATTGACTACTTTCAGGGTGGGAGGGACGTTTTACCCAGTTTAATAAAAAGTGTTTCTGAACAGGATTACCAACTATAGCTTTAAGTTCACTAAAGTTCACAAGTTGGCTCCTATTTAACCCAAGAGGTTATAAAGGTATGGTTTTATTTTTGTATGTATATATTGGACAGATCAGCGGTTCTCAAGTCCGGTCCTTGAGGTCCGGTGTCCTGCAGCTTTTAGATGTGTCCCTGGTCCAACACAGCTGAATCAAATGGCTGATTTACCTCCTCAGTCTGCAGTCATGTTCTCCAGAGTCCTGCTAATGACCCCATTATTTGACTAAAGTGTGTTGAAGCGGAGTAACAAGTAAAAGTTGCAGGACACCGGCCCTCGAGGACCGGAATTGAGGACCACTGGGATAGACTAATTAATGGGTGGAAGTATGAATAAATAGACTGGGATGGATGGATGAAACGATGGACATATCACTGGACTGGAATGGATGGACCAGGATGGATAGATGGTTTTAAAGTTTAAGGTATGGATAAATTCAAATGAATGACATCAAGCTAAAAAACTAGATAAATAGGTTGGTGTGAATATTGAACAAAAAGAGGAGAAATAAAAGTTAGAGCTGTGTAGTTTGATAAAAAAACAGCTTCATTTTCTACGGAGTATGGAAGATAGTAGACGATAAAAATAATGGGAGCAGCATTTCTGATGCTTTTTGTTTACCATTCATGCCTTGACCTTTTGTCCTGCGAGGGCACTTACAGCATGTGCAGCACTTTGGCCTTTGCCCTCATGCCAATTTAAGTGCACGCAATCCACAAACAGTTGGCATGCATCTAAGCTTTCATGTCCCTTCAACTCCTACTGAGAATAATGTGTATTGAAGACCTTACTGAAGGCTGCTGGTTTTTCTCCACATATTGTACATTCCAAAAGAGGTTATTTCACATCTGCTCCTCTGTGTGCTTCTGCTAAGGTCATTCTTGATTGCACTACTTTTCTTTAAATGAGGTTTTCTCCTCTCTTTCACAATCGTGAGGCAAGACGAGAATACAGAACTTTAAAGCAACGCCTACAGTGGAACCGAAAGATTACAGAGAAGTATTAAAGTTTTTCTCTCCTGCCAAAACATTCTAGTCATTTAGCTATAGAGGAGCAGACTAGGTCTTAGGGGGCAGCTTTACTTTTTTAAGCATGAACCAGCGCCATGTTAACCTTCAAAGGAGAAAGCGTGAAACAGGAGGTAAAAATTGACAGAAATCCTTGTCAACAAATGCAGTTGGACATCACAGGAGCAATGGGAAAAAGGTGATGATGAAAACAGGAAATGACACGCAGAGAGGCAGCTGAAGAAAATGAGGGCAGAGCAGAGATTACAGCACTGTCTTCTGTAATGAGCCCTGGCTAAGAAGCGGCAATATGTCTCTGACTGTCGGGTTTCATTTTGTAGCTCTAGCGCTGTGCCTTTTCTTTCTCTCGCCCTTTCTTGGTTCATGTTCTGTAGTCCTGTTGATTTAAAAGAAAAGAAAAAGCACAAAAATAACAAGCTTTTCATTCTCTTTTATTACCACAGGTGGCTCTTCTCCCTTCCAATTTCAGACTTTGTAAGATTTTAAATGTTTTTTATACATGGACAAGCTTTTTTCCTTTTGACAAGGAATCTCCTATGCGAGTGTACACAACACTGCCCTTGCACGTCCTCAATGAAGATGCAAATTGAGTCAGCTACCTTTGGAGTGCTTCTAGACAAGACAAATCTCTGGTTGGTGTTGCTTCAACGTAGTGTTGTCAAGTTCCTGACAAGACTAGAGTATTTGCTGATCATCGTTTTAAGTAGGGTTGTGAAAATTGTCGCCCAGAGAATCAAGTCTGCGAAAGCTCATTTTAAAAGTTCAAAAGAAGCTTGGACATGGTGAGATTTTGTGTTTGTTAAGACCGACTTCAAATATCACAGGTAAAAATTGTGTTGTCCATGGCATGAAAGCATCAAATTCTTGCCTATGTTCTAATTTGCCACGCAAAAGCTGAAGGCTATGAAGACCTTTGGCCTCTCTGGGACTGCAGATTCGCTCTGAGTTTCAAGCAGTGCTGTCTAATTGAGGGATTTCAAAGATATCCCCTTTCTTTAAAGAAAGCAAGCTCTAACGGAGGAGCATTTTCAACATAACAATATGCACTCCACTTCAGAATTGGAACAATGAGGCAATTTCTTTTTTCTGCTGTTTACTTCAAGCATCAAAGATAAGCTTTTCAGCTTTTACTTTCAGGTATTTAAATCAGCAGTTGATAGACAACAGTTGATAAGGCAATGGTTCATTTTCTGTCAAAAACTCTGTTTCATTAAATCCATCCATCCATCTATCCAACCAACCAACAAGATTATCTATGTAGGGTCGCGTTTGCGAGGAAATGCAGTTATGTGAAAGAAATTGGCTGCCCTACTGCAGGGTTTTTGGTTTTGTAACAAATAACATGTATATAGCATGGGCATATAAATATTTAAGATCAGTTTTAACAATACAAAGAAGTTAAAACATTACAGATTACAGTTATGAATAAATTAGGACACCCCCATATTTCTTCTCACACCCAATTGCTATTATGTACAGGTATCAGATTCACAGGGTGAGATGATTGTTGTATTTTTGAAGGGTTGTCCTGTTTAAACCTCAGACATTTAGTTTGGTGCTCTTGAGAGTTCAGTTTGGAGTGAACACTATGGTGAAATCCATAGAGCTGACAGAGGCCTTCAGAAATAAAACTACAGTAGCTTATGGTTATGTTAAGGGATGTAAAGATCAGAGATTTGAAATTCAGCCATTCCGCTGTATGGAAAAGGGTGAGCAAGTGGAGGAGATTCAAAACAAATGCCCACATGCCCAGGTCTAGTTGTCTGTGACAGTTCCCCCCACAAAACAGACGGCAAGGTGCTTTGGCATTGCAGGACCTAAAGCAGGCTCTCGTGACTGTTGATACAAAAAAGTGAATGTGCAAAATCAGACAGTGATGATATAAGTTAACATTTATTTGTGAAGTGGACAAAAAACGTTACGCTTTTAGGAAGACATGGAGGCCAGATTAAACTTTGCCTGAGAGAATGTAGACAAGGGTCTCATTCTTTTTGGGGGTGTATTAACTGGTTCTAAGAGCAGCACTGTTCTTATTCAATTGTTTTATTCCATATATGAAAATGGGGAGATTTACAGTACATGAAAATAAAACTTCACCTAGTGGAAACCAATAAAACATAGCATTTCGAACAGATTTTCACACAAATAAATTAGACATAATAATAAAAAATATAACTTGAGTGGACGTGCAAATAAGTGATCTGTTCTCCTTAGTTTAGAAAAATAATCACACAATATTACATTTCAAATGTCTCGCTTGTGAAACACACATCATGGTAAGAGCCTGAGATTGGAATATGGAGCCATCCTGCTCTGCTGTGGCTACGTGAGCTGTTGACAAAATTGTGTTTTTCGCGGACACACAATTGGACAAATCGAGTATCTCATCAGTTAATTACCAACAAGCAAACATGAAACTCACATATGACCTTCATTTTATTATTGATCTGTGTACTGTGTACCAAGTGTCTGGTTACTGTGAGCGGCATCCTAATCATGTGATTCTTCACATCACCGGACTACTATGCCTGTCAGATCCAGCAATTTACAAGGTAGCATTGTCTCCTACCATCCTGGACGTGCCAGTAGGAGACGGAGGTGGTGTAAATGGATGCGTACGCATGACTGTCTCACAGGATTATTGGCTAAGCTAAGAGCTAACCTTTACAGACCCGAAATTCTATTTATTCTTCTAGCCAATGTATTCCAATTCTTTGTAAAAACAAATTGGACTATTTAAGGTTGGAACTAACAAGAAAATGTGATGTGAAAGACCACATGTGTACCATGATGCTAACTGAACTGTGGCTAAATCAGATGATCCTAGATGACACTGTTAGCATCGAGGGACTAGTAACATTCCACCTGGATTGTGAATGGAGATTGTAATCTCAGCAATAAATGTCATGGGGGCAGTGGTTGTGTTTACATTAACATCAGTTGGTGTAAGGACATCACAGTAGTCAGAAGCTATTGCTCCGTGCACATTGAGTTTTTGACCATACAATGTAGACCATTCTATGTGCCCAGAGAATTCTCTATGGTCAGCATCACAGCTGTTAACATCCTCCAGGCGTGTTCAATAAGCCCTGAGCAAAACGTACCACTCCATTACTGAACTGCAAACAGCACACCCAGAAGGTGTTGTCACAGTTGCAGGAGAGTTCAAGATAGTTCTCTCCCAATTTTATCAGCATATGGATTTTGCCATAAGGGAAATTAATACACTGGATTAGGCCGGCACAAACATCAGTAAGACATTTAAAGCAGTCCCCTACCCTACACTATCTTCACACGACCAAATCAAAAACCGTGGATGACCAAGGAGGTGTACTTCATGCTGAAGGCACTAAATGCTGTGATTACATTGATGAATGCATTAGCTCTGAAGTCAGCCAGGCCCAACGTCAACTGTGCCATCAGGGATGCTAAATGAACCTACAGTCAGAAAGTACAGGGCTTCCTCTATGACTCCAAGAACCCCTCACAGGTTATAAAGGACATCCACCACCATATGAGAACCACACAGAGCTTCTAAACAAACTCTGTTAATACTTTGCACATTTTGAGTCCCGGAATACTACTTAGGTGAGGAGGTCCATACCTTACTCAAATGAACCAGCCCTCAATGCTTGAGGTAGCGCATGTTCAGAGGAACCTATGGAGAGTCAATATACAAAAAGCGACAGGTCCTGAAAACATTCCTGGACGGGTGCTTAAGGAGTGAGCAGAGCAGATGACTGAGGTTCCCACAGACATCTTTAACACCCTGCTGGATCAGGCCATCATTCCGTCATGTTTCAAATCTGCTACCATCTTCCCAGTGCCTAAACATAAAACCCCGTCATGGTGCAAGGGTAGAGCATGCAACCCACGATCAGATGTCTCTGTCCTTGACACGGCCGTCCTGGCTTCGAGTCCGGCTCCAGGGCCTTTGCCATATTTCTCTCAAACACATTTTATGTCAGCCTACTGTCAAAAAAAGACCACTAATGCAAAAAGAGAAGGAAAAAAAAAGAAAAACACCATCAACAGCCAATGACATCAGCCCAGTAGCACTCACCCCACTGTGACAAAGTGTTTTAAGAAGCTGGTTAAGGAGCACATCACTCCCAGGCTCAGCCCTTCATTTTACCCCTTCCAGTTTGCTTACCACTCCACAGAGGATGCGATATCCTCTCTTGCCCACCAGAACCTCTCTTACTTGGAGATGAAGAACACATATATTTTGATATTTTGTACATGGACTTCTTCATCAGCTCCCAGGACCTTGTCAACAAACTGGTCCCCCTTGGTTTCAGCACCCCCATGTGTGACTGGTGGACTTTCTCACCAGCAGATCCCAGTGGGTGTGGGTGGGGAACAACACCTTTGCATCATCAGATATAATGACCAAGGAGGGTTGAGTTGATGACACTCATCAATGGAATTTAGGCATGAAAATAATTTATAACTGCTAAAACAAAACAATCTGACAATTTAATATTAACAAAACTTTATAAAATAAGTATACAGGTTGATTTGATGTACTTAGCTAATCAGACTCGTTTAACCAAACAACAAAAGAAGCAACTTATTTATTTAAGATCTGTCAACTGCTTAAGAAAGTGTATTTGTGTGATTTGTCTTAAAATTGTAACATAAATGGTGCTGATACATGTTTGGAGAGCAAATTAAGAAAATTAAATCCAAACTTTTTCAGTTACCTGGAATCCAAAGAAATTGTGGCATTCAAGAACTGCGTGTTCTGTATTTCTAAATATTTGCAGCCACATGGAAGTTTTTTTTTCCCTCTCCAAAGAATAGCCGGACAGTTTACACAGAGAGTCTCGCTTTGAGGGTCAGACCACTTTCATGTCCCAAATGTTATTTTGATTCATGCATCTCTGCCTTTTATCATCACCAAGCTGTTTCTTCTGACACAGACAAAAATTCTTTCCCCCTAGACCAATTATTTTAGCTTTTCATTGGCATCCTCGTTTTTCTATTAGAGTGGGCTTATAGGCATGCCGCAAAAGAATCATATAACTTCTTCTGTAAAGAGTTTTGTACTCAGGTGCCGACTGACCAGGCATTGCATCAGTATGCTCTTGTTATGAATCTTTTTTAAGTCCTCACAACCGGAGCCATGCCTCCAGGGGAAGCATGTCCAACTCCACAAGATAAACCAAATAAGTAAGATGGAGCTAAAAAAAACTGCACGGGCTGTCAGAGAAACAAAGAGAGCTCACCCAGGCTTAATAAAATTGGGAACACAAACACTGAAAGCGCTTCATGGCTATGTCATGCCGCTGTAATGATTCCACACACTGAGCTGTACCAATTCCAGGCAATTTCAGACCGGTGTTTACTCCGATTGAGTGGCCAGTGCCTACGGCTGTCTTCGCAACGAGACATTTCATTTAGATTTGTGAGCACTATCATCGTATGGTACGGGTTGCTGGCAGGTGTGTTATTTTTTAAGTCTGCCTGAAACACGTGCTTCCCAGCAAACCCAGACCCTGACAGGTCTTTTTTTTTTTTTTTAATTAAAAATGTTAAAACACGATGACTTCAAAGGATAAAAGCTGGAAAGAAAATCCCTCTGAATTCCTTTTTTTTCCATATTCCATGCAGGTAGAAAATATTTGAACAACCCCAAACTTCCCTTACCTTGAGACAGGTCTGACCCACTGAGGCTTAGACTCAATGCGACTTCTGTAGACGTCCTTTGGTATCACGTACCAACGCGTTAGCAGCAGATCCTTTAAGTCCTGTAAGCTGCAAGGTGGGGCCTCTGAGGATATGACTTGTTTTTCCAGCTCATCCCACATATCGATTGAAAAGAGATCTTGGGAATTCAGAGGCCAAGTCAACACCTTGAACTCTTTGACATGTTCCTCAAAGGATTTGTGGGCGGGTTTTTGCAATGTGGCAATGTGGAGCACCTCTCTAAACGAGTCCTTTTAACTGCAAAGTTTGCGGGTCCATAGAAAGGTGTATGTGGTCTGTATTTAAATTGATTTATCCCCCTGAATGTAATTATCTATGGTTTTCCAGCAAAACAATATTTCAATCTAAAACTTTTTCTTAATACTATTAGGAGATCATGCATTTTCTTAAGGAACATTAAAGAGACAGAGGCAAATTTACATTTTTAATAAAAATCTATTGCAAATGTATACAATTAAACAAGTAAATTATGCAAATAAAAATACTCAAATAAGAAAGGTCAGTAAAAAAAGTTCAACATGGCTGGAAACACCATTAGTGGCACTTCTAACAATTCTTATTTGATAAATGTAATTCAAGGGTTTTTAGATGTCAATATTACTTATAAAACATGATTTCAAGGATTTTTTTTTTTTTGCAATCCAGGACATCATCATTCCCAGTGGTATAAATATGATGCGGTGGAGAGGCCGATCTCTTCCAGTCATCAACACACATCAAGTAGATGTGTGTTGATGTCATTTGTCAGGAAATAGCTACTTACTAAAATTTGCCCATATCTACGGTGCTGTGAAAAAGTCTTTTTTTCTCCTCAGAGAATATTTTAAGCACATATGTTTCAGATAATCAAACTTTAACATCTTGCAAATATGTTTGCAGTTTTTAAATAAGTATTTTATTCTTGGAGAGAGGAAAATAATCTATCCAAAACATATATAACCCAATCTGAAAACGTTATATTCTCCTAAATTTAGTAACTGCTTGTGTCCCCCTTCAAGGCAAAAACTTGGTTTTCACAAGGCCACCCCAAAACCTTAGCCATTCAAAGGTGATGTGCTTTGGATATTTTTTTGCTGCATGACCCAAATGCACTTATTGTAAAGGTCAATGGTTGGAGGTCATACATTCTCCTTCTGTTTTTTTTTTTTTTTTTTTTTTTTTGTGGAGAGCAGGATGTAGAAGCAAAGCATCTATCACACTGCCTCCATCATGTTTTATTTTAGGTACAATGATTATTTTTTTTTTTTTATATATATCACAAACACTTTGGTAGTTTTACACCTAATGTAACTGGACACATCTTCCAAAAAGTCCCACTTTTTCACAAGTCTCATTGATCATGAAGATTTGTTGGGTGAAAGCATTCTTTTGTCTCGATCCGCTGGTGTTTTTTTTTATTTGTGCATGTTTTCTGACTGTTTCCTGATTGTTGTCTCTTGGAGTTTTTCCCTTATCAGTTTATTTACTACTCTTTATTGTGGTTTGGTCACATTTTACGTGTTGAGGTTGAAGTTTACCCTTTTCTGTTGAGCTTCTTATTTATGTGTTCTTATTATGCATTTTCGTTTACCCCCCATATTAGGCTTGTTCTTTTTTATGTTAGTTAAGCTCCCTTTGAGTTTTCTGTGTTGACTAGCCTCCATCCATGTTTACCCTGTTCAGCGAAATCCTTCACAGCTGTTTGTAATCCCCCTGATTAACTCACCTGCATCCGTCATTCCTTAATAAGCACCCTGGTTTTTATTGTCTGTAATACTGCTTTATCCCGTTGTCCTGGCTTGCTACATGTCTGCTCTTCCTGTGTTCCTCCATATAATTCTCCTTGGTTTTTTAGAATGACAACTCTGGGCTTTGTCACAGTAGTTCTTAACAACTGGGTCTTTTGTTAACCTACCAGCATGACATCTCCTGGCTTAGCAGTGGTTTTGGCCTTGGAATTCTCCTACAGTTGCCATTTTTGTCCAGTTTCTTTAATCAAGAACACTGACCTTGACTGTGGCAAGTGAGGCTTCAGTGCTTAGGACATTGTTTTCTATTTTTCATGACCTACTGAGTTTTCGACAGTGTTCTTGCATGAATGCAAGAACACATTGGGCACACACCCCAGTTGCCAAAACCCCACCGGGCCCCACCCAACCCATGAACTCCTGAATTGTCCTTAAGGTAAATCAGTAGATAACCAATCGTACCCCAGAGGAGAGGAAGACTTATTCAAACGTTTCCAACGAGCCATCCACTGAACCAAAGCTCTATTTACTTTTTTGATTGGTTTCAAATTAAACCCAAATAGAACCACTGGATCTTACTGAAATGATATGCAAACAGATATGAGACAACAAAACAATTAATGCGAATCATAGAGGCTGGAAGGCAGCAAACAGAACCCAGCAACAGCTTCAGCTCAATTCCTCAAAGTTTGAAATAAAATCTGCTGATACCATTTCGCAAACCTGCCAAAATGTTTATTTTTGTAATTTTATTGTTCTTTTATGGGAGGGTAGCTCCATCAAAGCTTTTAATGATTAAGAATTCCATCCAGCTGGACTCGAAGCTGCCGTAAACATGCAGTACAC
Source organism: Fundulus diaphanus (assembly GCA_037039145.1). Classification (NCBI taxonomy): domain Eukaryota; kingdom Metazoa; phylum Chordata; class Actinopteri; order Cyprinodontiformes; family Fundulidae; genus Fundulus; species Fundulus diaphanus. Next base: position 23,000,061 of record CM073139.1, read on the forward strand.
AACTAGCAACGGTTCTTTTAGTCGGACCGTGCAGTTCCCTCTTAGCGTTACATAATCTCCTCTCCATGGCTGCTTTCATTAGACAAACATCCACAGAAACCCTTTCAGTTTTTGAAGCTCCACCGAGCTAAAAGTAGCACAGAGGGTATCTAGCTAAAGGCAGAAAGGTGCGTGCTCCAACACATGCGGGCTCATCTTCATTGTGACCACCAATACCTCATTGACTGCACATGCAAAAACATTATCAGAAGAAAAAAACTAATTTAGGGTGCGGCTCACACACAAAAAAGACAGTTGGTAGCACTGTTGCCTTGCAGCAATAAGGTCCTAGGTTTAAATCCCAGTCTGGGGTCTTTCTGCATGGAGTTTGCATTTTCTCCCTGCACATGAGTGGGCCTCTCTGGGACCTCCGGCTTCCTCCCACAGTCCAAAAACCTCTCACCAGTGACTGCTAAAGATACCCACCAGCCCGCACCACGACCCTACACAGATAAGTGGGTATAGATAACAGATGGATGAATAGATCGATGTCAACAGACAGGTTCTATTGTCTAAGTCTGGGCCTATTTTTTTTTTTTTTGTACCACCTGCCTCAAAGATTCAAATTCATATCTTCGGCAAATCTCTTGAAAGTATCGTCAGAAAGCTGAAATTTACTGGCGGAGAGGCTGACAATAACAAAACATAAATTTCACACTTGTTCACCTTCCCATGGCACAGGGGTGAAGAGATTGCATTGACCAGGTGCACACTCAGGGACACGAGGGCCTGATATAGAGTGCTGTTCACCCTCAACAAGTAATAAAACAGTCAAGGAATGGCCTCTTGCTGCCATGGTAACAAATGTCCACCTAGGTAGCCCTCAGTGTGCAGTGAGGGTGAGGAGAAGAGATGAGAAAGCAGTGTATGGGGAAAGTAAAATATGTAACCTCAGAACAGAGGTCAATTACGTTGGAAGTTTTCCACGGCTTAGATCAGGGACAACCGTGCCGTCACGCAAGGTAATAGCTGCTACTGACAAGTTGGTAAAAGTCGAGGAGTTTGAGCAGAGCGATAATTTTTTCAAGGATATATGTCAGCGGTGTCAGCTTGTATCTGTAAGGTATTCTTTTCTGAAAAGAAAAAAAAATTGGTAAACCCCGTTTTAATAGGTCAAACACAACAGGCTTCAGGAAATTCTGATAAATAGTTCCAGGCAAGACTTTTGTGCAGAGCTTTTCTTCCCAATTTGTTTATTTGCGCTGGTCTGCTGTGATGTATCTATGATCTATGCCATCCCTAATCCACTGCAGTACTGGATTTGACAGGTTTTGTAAAGAAAGACAGAGCAGTAAGCAGAAAATAAAATCCCTCCTATTGTGTTCTTTGGAGCCCTAACACTTGCAGAATATAAAAGCATTGATACCTTTTAAGTCAAAAATGTGTATCTTTCAAATAACAAATGTCAAACCTGAGCAGTATTTTCTTTTCTTGTTGTGTTTGGCTTTGTTTCACTGCCGTTCTCTCTCTCTCTTTCTCTCTCTCTCTCTCTCTGTCTGTTCTGCCCTCCTGTCTGTCTCCTTTCTACCTCTGAAGATGGCCTTCACACGGCGAAGGGGAAAATGAGCTCGGTGTGAGGGCAGGCCGACACGGCACAGTCAGACAAAGAAGCGAGAGGCAAGCTGACCGTTCTTGCACACATACACGTGGGCCTACGGCTACATTATCTGAGGAAAAGCTTGGCAGGTGCTGTTGTCCGCTGTTGGGCGCAGGTGATGTCGAATAGATGACCGTCACTGGTAGTAATGCTCCTGTCTGGAATCAATAAGTGCCACAGGTGTCATTATAGATGCGCAAAGCAGCACAAAGAGGGTGACTGGTTTGCACTGACTTTTTGAGATGATACAACGCTGCAGGTGCCGGATTTATCTCGACTAATGCATCATCTGCAAATATATCTTGCTGCTTTTAATGTAGCTGACGGATGAGGTCTGCTAGTTTGTTGCATCTTAAGCGTTGAGACACTGCGGGTCCTTTCTTTATTCTTTTCTGCAATCAAAGGATTTACTCTCCTATCTGCTGCCAGTATTCTGATTTGTGGGAAAAAAAAGCGATAATGCCTAAAGTTTTTGTCTTTTTTTTTTCTGTAACCAAAATATGTTGTAGTGTTGTACTCTTCAAGCAGCTCCAATAGGAATTTCATTATAAAGGAAAAGGCAAACTGTAGGAGCTATTTCATTAAGTTAACTATAGTCACGCGCTAAGGCCATAATCTGCTTGTAACCATAACAACACCACCTGCCAGCAGAGACTGTAATAAAGGGAAAGAAACTGAGGATCATTTTTATTGAACATAATGAGAGGATTGTTAACCAAGTCTGCAGGGTTACAGGCTTTATATACGCTCTGACCGACTACCGAAGCTCAGACTCTGGAGGAGCAGTGTGGCTTTCATTCAGCCCATTCGATAGTGGACCTGATCTTTACTATTTGAATTGCTGAATTTCTGACAGTGTCATTAAAGTCTTTCCCTTAAGATTTTCTGTGAGGGTGCTGCAAGATTAAGGGGTACCTTGGTTGCATTTGAGGGTCATCTGTGGCTTGTATACTCCAAGCATGTAAGGACTTACTCGGGGCTACCCTTTTTCACTGATCCCCTTTGATACTTTAAGACTACGGCCTTCGGTTCATGTCTTTAAACCATGATCTATTACATGCACCGGTGTGGTTCGCAGCCAGGTGCCGTGGTCAGGATGGTCATGATCGATGGAACGTCCATCCTTTGAGCTTTTTCAGTTTACCGGGATTATCTTTGTTGCAAAGTTATCAAACAACCATAAGACCACGTGCTGCAGTGCCTGCATGTCGGTGGGTGGCTCTTTGCTGCCCATGAGCTCTGTTCTTCTGCAATTGGGTTCCCGCAGCATGGAGACTGCATCTGATTGCAGTTTGCCTTAACAAGTACAGCATAAAGATGGGAGAGGAGCAGGTCTCCTTGCCAGTTGGACATTCTGGCAGCATGTGTTCTGACTGAGGCTGATGAAGGCCTGGGGAAGACTTGGTTGGCACGGCGGTGTTTTAATAGGCTGTTGTCAAGGTTGTCGTCCAGGAAGAGGTGTTTTGCATCCATTGTGGGAAGTCTACTCTTAGTTGGTGTTGTGGCTGAGCATGTGACTCATGTTGAGGAGGGAGTCTTAGGTCTTGGTCCTGGTAAATCCTTTAACATGTGGCTTGTTTTCTTTAGTTGTCTTTACTTCATTCTAGTTATCCTAAACCTGTTTTTTTGATTTGCAGTTCATCCCATGTTTTCTTCCAGGCTCTCCTTATGTTCAAGTTACTCTATCTTTGTAAATAAAAAAGCATTTAAGTTATCAACCTCCCTACTGAGTCTTCCTTCCCTGGTTTATGACTGTTACGCCCCCCTACATACACCTAGACTGGCTTTGGAGAACTTAACACCATGTAAAAAGGACAAAAACAGAAGAAATATGTAAGAAGGTTAACACCTATTGCATGTGGCTATATATATATATATATATATATATATATATATATATATATATATATATATATATATATATATATATATATATCTTTTTGTCCTCTACTTTTCCAAGATCAGGTCTTGGAAAACAGACATCCCTTTGCCCAGAAACATCCTCTAGCTCATTCTGGGGGAATGAGCTTGAGGATTTATATAACAAATCAATATTATTTTAAGTAAAAACAATTTGAGACCCTATGTTCATGTTCCTGTTTTTAAAGTTAGACGTCAAACACATGCTTTTGGTCAAAAACCTTCAGAGAGCTGGTTCAGACTGGCTTCAACAAGCAAGAGCTCTGCAGTGCTCTTCTCTGGTGCAGAAACAGAAAAAAAAAAAATTCTACAAGGAAGTGGCAGTGAAAAACTAATATGCGAATGAATGAGTGGGAGGAGGAACACTATAGAACTAATTGGTGAGAGATTTCAGCTGCCATCGGCCTGCGCTATTATCTTGTGGTCCTGCTAATTACACCAAGGCAGAATCCATTGGTTGTTGCGAAATGCTTAATGCAGACAAATAATGCACACAGCAGTGTCATTGCAAATCAAAACACCACATAAAACACCTTTATTTTTGTGATCCTGCCTTATCTTAATTGTTGCATATAATAGATTCTGTTTAATTAGTTGGAAACACTGTTTGTGCATTGTCTTAACCGTAAAGAGGCATTTCATTCACAAAAGGCCCCAGAATGACTGTAAACTGGCAAAGAAAACCCTGAAATCTGATAATGAAGCCAAGAGATACAAATTGAACATTTAAATGTCAACTCTTTAGGCTGAGGATTATATTTTATGCCTGCATATGCAGTACCCTAAAGAGAAATGTTGGTGTTGCACAAGGACATTCTCAAGATATACAATTAACATGGCTCATCCACTTATGAGAAGAGTTCAGGAGGATGAAGGCACTGCCCTTAATATGAAAGATACGGCTTGCTTTAAAAGGGGATGTAACCACATAAAGTCTTTTATTGCACAATTTCAGAAAGTGTAGCGAGGGTAACATTTCAGAGCTATCTTCCTGTGACCAGGCTTGTCTCAAAGCTCATGGGTCTTGGTTAATTGGTTGGCACATTTGAATGCAGTTCCAGTCCACCCATGAACAGGATTGACAGGAGCAGACAAGAGCGCTAAACAAAGCTCTTGCGATTTCCGAATGGAAGTCACTGACGTTTGTGTAATAGGGACGCAGTCAAACACAGGCAAGATGATACAAAATATCTATCAAGTGTACTGTATGTATCATACGCTTTATTGCATTTTGTTTTCAGCAAATGTCCTCCTTAAAGGGGCTTTTGAAAAATGCTGCAACTAAACCAAACCATTTTTAAGATGCTTTACAACTGGATTAAAACGATAAATAAACAACTGTTGCAAAAGTACCCATGAGTTTATACTTTTTCATATCTCATGTAGACACATACTTTTCTTATTTTCAGCAACAGATCAAGCCAAAACAATGCATACATGTGAAGTGGAAGGATAGACTCATGCTGTTTAAATTTTTTGAATAACTAAAAATCTGAAAAAATGTGATGTGCATATGTAATTGTAGGCCAAAAGTAACTCTGGAGGAGCTGCAGAGAGCCACAACTCGTGAGACTCTGTTGACGGAACTAGCATTAGTTCTACCAAGGAAGAGTGGAACAGGATTTCCCCCACCTTATTATAATCCTGGCTAGCCGCCATGCTTTACTCGCCCCCCTGCCAGCCTAAGCGTTGTTTGTTTATTTGAAATGCTCAATGTTTGAGAGCAACATAAAAGGTCCAGTAATGTTCCCCTCTGGGAGAAAACTCCCATAAGCTAACGCACTAGCTGTTCTTAGCTTGACGCACGCTATGGTGCCGGGGAGTGACCCTCCTTCGAGCTGTGTCATGCAACGAGCCCAGCCTGGAATTATCTAGTTTAGTTTCATATGGCCAAATAGTTTTGATTTTGTAAAAAGGCAGTCTAAATCCCTCATGAAAAATAAAACATTCCTTTAATTTAGAATCTTTTTCATGATTTAGCTCCCCCATGGCATTCCAACCTGGGCCGACAGCCTCTTGGCCCACAACTAAAACTACCAGTACCATAATGCGGGGATGCTATTCTTCAGCAGGACAGCAAGCTAATCTACAAAAAACAAACCTGCATGCATAAATACGACAGCGTACAATAGTTAGCAAGATCAAGGCACATTCACGTGGTCGAAGGGTCCAGTCAAAGTCCAGTCCTGAATCTAATTTGCAATATGAGGCAGGACCTTGGAATTGCTGATCAAAGAACCTCTCCATATTCCCTGTAAATCTGAATGAATTCTTTAATTTGGATTCCTTGTTACTGTCTGATGGATAACCAGCCAAGTTGGTCAACTGATCTGCAGATGATGGCTAAATGCAGTTTATAGAGTTACAATTGAGTATGTGTTGACAAGGCTACAGTAGGAATGTTTTGATTTTAACTCCCTTAAAATATTACAAAAGCATGAGTCAACATAACATGTCATTGGATGAAAAATATTTCAAAGTTTAAAAAAGAGAAAATACCTTTGTAACATCAGTTTCCTCCTGACAAAATATGGATAAAATATCCAATAATATAGCCGAGCTAACTCATGTAGCCGTCATTTGGCAAAGAATAAAAATTATATCAAATCCATGTGTGTAGGCAAATCCAAACTTTACTCTAGACGCCGCCTTGACAGGAATGAGACGATCGCTGCATTTTGTTGTTTACATCAGCTTTGATTGTCTCTGATACAACTGGGTGAGAAAATCATACATATCGCCTGCATTCTGATGAGTTATTATCGGCCAATTATTTTCCTCCGGCTGTCAACAGCAATGAAGCTGTATTTCTGCAAGCGTGGCTAACAACCCACTGGGAGGCCTGTCTGTCAGATGTGCAGCAGTGGTTCAGTGTGTGTGTGTGTGTGTGTGTGTGTGTGTGTGTGTGTGTGTGCGCTATTTGAGGGAGGAGTTGTGCTAAAAAAGTCAAACAAATAGTCTACCTTCTTCTTTAGTCTGTTTCTATATTCCTTTTCCCTGCTGTTATTCTGCTATCTGTACTATCTTTTTTGTTTCCTCTCATCATTGTTACTTTAGTCTCTACAGTAATGTTTGAAATCATTTACACCCTTTGATTTAATTGGGATTTTCTGTGACAAACCAACATTAGGGAATAATTGTGAGGTTGGAGGAAGACGAAATACGTTTTTTTTTGGATTCTAACTTTGCACAACTGGAGGCTGAAACTTTTGGACGCACCTTGTAAAATCGCTCGTGTTCCATTGATTCAATGAAGAGAGTCCAGTAATTAAAATTTTCAATTCCTATCACAGATTATTTATTGGATTTAAGACTAAACGTTGACCATGCCATTTTAACACATACATATGCCTTCATCTAAACCATTCTTACATTCATTATTATTATTATTCTCACATTATTAATTTTGAATGTGGATAAAACAAAGGAGATGGTAGTAGATTTTGGGAGAAATAGGAATAGGAACAAGATGATTACCATACTAGGAGAAGAAGTGGAAGTGGTGAAGAAGTATAAATATCTCGGTGTTCACCTAGACAACAAACTGGACTGGAGATGCCACTGTGAATCTGTCTACAAGAAAGGACAGAGCTGTCTGTACTTCCTGAGGAAGGTTAGGTCCTACAGGGTTTGCAGCAAGATGCTGCAGATCTATAAGTCTGTTGTGGAGAGTGTGATCTGCTCTTCCATCATCTGTTGGGTGTTGCAGCATCAGAGCAACTGACTTACAGAAGCTCAACAAGCTTATAAAGAAGGTCAGCTCTGTTCTGGGGACCCTTCTAGAACCTCTAGAGTTGACTTGTCAAAGAAGGATTCTTCATAAAATGAAGAACATTATGGACAACCCTGAGCATCGTCTTAATCAGAGTGCTGTACAACAACAGAGTGTCTTCAGTCAGAGGCTTCTCCAGATAAGCTGTAAGACAGACCGGTACAGGAGACGCTTCCTGCCTGCAGCCATCACCATCTACAACTAGTGAAGAAACCCCTGTAGCATGAGGTAGACCAGCATTTAACTTCCCTTTGAAATTAATAAAATATTTTTGAGTTTGAATTGAATTCTATTGAAGCTCTGGATGTTCACCATTGTGCTGGAAACATTACCTCCGCCCAAGTCTTGCATCAGAATGTTTCTACATCTAGCCTAATTTATCTTGCTATTAACTCTGACCAGCTTCCATAACCCTGATAAATAAAAGCATCCTCATACTTTTAAGTTACCACCACTATAGAGATGTTGCATGCAAGTGTATCCTCAGTGTTAATACCTTGCATACAGGCCAGAAAGTTAAATTCTAGTTTCATCCGACCATAATGTAGCTGATGGATGAGGTCTGCTAGTTTGCAGACTGTTTCTGGACTATCAAACTCTTCCTGTGTCATTTCATTCCACTTTGGTCTTGTGCTGTTGCCGCTGTATCTTGCTGTCCACAGTCATTCATACATGTAAATAAAATAACATGCATTCCAAAACACATGCACCATCTATGCAAAGCAGTTATCCAAACCAGTAGAGGCACAAGCAAAGTAAACAGGAGCAGGCAACTGACATAGTCACGAGGGAGCAAAGGCATAACAGGCCAAAAACAATTAAAAGCAAGGAGGAGACAGGCTTGCGAGTGAGGGACATTTACATTATTGAAAAAGACTTTCAAAGGAGCAATGGAAGCTGCATGCCCAGAAAACACACAGGCTGCCTGCTTCACTGATGGACAAGCCAAATAATGATCTTTCCTCTGTGTCTCTTTCCCCTGCAGCCTCCGTTTCTAAGTCTTCCGCTCCAATTCTGTCTCACTCTGTATTTTCTCCACTGCTGTCTGTTTATTATACCATCCACTGTCATCTAAATCTCAGTCTAATTGTTACAAATGGCATATACTAGAAGCTTTATGCGTAATTATGCTTGAACATTAAAATGTGCAGGTTCGCCATGCTGTCTTTTTATGTCATGCAAACAGCAGCATACTATAAGTGCTGTAAAAAAGTATTTGTCTTATCAAGTTCAGTTTCTTTGGCCACACCAAGGCCTGACTACAAGCTAGACCTGTAAATAAAGAAATCCTCCTAGCAGAAGCTTACAACAGGACATAGGCTAAAAGTTCTGAAAAAGTAGCACATCATGTCCCAATTTAACAAAGAACAGATAAAAAATGTCATTGACATCTACCTATCTAAAAAAAATGGTTACAGTCATTTCTAAGGCTTTGGGTCTCCAGCTAACCACAGTGAGGACCATTATCAATAAATGGACATGGAACAGTGGATAACCTTCCTAAGAGTGGGTGTCTTACCATAGAGTTAAACCACTCGTGCCCATCAATAACACTGTCTGTCTTACATTTCCCAGAAGTCAACATGGTGATCCCCAAGACTTTTGTCAACATATTATGTGGACTGACAAGACTAATGTGCAACTTTCTGAAAATTGTAAACCTAACACAACACGTTAAACCAAGATAAGTGTACTGACAGTTAAACATTGCAGTGGTCATGTGATGGTTTGAAACTGTTTAGCTGTGCTGTGAAATCAGATAATAGGAAAATAACAGTGAGACCATAAGGCTGGAGCCGCAATAAATGTGAGACTGTTGCAGAGTCACTCCCCCCCCGCCGAAGCGGGTGCCCTCACCGCAGGGTGCCGACTGAACAAAGCCATGCTCTCTCCCTCTCATCTTCCTCTTCTCCATGGGCCCTCTCGAAGAGAACGTCTCCACTGGAGAGACCTGCAACCAAGACTAGACTTAAATTCAATAGAGATGCAGAGGCAGGACCTACTTGATTGTAAACATTCACGTCACCTGATGCCAGACAGGGTTGTACGGACTTAGTTTACACTGTGAAGCAGACCATGTCACCATGACTTATTGGCTTTGGGAAAAAACTATACTAGTCTCTTTTAACAGTGTTTGACGTTACATCTGAGGCATTGTATCGGGTCTGGGAAACAGTTTTTCTAAGTAAATACAATGTGGGCAGATGGAACATTTCAGCTGCAAATGGTTCCTTGCAAATAGAGCCAAGAGTCTGACTGTGACGATGCACAATCTTTATTGGAACATGAGCACTAAGGCTAAATCTAACAGTGACAACAATTAGGGAAATTGTCAGAAATTACACTAATCCAAATTTGTTTATATTCCTTCCTAAAGTTTTGATTATTTTTTATGTATGATTGCCACTCATAAACCTCATATTCTGCTGCTGTTGCCCAAATAATAACAGGGCAGACAATTATTAATTGAAATATTAAAAATACTGTGCAAATTACAGTAAACACAGTTAGCAGTATACAGCACATTTTTATGCATAAATTAATTAGCAGTAAAATTTTAAACGAACAACACACTTCACTCTTTGTAATAATGAATAACATACCGTTGATCATGTTTCATGTGGATACACAGTGGGGCTAACTGCTTTGACTGCACCCGTTGTCAGTCGGCGTAACTGGAGATTTTTAGTAGTTGTGGCGGATGTTGTGTATGTTGTGTACACATTTAAGCCTGTTTGCTGTATACACATGTGAGAATCATAAGATACATTAATAGGTATTTCTTATTAATGATGAATGAATAATGGCCGTAAAGGATAAAAATTTAAGCCAAGCTTCATTATTTTGCTGACTGTGATTATGCATTCGGCCAGTCCGTGGTTTCATGTGCAAATGAAGCATCAAGAAATGAACCCTTTCCTGAAGCAATAAGGCTCAAGTGGTTCAATGCCTCATGAGGCCTCATTTCACTGTCACAAGCTTTTTGTCATTTCTAAAAATGATGGTAAATCTTCTCCTACATTTTGCACCGCTTTTGTCTCATTTGTCGTTGCTCAAATGTCCAGAAGCAGCAAATACACGGTCTGAAAAGGCGCATGCACTTCCTTGATTAGGCTGATTAGTATTACCTGTGGAGCTGATGGGTTGTTTCAAACGAAAGGACAGCGAATTCAGAAGAACGCCATAGAGAAGACGCACTGGGGTTTTGGAAGAAAGCCTGCTTCAGTAAAAGCACGTAATTGATTACTTTCAGGAATGATCACCTTTTATGGTAGCTGGAGACCTTTTCTCTCATTCACGCAGACTCTGTCATCCCAGTGTAATCCGTTCCGTCACAAATAAAAGGCATTCTAGTCAATTAGTTATTTCAATTAGTTATTAGTTGTGTCATCCGTCAGAAATACAGATTGTGTCTATTTTTGCCGGACGACAGCGCAAACTGTGTCATTTTCCAAAAAAAACAAAAAAACAGATGAGTTGGATAGGAAGTTGGATACAGAAAGTGTATAGCGGATCCGGTATTTTCGTGGTAGCTTCTTGTCTAGTTGTCCCAAACAACTCTGGCCAATGTCCCAGTGGGTGTGGAGCCCAGTCTAAAGCCGGCTTCACACTGACTACGTGCCTTGTATGCATTGTTATCCATTGCAAAATGTGCCATGCAGCAATCCAAACTGGATGCCACCAGCTTGAAAAACCTGCAGATATATATCAACATGCAATTTACTGTTAACTAACTTCTGCAATACTTCTGAGTTTATTTGTAAAACCATTATCAATCCAGAAAATAGGTTAGACCTAATATACATTTTCAGTATCCATGCAAAAGAACGGTTTTAAGTAAGGTCCTGTAGCACTGATTTTAAAATGTTTCATTATTGTGTTTGAATTGCGGTGTGTATTTTAGATTATTTCTATGAATAACACTATTCGTTTTTCAGCCCCTGCTCTTGTAAGTATTTCAAATTGATAAACTCAGCTCAGTTTAAATGCATGGTGGAAATGACCTTTCAGTCAGGAGATTCTGAAGGCTGCTGCTTTGGTTTATGTGTCTCTGTTGAACTGCCTGCTGAAATAAAACAATAACCAGAATAGCAGTGGTGCATGGCTGGCAGCAAGTGCAAGGACAGAGACAAGGACAGCAGCTGTTGAAAAAAAATAAATATTACATCGGTTTAACATTATAAAATGCACGTGGACCAATTCTTTTAATGTTGGTAAAGATGAATGATGATATGCACTAAATTTCTTCACCAATTTAGTATAAAGAAATAATTCTATATTTAATCGTGGATTTTATTAAATTTGACTTAACTGACAGGAATAATTGATACGATTTAATACATTTAATTGAAACTAATCAGGCACAATTCACTTGATTAACTATCTCTCAATAAATTAGAAAATCATAAAGGTTTCTTTACTAATAAGAGCTAATAATTCCCAAATTGGAATCCCTCAGAATGTTAGAATATAAAGTAATACCAAAAGTTAGCAGCGAAATGTCATGATCATGGTATGGCGTTGGGCAATCTTAGGGGAAGAGACTGATAAACTACACCTCCCAGCATTCATTGTGGTGCTCATGTTACAGACCAAAGTTATAACATTACTTCTTTTCCAATGCCAGACCCAGGCACAACAGACTATCTCAAGAAGAGCGGGGTTCCTAACTTGCTGGTATGTTTCGTTCACCCTCCACTCTCCTCAACCTTTGAAGAAGAAAGCTTTGAACGCTTCCAGTAGATCTCCTTCCCAGCCAAAGAGCTTTGATTAGAAGCCTGACACCCAACATCATTAGATTTAAACATAAATTATTCAAGGAGATGGCATTTCCTCTCTTTCTGGTCAACTTTTTTGTCGTTTTTCCATCCACGGAGAAGAAGTGGACTGCAGCTCTGCACCATGTGGCTGTGCACCGATAGGACGGAGTTGATTCCAACCAATTCAGCCTCCCACAAAGACAACGCACGTTAAAGCAACGTGCGTTGGGCAATGTTAAGGCCAGGATGAGACAATCTAGTATCACCGTTGTGTTGCATATCTGTGACTTCGAACTGCAGGATTCAGCCGGTGAACTGACCAGCTAGCCGTCTTTTGCCAAGACACACAGACACACAGATGCCCATCTGTCATTTCCACACTGATCCTGAAGTTGTGATGATTACTCATCGTCCATTTCATTTATTACTCAATAGCTGATGTCTCTCATATCACTGTTAGTCCATTATTTTTTCCTAATTGTTCATAATTGGTGTTCACAATTCATCTGCTCTTTAGTTATCAATTGACATTTTGTTTTATTTTACTCTCTGATTATTTTATCCATTCAGTAGCATAGTCAGTAGTTTAGGGTAGGGAGAAAAAGTATTGGCTAATTCATATTAACTGTAAAGTTTAACTGTTTTGTTGATGAATTCACATACACCTAAAGATTTGTGCTGACTGGTGATTCCTGTCTGAAGGTCCATGCTCGTATCTCTTCTTTCTGGTTAAATGTGTGATAACACATTACATCTATGGTGATTTCTGGTTAATCATTCCTAATCATAAATCAGGATTGTTATAAGTTTTAATAAATATTTATAATCAGCCAATCCTATTTGCAGAACATATGGTAAGCCACAAAAAAATAATTGGTGAAGATGCTGGCATGGTTCCATGTGAAAACACATTTATAGAAAGTTGAGTGGAAGGAAGATGTGGAGGAAATGTGGTAGGAAAATACAAGCCCAAACGAGGACAACCTCAGCCTCAGATTATGAAGCAAAGTCCATTTACTAGTATGACAGCCTTATTTTGCATAAATTACTGCAACAATGCAGCATGACATTGAGGAAAACTGCCTGTGGAGGTATTTGGGAAGTCCAGGCTCCTTTTGGCAAATATTCAATTGAGCCTCTGTCTCATCACTGACTGGAAACGTCAGACTGGATCTCAAGCAACTTGGATTATGTGCCTCTTTACAATTCCTTCAACTGCTAAATGAATGTGTTTGGGTACAGAACTCTGAGCAGACACATTGTATAACAATGCCCTTTTTGTAACTTATCCTCCTTGAGGAGTGTGTCTATGACATGACAACTGCCAAGTCAGCAGTTATACTCCTAGCAGACCTTTTAAAAGGTTTGAGCCAGAGCAATACCTTGTAATAAACTCCTTGAACACAACCAAAGTTAAAAAATAAAATAAAAAACTCATGGGAGGTCCCAAATGTGAATACTTGACAAAATTCAATGGCAGCTGATTTCTTCTGCTGTGTACAGTCACCTTATTACTTCTGCTTGATCTACATTGTGGTACAAATTTCTTCTTTCTTAGCTTTGCCATACTTACATTTTCCAGATAATCAAACATATTTTGATGTAGAGACAAAAAGAGAACCTGTGTGGATGCCAAACGATTTAAAATGGTTTGAACTACTGATACAAAAAGCTATATAAACCAACATTTCCATATCTTAAAAAGTGATTGTCCTCTAAACCTAATATTAGCTGCTTGTGCCACCCTGGGTGGCAATAACTCTCACAAAGATGTTATGGTTGTGAGTCCTCAGCATTGCTGTAGATGTATTTTGTCTTTTCAGTCACATTGGTTAATTTGCAAGCATGAATAGCCTGTTAAACATCATGTCATAGCATCACAATCATACCAAAGTCACAGCAGCCTTAACTGATTTATAACTGGACTTTTTCTAGGCCACTCCTCAACTTCTGCTTTTGTGTTGTGCCAGGCAGAGGGACCCTAAATTTCAGCCAGACATTGAGAGCATTTTAAAACTGGTTTATTTTAAGAATCTCTGGTGGGAAACAGGAAACTGCCAGAGGCACAATCAGTAACCACTGCAGGGAGAGGAAACAGGTTTGTGGCTGCTGAGGAGTCAAGGAGTGAGAGCGCAGTCACCAGCAGGGGAGGATAAACGGTTAAATTGTCCCGAGTCCAGGACAGAGGGTGGGCCCAGAACTGGGCCCCTGATCATAAAATTATAGGCAGGAATATGTTTTTATTTATTTTATCTATGTGAAAAACATTTAATATTTGAAATAATAAAACCTTTATTGCCATATTATATATATATATATATATATATATATATATATATATATATATATATATATATATATATATATATATATATGTATGTTTTTTTTTTTTTTATTTCTTTGTTTTAATAGAGGCCCAGAACCCCCCCCCCCCACCCCAACACACAAATGGTTTTGGCTGCACATTTTGCTGCTCATATAAAATATCAGAATATCTGTTTTCAGACATCTGGTGCACAGGAAAGTAAAGAGAAGATGAGAGATGTAGGGGGGGGGGTGTAAGGTTAGTATGTAAATGTGGTTCTGTGAAAGGGTTCCTTTGATCTTTGGGAAATCCAGCAAGCAGCTGCAGCAGGAATGAAGCAGACTGCTGCTCAACGGTGGAGGGAGGCAGCTTTAAACTCTGTGGCGGTGTCATGCATAATCACAGAGAACTGGTCGAGATCCGTGAGACAGGCATGGGTCATACACAGGAAGGCTGGACAGTGCAGACAAATCCAAGGGTCAGGCAAAGGGCATTGATCATGGGGCAGATTCTTGGTGGTGGCCCAGAAATCAGAAGCCAGGTACAAGTCTGATGAGTGCAAGTCGGGGAAATCCAGAAGATGTGAACTTGTTCGTGATCAGGCCATCAGGAAGGCAAGGAATGCTGGACATCTAAAGGCTAAGGCCTTCGGTAATCTGACCAATTCAATTTAACATTTTCCACCATACATATTATATGCCACATAGATTGAACAAACTGAATGTTGGTATTATTGACAAATGCCAAAGGTTTAAGACATATGTTGGGGATCTACTCCATGTGCTATGGAGTTATATACATCTGCAAGGCTACTGGAATAATGTAGTCCTAATAATATCAGAGGTTTGTGGACTTTATTTGGATCTTGACCCCAAAATTTGGATACTGGGGGGTGTAGCTCTGAAAATACTTCCTTGCAATGAATATTTTGTTTTGCTGTTGTATTCTGCAGCAGAAAAGTGTATACTTAGAAACTGGAAATCTACAGAGTCTCTGAACCAGAAACATTGGGTCAAAGAACTGTTGTCATACTGACACTCCCCAAAACATTCTCCATTCAACGCGGGGGACTTTAAGAGGATTTGATCGGAAATGGACTCCATTCCTGGCAAGATTGGACCTGAGGAACTGATTTGCATTGATTTCTGATCTCTTAATTGTTTGTGTCAAATGAAAGGTACGAGGGTCTTATTTTTTGCACATTATTATTATTTCATTCTATTTCATTTTTTCTCATTCAACCAAAAATAGATTGCACTATTGTGCTCCAATTGTGAAATTTATTTGGTTGTATAATCTTAATAAACATATGTATACAAAAAAGCTGGTAAAGTTGGATCAAAATAGCATGATTAGTTATTATTGAATGGTTTAATAAGCATTTTATTATATGTGGCCAATTTGCTGTGGATAGCTTTTTTTCCTGGAATGAAACTGTTTTTCCCCACACTCCAAACAAACATGCCAAAGATGAAGCCTCCACTCCCTCCATTTCAGATGGCTTTAATGATTGCTTTCTCACCTCCATTGTTAGTGCAGCTAATACACAAAAACAGGTAAAGAATGGTCAAAACAGGACACAAAGCTGTGAGTGGCTTTACGGTATGGCTTCTTTTCTTAGTGCGCCGACTTTCATCTTCAGAGAAAAGACACAATGGATCTGTTTTGACAGGGATGAAGGTACAAAAACCATTTTTTTCCTCACAAAGCCGCCCAGTCATTATAATGTCCTGACTCATCGCTTGGCGTTCTGCCATACACGCTCACACCGGACGTGGCTCTGTGTAAATTATAGCTTGACTGGTGGAAATCAAATGCAAATTGCATACACAAACAGAGGGAAATCGAGTGGATGTTAATGATATGACAGTCAAAAGTGTTTTGAAATGTCGTCGGGCAAATACCAATTAAGGGGCAAAATGGAGCAACAATATGGAAAGCTTTTTTGTGAACAAATGATGCTGACAGTATATTTTGTACTGACATACGTCTTCCTTGATGTTTTCAATGAGAAATTATGTAAATATTGCAGGCTACATTGAAACATTCTCTTGTTCCATGTACTAAATAGTTTATTTCTGGTCCAATCTTTAGCTTATTAAGTACAATACAAACCCAATATGTCACGCAGTGCACACAAACATCAGATTTGACCCTTCACTAACAAGAACTGCTTTCCTCAATGTCCCTTCAAAATGTCCTTACAGGACGTTTAGGTCTAGTTCAGGTAAAAACTTGTAAGTGAACAAGGGTGGTGTCGTAGAATATCCCAAATATATATATATATATATATATATATATGTATAATTTCTTATGTATGAGCTTTAAAACATTTCTTATCAACACATATCATTTCACATTAACCTTTTATTTCATGATTGCATTTTTTTATGATTTGACAAACGGAAATCCTAAAAATAAAGCAAAGATTAAATGCAGGTTAATGTGGTAAATCTTCAATATGAACATATTTTTTGCAGTAAAATGATCAGCCTAGAGGTTTGAATGTGAAAATAACTCCAGTCAAAAAGAAAGCTGTCTACATTTATAGACTGACACTTTCGTCTCTGTATCTATCTCATGGATGTGGTTTAGAAAATTGAACAGATTCTATTTTTATTGTCCAACTTGACATAGCTCTTACATTACCCCAAGTCTGTCTCCGATTGACTGATCAGGGCTCTTGATGTCGCAGATTTGGGCTCTGTCAAGAAGCTGAGCTGTGTTTTACCTCTCCAGAGATGCCCAACCTAGTAATAGCCAGGGCTAACCAGGCTGATAGATGTGTTAATGTTTTTGTTTCCATCGTAGGCTATTGTATTTGTGAATTGTATTTATTTAAAAGTGACAATGCATTTACATAGTATACATATAAGTCTGCAGAAATACTAAAAAATAAAGGATTATAGCCTAGGTTTATTTCTATCATCTGTCCCCTACCGGGGCCAGCCCAGCTACACTTACAATTTGATAAGCAAATCAACTTACTGAGAAAATCTGTTATTCTCTGTTATTAAAAGAAAGATTAAAATATATCCAGCCTCCAAAACCCACACATATCCATTCTTACCACTTCCTCCCTACTTCCCTCCCGTAAATCCACCACCATCCACCCACAATCCCGTACACCCACAGTAAACCCCTCCCTCCACACCTGGCCCCATACCAATTCGATCAGATTTTCCAAGTTCTAAACTGTACCGCATGTAAAAGATAGTTTCTATAATCTCTGGAGAGCTAGATTTAGTACCCACAGAACTGAAAAGATATAGCAAACTTGTCTTTTTACTAGTAAAGTGAGGACTTTGATGTAAAGTGAGGACCTTTTTGCTAGGGATTAGGTTTAGCACTAAGGTATCAATTAGGGTTAGATGTATACTGGTAAAGGTTAGGGTAGGGTTATGTTTGTGTGAGATGTTTTCTCAATTAACTTCCCCTGCCGTCCAATGGCTTTTGAAGATCAAGGTAGTGCACCCTCACTTGAGACCAGAACCAAACCTGGGCTGCTGGGATCCATCTTTTAGGGTGTATGGTGCTCACAAATGTTTCAAGAGGCCATTGGAGACCTTCTTTTGATTTTGAAATGTGCTGAGTAAGATGCCTGGGCTGTGATTTTGATATGCTGTGCTTAGTAGGTGAGTCCTACTGGGTTGAAAGGTAAGCCAGGGAGGGGAAACAGGGAGGGTGGTAGGTGGGATGATGGAGCATACAAGAGCTAGTTTGGGCTGGACCCAGGTTAGAACCTGTCCTCCTAAGGTGGTCCACCCCATGTTAGAACATTAATGTGGACAAGGTGTATATATTGGGTAGGGGACCATTAGGATTAGGTATATACTGGTAAAAGTTAAAGTTAATTATGGGTTAGGGTCAGGGTTAGGCCATAGAAAGGCTTGAAAATGAATGGAAGTCCATGGAAGTCAAGGCATGATCTTCACTTTATATTTTAAACAAGGATGTGTGTATGTTTGATTTTTATCTATTTATTTTGTGTGGACAACAGGGATAACCAGAGGCTATAGAGGATTGTTATGTAAGGTGAGTTTATTTTTATAGCACTATAAATACCGTATTTTTCGGACCATAAGGGACACCGGATTATAAGCCGCTTTAAATATTCTTCCCAATTGTGTTATACCACTCCGCCTCTCCACATACACAGCTCTCTTTTGAGAGGGAGAGCTATCCGTCTCTGTCTGGAGGATGGAGTACCTGGACTACACTGCCCTGTTTCTAACATAAGGCCAAAATAAACGTAACTTTTATATTAAATTAACTTACTAGGTTTATTGTTGGTAGCACATACTCTGAGCGCGGTCTGCCTTAGGTTAGACATTACAGTCAGGCAATCTTGTAGACAGCACACAGTGCACCGTAATGCTTCAAGTGTCCACTGAGCAGGGAGGCTTTGTTGTTAACCAAAGTTGTACTTGCACATTTTAACAGATTTTTGAGTGCATTGTACAGCATAAAATCGGCCAGCAAGCACAACAAGTACGGTAATCGTATATAAGGTGCACCGGATTATAAGGCCCACCATACATTTTTGAGAAAATTTAAGGATTTTTTAATGCGCCTTATAGTTTGAAAAATATGGTACACAATTATTCAAAGTGCTTTGCCGGTAAAATAGATTTGAACTAACACTAAATACCTAAAAATCACACAATGCACTTGAAAACATGAAATCACGTAAAAAAGCAAATGTTAAAAGTCCAAATTAGAGCAAATGAAATCCAAGACATGATAGAAATGATAAACAATCTTCAGCCGTTTGCTGTCCTGGTATAAATGGGTCAACAGTTTCTGCACATTTCAGGTTTTCAGGTAGTTGGATCCACAACCTGTTGAAGAGTTTGGTAATGTACTGAGTTTTCTCTATCTGATAGCTTGAGCTCAAATGGTCAGAATGTTATGGCTTGTTTTTGGCTGACCATGGGATTAAATCTAAACCACTGCTCCATGTTAATTTTTTAACTCCATATTATTTCTTTGCTGTCTTTACTCATTTAGGCCAACTGGTAGAATAAGTAAAAAGGGATGTTGGGACTCTAGGAGAGTTGAAACTACAGTGCTGTATTAGAGCTGCTTTCACTCACTCAGATGAGGAAACACAGAAGGTGATTAAGCTCCTTGTGGATATGTGCTTGCTTGGATATGACTGTGTGTGTGCCTTTGGGAGCCTGTAATGGAGCCTTAAATTATACATACGTTCTCATTCCATTACCAGTGGCAACTACTAAAGGCTTCCCAGAATTTCCATTACCAAAATGAAGCAGCACACACTCGGTTACAATCCAACTTTCTCTCGCACACGCGTGCATATATAAAATTGAAAGTGCAAATGCTTAAGCAGGACAGTGAATCTGAGCTTCAACTCATTCAGTTACATTAAACTGTAGCAACCTGGGGAGGGCTTCAGACAACTGTGTTCATTTTAACAAACTCGAGTCCATCTGTGACCAAGCAGCTGCCAGCTTGGATTCGCCAGAAAGTGTTGAAATCTGGATGGGTGAAATGAATGAATAATTTTTGCCCTCCCTTTAACAGCCACCAGTGAGACGCCATTGAGAATGGCATCTAATCCTCGTCTCCAACGGAATTGCTCAATGCCCGCCAGCGGTGGGCTCGTCTTCCACAGTAGAGCACCAGTGATGAATAGTTTAGCATAAGAGCACAGTCAAAAATTCATGTTGAGCAGAAAGTCTGGGATTTTATTAAGTGTTTTCTGGGTTGTGGAGGAAAGTAAAAGAAAATGCATCAATCTATTTATCCTTTCTTCATCCATTGGGCGGTTGTTTGCCTGTCCATTCATTTGACTTGTCTGTCCATCCTTCCATCCACCTATCCCATCATCTAACCTTCCACTTTTGATTTATCATCCATCGCTCAACAAATTTGTTTTCATCTTTCTCTCACTCACGTCTTTGTCTTTCCATTCTTGTCATCCACCAAAACCTCCATATGACAATCGTCCACCAATAAATCAATCCATCTATCCATCCTTGTGACAATCCTCCAGCCATAAATTCATACATGCATTAGTCAGTTCTCCTGTCCTTCCTTCCTTCCATCCACCCACCATCTATCCATTCTTTTGTCTTCCATGCATCTGTCTGTTTGGCCCTCAATATACACTCCTGATCAAAATCTTAAGACCAGTCAAAAATTTGCAAGAATTAGCATTTTGCAACACTGAATCTTAAGAAGGTTCTAAGTAGAGCTTCACAATGTTAAAAGGACAAATCAGTGCAAGAGACAAGAACATTTGAGCAGGGAATTGTCTGAAAACTGCATTTACACTCAAACATGATTTTTTCAGCTGATCAAAAGTTTAAGACCATAGTCTTTAAAAGCCAAAAGCTGTGCAAACATCTGGATTCCATGTCATTTTCTGTGAAGTCTTTACACTGTCAAGACCTCCTGATGGCAAAAGCAAAAAAGCTCACTGACTTTGAACGTGGTAGGATTGTTGAGCTGCATAAGCAAGGCCTCTCACAACGTGCCATCGCTGCTGAGGTTGGACGCAGTAAGACAGTCATTTTGCATTTTTTAAATGATCCTGAGGGTTATGGAACAAAAAAGTCAAGTGGTAGACCCCAAAAAATTTCACCAGCTCTGAGCCGCAGGATCCGATTGGCTGTCCGTCAAGACACGGGACGATCCTCTACCCAAATTAAGGCCATTACTGGTGCTGACTGCAGCCCAATAACCATCAGACGGCATCTGCGAGAGAAGGGCTTCAGAAACAAAAAACGTCTTCAAAGGCCACGTCTTCTTCAACGCCACAGAATTGCCCGTTTGGACTTTGCAAGGATGCACCAAACATGGGACATTGAAAGGTGGAAGAAAGTTGTCTTCTCTGATGAGAAAAAATTTAACCTTGATGGTCCTGATGGCTTCCAACGTTACTGGCATGACAGGGAGATCCCACCTGAGATGTTTTCTACACGGCACAGTGGTGGGGGCGCCATCATGATTTGGGGTGCGTTTTCCTTCAATGGAACAATGGAGCTTCAGGTTGTGCAGGGGCGTCAAACAGCAGCTGGCTATGTGGAGATGTTGCAGCGGGCATCCCTCATGACTGAGGGCCCTCGTCTGTGTGGTAATGATTGGGTTTTTCAACAGGACAATGCTGCAGTTCACAATGCCCGCCTGACAAAGGAGTTCTTCCAAGAGAATAACATCACTCTTTTGGACCATCCTGCATGTTCCCCGGATCTAAACCCAATTGAGAACATTTGGGGATGGATGGCAAGGGAAGTTTACAAAAATGGACATCAGTTCCAGACAATGGATGCCCTTTGTGAAGCCATCTTCAACACTTGGAGCAACGTTCCCACTAGCCTCCTGGAAACACTGGCATCGAGCATGCCTAAACGATTGTTTGAAGTCATCAACAAGAATGGTGGAGCTACTCATTACTGAGTCCTTTTTTTTGACATTTTGATTTCTGTTTTGGGGGGTTTTCGGGTTTTTTTGAGCTATGGTCTTAAACTTTTGATCAGCTGAAAAAATCATGTTTGAGTATAAATGCAGTTTTCAGACAATTCCCTGCTCAAATGTTCTTGTCTCTTGCACTGATTTGTCCTTTTAACATTGTGAAGCTCTACTTAGAACCTTCTTAAGATTCAATAGTGCAAAATGCAAATTCTTGCAATTTTTTGACTGGTCTTAAGATTTTGATCAGGAGTGTATGTGTCCATCACCCAACCCCTTTTTCCCTTGTAGGTTCCTCATACATAGCCAGACATCTGAAAATGTATTTATAAAACTAAGCTGACAGGGACTAAGAACTCTGAAGTGAGGTAAAGCATGGAATTCTGTCTTGGAAAATATGCAGGAATCCTGATGTATGCCTCATTTACATTATGCTAAAGCAGATCATCATATATCCCTAGGAGGAGCAGTATACCTTCGTTTATAGATTGTGTTTTGTAAGAAAGATGGTGTTTTAGGCGTAAATCAAAGTTGGCAGGGCAATAAACAGCTTTGCTTTAAAATTTCACCACCATATCAAACATTGGAGACAGTTTCAACAATTTGCCATGAACTGTCCTTCCGATGTGTCCATCCCTCTCCACTTTAGCTGCTTCTCAAAGCATCTTGGGTAAACAGGAGTACCTTGCTGTGTCTGCCCCTCATCAGCTTTCCCGATCAAATCGGACTGACGGGCTCTAAGGAGAGGCTTTATCAGACAGCCGAACGGAGAGTTCCAGTCAGTCGGCGCTGCAGTCATTTGATTCTGGCCATGAGCTTGAGACTACTTCAGACAAGGATTAAATCAACAAACCAGGCTGACCCTGGGTGACTGAGGAAGGCTGCTTACAACTCTGTGGAGAGTATTAGAGCTTTTGCGGAGGGGAAAAAAAGCATGGGAGAGTGAGAGTGGGAAAAATGAATATGAATAAACAAAAGAATATTTAAGGAGACAGCACCAGGGGCAAAAGATTCAGTAAGCAGACATTTTCAACATACCTTTGTTCCTGTTTATGTATAGTATACCATGCATGTTAATAAGTACTAAGATAATGTCACTGAGAGTGGGACGACTTTTTTTTTCTTATCAGTCCCGATTTCAAAGTTTAATTTCCTCAGCTAAAAGACGGAGACACATTCAAGTTTTATGAGCACTAAGTATTAACCGATTCGATGCCACCTTTACAATCTTCACCATGCCGGCCATAGAGTTTTGAATTACAAACTAAACAGGATTAATATCTCTAATGTAGAAACTTTCTGGGTTTATGTAAAATGACACAGACATACAGTGCCTTACAAAGTAATCATACTCCTTCGAATGTTTCACTTTTTTTCCAAACTTTGGACATTTTAGTGCCAAAAGGACCGAGTCACCCCACTAAATCATTGGACACAGGTGTATAAAGGCCTGCGCTTTAGCATGCAGACTGCTTCTGCAAACATTGGTGAAAGAATTGATTGCTCTCAGGAGATCAGTGAATTCCTGCATGGTACCAAAAAAAATGCCACTGCATATCATCTGGACACACATTCCCCTCACTGAAGCATAGTGGTGATTATCTGTGTGCTGGTGGGACAATATAAAAAAACTAAAAGATATCGTAATTTGATCTTACACGTCACCAAGCAGTATATGAAGATGCAACGGGTGCATTCAAAAAGTATTCTATGGATGCTAGATTGTTCTTAAACTTTCAGCAGACACAGCTGCACTGTTTTTGTTTGTTGAGTTAAATATGCATTTTTCTCAAATGTTGTCAGATATTACACCAATTTATGTCTTAACTGCATCTGCATTTATACTGAGACAAAACAAAAACCTTCCTTGAATTAAGGTAGTCTAGTTCTGAGTTGCCAGGAAATAGACATCTGCTACTGACTGTAAACCATTTATTCAGACAGGAGAGGCTGAAAAGGTAAAAGAACAACTAATTCAATAGTAATTATAGTCTGAAGAAAAATTCTAATCAACAGAAAAAGACGTATTGAGCTACGGATCTGGCCCTAGGTTGAGCTGCAGACAATATCTCTTCTGAGTATCTAAATCTGTCACAGAGCTTATTCCTCAATTTGAGCTCTCAGGAGTCCGAGAAGAAGGGGAAAAAAACCTTGCCTGCACTCAATCTCATCCATGGGCAAAGTCATCACTCACGCCGTCATATTTGAATTAGATGTCTAGACGTACAGTTTCGCAAAGGACTCCTCTGCTCTGTCGTCGAGGGGGTTCGTCCAGCCCTTATCCTCTATCAAAATGATCGAGTCCCAGAATGGATCCAAGGCTGAAAATAAATGTGGGTGTAAATGGGGGGATATCCAAAGGGGTTTCCTGGCAGTGGGTTGTGAAAACAAAATAAAGCCTCCTTTTACTGGGAGGTAAATCCTTAAAATGAAAGAGAATAAATTGTTGTGTTAAGATGTGAGGTTTTTTTGAAGCGACAACAATAGGACTTTAAGACAAGGGCAGAAGCTCCCGCTGCTACACACTGCAGGTATTGATGCTTCTGGTTAGCTATGAAAGCGTAATAAAAGGCATTTTCAGTGCAGGTTTGTAGAAATACATATGGCAGTCATTGAACAAATTGGACAAAAAATTTAAATTATTGGGACATAAACTTCAATCATTTAATAATTACTTGGAGGACTGCATATATGTGTAAATAAAGCACACTTTCTATAGATGCACTGTCATACCAAACAATAACACACATCTTGAGGACTATTTAGAATGCCAAATTAACCAAACCATGAATTTTACTGAGCTGTGGGAGGAAGACGGAGTACCTGGTGAAGTGTTTTGAAGTTAAATATGACTGTTGTCCTCTGTTTACCGCACCTCTATAGGCTGGATTAGTCAGCTCATGAGAGAGGGATTCGGGCTTAATTCTCTGGCCGTGCGTGTAGGTGTGACGCGCTGAGCTCTCTCGTTCACTCTGCTACTTTGTTGAGTCTCCGCCGTAATCGATAAATTATTGAGAGAACAAAGACTAACTTTTTTTTTTTTTACCTTAGAAGACATCACGCCTCTAAACAAAAAAAAAACTGTGCAGTAGCTGCAGCAGAGGCATTTCCTCTTCTCCCACGCACATGCACAACACTGTTGTCGTTTCAGCTTGTCGCCATAGGGGGCAGACCTGTGCAAAAACTCTGGAACTTGCGGTATGCTCCTAAGATAATAAACTGGTCTCTCAAGGGTGGTCATGGGTTTTCTTCTTTCTCTTGGTGGTCATCTTCAACTACATTTGATGGGTTTTTGCTTGCACCAATAAGGTCCGATTGTTAGGATCTGATAACTGTGACCTGACACACAGCCGATGGATCACTGCCATTGCTTCCAGTGTTTGTTTGTTTGTGTTTTTTTTTTTTGGTTATGTTCTGTTTTTTACACAATAATAAATGTGCTTTCAAATGTAACTGAGTAAAATACAAGTAAGAGATGAGCTTGTGTAAACTACTTAGAAAAGTACAAAGTACACAAAAACTGTACTTTATTGCAGTAATGCGAGTAAATGTAGCTAGTTACTTTCCATCCCAGCTACTTTGTTAATTAAAGGGGACATGTCATGCACATTGCTGTAAACGAAGCCTCAAGTCATCATTGTTCAATAAGCACCTTACCTCATTATCTGTTATCTGTGACTCTCCTGAACGCTAAAAAAAATGTAACCCTTGTTCATTGGCTGTTTGTGTGTGTGGCCAAAGAGAAATTTTGCTGCGGTGACAAATAAAATATTCTTGATTCTTGAAAATCCACTTTTATAGCCCTTAAAGCACACCATCTAGTGGTGCGCTAAATGAATTAAAAACGACCTCACCGTTAAGAGCAGACTAACTACAACAGAAGCCGTGGAGTATCAAAAATGTGACAGTGTCAACATGTCCTCGATGTATTTGGTACCAAGCTACTGCTAATAGCTACGGTCATTGTGTGACATGTTTTTTGCCACTGTTGCCAAGTCTGCTTGTTTTTTTTTTTCTGAAGTCGCTTGTAAATTCCATCAATTGTGGGGGTTTTTGGGCTCGTTTATGAACGTGCAGTCATTAATTTTGGCTCTAAAATAAGTGACTATAAACACAAAGTCGCACTTAGACTCACACATACCGATACAAACAGAATAGTCAGACAACAACAATGACAACACAGAGCAGAATGGTGTCAGTGAAAGAAAATTAGATCAATTGATTACAAACAATTTAAAGAGAGAGGCAAAGCAGCGGATAAGGAAATTTAGACCATATTTAAAAAGCCAGCAGCAGGCAAGTTAATGTGGACACCTGTTTTGCTTTTACTGCATTGGCCTCCCATCCGTTTTAGGTTTTTAAATTTTTCATTTGTTTTAAAGATCTTAATGAACCTACCCCCTCATCATATTTACTGAGGTTTTCTATATATAGCAGGTCGTTGAGATCAGAGGTCAGTCAACATCTGGACTGTCCAAGCTTTTTCTGTGGCTGTACCTTGACTCAGGAGGCAGTTTACCCTAGATCCTGGATCTATAGCTGAAAAGTTTTTCAGATCAAAACTCAATTTTTTTTGTAATCAAGCAGGCTTTTAATTCTAAAAACTGTGGTGACACTTTTGGTTGCATCAACCTTGTTTTATGTATTTTGCATCACCTACCTTGTGATCAAGCTGCTATTTATGTTTTCTTTTATTCCCCCATGGTGTTTTACTGTTATATGTTGCCTTGAAATGTGTGTTGTGCATTTATATTCAGCCCCTTTATGTTAATATGCATATTTAAAATCCAGTCCAACCAACTGCCTGCAGAAGTCAACAAGTTATTAAGTTGAGTTAACCTGTGTGACAGCTGACGATAAATAGAACTGCTGGGAAGATGGTAGTGGTGGGGTCATCACCAGAGAGTTGGGCTACATCCACACAGAAAGGTTTAAGCACACGGATGAAACTGTACAATGCTGAAATTAGCCCTCATAAGCATCCTATGCCATGTCAGTCGGTGGCGCGGTGACTCTGCAACATAAGTAAAGAAGGAAGAGGAGGAGGAAGAAAATAAAAAAAATGCAGGATAGAGAAAAGAGCCACTTGTGTTGACAGACAACAGGTTGGTCCACACAAACGCAGTAGAAGAGTAAATGTGTTAGTGTAAAATTCACAAAAAATTGAATAGTGCCTGAAACAAATCCGTGGCTCCAGAGTCCTTCATTGTTATCACTTGTGTTAGCCCATGTCTGTTAAGCAATGGATTCAGTCTACATAGGATCACATCCTCACATACATCCTTTCCCACTCTAGGAGCAGGTTTCAGATGTTGTCAGCTTTGTGGTGGCTGCATAAATATCTTTGTCAGATGCAGCCAAAACTTGTCTTTGTGTAGTCAGGACCTTAAAAGGTGGTTAAAGTTGATGGAATGAAGGAAGGAGATAAATACAGGGAAACCTAATAGAAGCTACAGACATTCCCCATTCCCCATTCCAGTAGAACTCCCAAACATATTAACAAAGTTACCTCATAATAAATGGTAAATGTCTTGTACTTCTATAGCACTTTATCAAGTTCAACGACCCCAAAGCGCTTTACACTACAGTCAGTCGTTCACACATTCACACCATGACGGATGTGAGCTATGTTAGTAGCCACAGCTGCCCTGGGGCAGATTGACAGAGGCAAGGCTGCCGTACAATGGTGCCACCGGGCCCTCTGACAACCACCAGCAGGCAATATGGGTGAAGTGTCTTGCCTACGGACACAACGACTGAGGCGGCAACTCGCCAATTGCAGGACCAACTCTGTGACTCCTGTGCCACTGTCGCCCTACTAGTTCAGAACAAAGCACATCCTTGAGTTAGAGGGGCTCAGTCAAAGTTCTGATCTAAATCCAAAATAATTTCATCTGTAATTGCAGCAAAAAAATGTCTCCAAAAAGTACTCACTTAGGGAGGCTGGACACTTGCACACACTGTGCATGCCTTTTGAGTTCTTTTGAACGGTACTTTTCAACAAACACTGGTCTAAGGATCAGACTGAACTGGCAACATGTCTCATCTAGGAGGAAATTGAACCAGGTCTCTGATTAGAGGTGTTTATGCACTTATCCAGTTCTGTATTTCACCTCTCTCCCCAAGAAACTATGCTTTTTATGTATGGTGCATTTAAGTAGTAATGGTGAGCAGGAATCGGTGCATGCGCGTGTGTGTGTGTGTGTGTGTGAGAGAGTACGTTATACGTTGATGCCAGTCAATTAAACAAACAGACACTGTCCTTGGGTAAGCTTTCTGGGTTTCTCCAGAGCCTTGCTTCAATTCAAGGAACACTACAGTTCTGTGTGTTAGATTCCCAGCTGTATAACTGGCTCCATCATGGACGCTGTGCACTGAAAGAGCGAGAGGGGAAAGTAGAGAAGTGAAGGAGGTAAAAAAAAAGATGGATGGAGGGAAATGGAGGATGGGGAGGAAGATACAACACGAGATAGAAACACAGACCTAGAAAAGGGAGGCGAGAAAGAAGACATGGCAAGCGAAGGTATGAATTCACCACCCAACAGTGCCATCTAGTGGTTTTCCCTTTCCTCCATTTCTGCTCATGTCCCTCGTTATGTGTCCTCCTTTATTGTTACTTTCCTTCTCCCCGCAACACGTCCCTCCACGTCCCACACAGTTTTCCCAGACAGGCAGGCTTGCTTATGACACCCGCTGTTAATATGCATGCAGGGCAGTGCTCTGCACCAGTACGGCATGCTAAAGCAGAAATGACTTGTAATCTTCTCTGAGCCCTGCACAGCCTCCCAGACGCAAACAGACAGTGAAGAAGTTGCAAGTCAGAGGGATAAAAAAACACTTATTTCGTCCCAGCTGTCCTCTTACCCTTGTTTACTACTTTCCCACTCTCCCTTCACTTTGTTTTCTCTCCTGCTTTTTCACATCCTCCTATTGTAGATTCTCTTCATCCCCCTCTCCTCCTGAGCCCCACCACCCAGACTGTAAACAGCGGTGATGGATTACTAATTGTCCTACTCTACATGCATCGGGGGGGGGAGACAGCTGGAGGTGGGTGTACCGGGATTTGTAGGGAGAGTCTGTGTGTCTGAATGGGAATCGCACAAGCCGAATAACTAGCAGGTCTCTGGGAGAAAAAAACTGTAACCGGGGTCATCCATATTCTGCAGTGGCAACTGAAGATGATGAGATGCAGCATGACGGTACATGCTGACCTTCAGACTATCATATGTCCTTGATGGCGCATATTCACTTTGATACCTTACCCATTAGTTTTGCTTTGATAGCTGTAATTAGGCCCTTGGGGATCTGTTGCAATCTTCAAGCAATAAACCTCTAGTCCTGCAACGTAAAAGTAAAAGGTTTTACTGCAAAGGTGGATTTCTTAAGTGCTTGCTCAACAAATACGTCCCTACTTTTGATGGAAGCTAGTGGCAGCGTTGACATCCTGCAGTGTGACCGGAAGCAGAAGGGAAAAAAGGATCTAATCAAAGTAGTTCTGTTGAGGGAAAAGTAGTTTTATCAGTGTCATGATTTGGCTTGGATGAACCCGGACAAAGCACGCACACACAGAGCAGTTTTCGAGAGTTTATTGCAAAGGGTGGATGACAAGAACCAGAGTCAGTTACCAGACGGAGATGTAGGATGCAGGAGCTGGCTGACAGGAACAGAGTAGGGAGAAATCCAGAGGAGCTGGGCTGCTGTAGAACCAGGACGATGAACCAGAGAACAACGGAGATGAAGGAGCAAGGCGGTGACAGACGAGGAGCGAGACGAGACGGATCAGAACAGTAGTGATGTTATGTGATGTGCCGAGGCTTTGAGGCGTGTGTCGAGTAATGGAGGTGGCGTTTCCGTAATGCGCGTATCGAAGCTTGCTTCATTTAGGGGAGGAGCCGAAAATGATGACGTCCGAAGCCTCGCTGCCCGGCTGTACCACGTGACTGCTTAGGGAAGTGGCTCAGATTTCGGTGCGGGGTTTGGCAGCTTTAGAAACCCCACAGGCTCCATTCAAAATGTTGATATGCTTGCCCGGACAAGGCGGTTCTCCCTAGGCTCTGCCCCCCGATCCTATTCTTATCTTTATTCTTATGTCTGTCTCTAACTCTCGGTCCAAAGTTTTTTTTGGGTGGAATATGGTTTAGATGGGATTTGATGGATTAACTTTAGGGATCAGTTAGGGGCCCTGTAGACATAAATTGTAGTTAGTTGTTTCTTTAGGACTCTTTTTGTTTTAGGCATAATAATGTTTTTTTCTGTGTGTTCTATAGTCACGATGGCAGACGTCACGGTCTATTCGGACTTTCAACAGCTCGTTCGGGCCTTTGTGCGATTTATTAAGGCACATCATCATTTGAAATTTACAAACAGCCGTCCTGCTAATCCAGTCCCACTAGGCCTGGTTAAACTCCAGGACGGTTTAATTGGGGGGGGTCTTTCCAGCATGTCCCTCCAGATCTACGGATCTAATGAAAAAATACACGGCAGTCAACTGGACTTATTCCACCATTCAAACTTTGGAGGAACACTATTTGGGCCTTATCAAGGAGGCAAGTGCTATCATTGTTTCTTTGCCCAATGTGGATTGGGATAGGGCCCTGACTGTGGCCAAAAAAATGGGCCAAGAGGGATATTTCCAGACTAACACCTAGGACCCTGGATGTGGCTCTTGGAAAATTGGAGAGCCTTCGGGTAAAACAAAGGGGAATGGAGGTGTTGCCTCCCTCTCCTCAGATAAGATTAGAAGAACCAGGCCTTGAACCAGAGGGGGATAACCCGGATCAAGGGCCGAGTGGAGTGGGTTTGGGATCGGCGGATCCACCTGGGGTTTCTCGGGAGGCCTCACCAATGTCGGTGGAGGACTCACAGTCCGGTCCTGTGCCTAATAAGAAGGCTAGACTGGTGGGGGATAAGGAGGATGAGGCACCTAATCCTACAGTTGTAGAGATGCCGGAGGAAGAGCAGGAAGAGGAGCAGGAGGAGGGTGAGGGGAATGTTGTCTGGGACATAGCGGATGGGGATCTGTGGGAGATACCGGATACATCAGTACAGCACCCAGCACCCTTGCCCCAGTGGGTCTCACGGCAGGGTATGGCGTAAGGTCCATCCAGGGATACTGGAAGGGACACTCAGGCTAAGCCTGATCACCCTACACCAGCGATTGAACTTGGGTCATACCTATACTTATACCATGAACATTCGGGGGACAAATATAAGAATTGGACTCTGAGGGCCCAAAGGCCAATCCTGATTTTGGGAGACTCAAATATAGCATGGTTGCCCCTAATTCAAGACCGCAGGGTTCAGGTGGATAGCTTTCCTGGAGCAACACTGGCCCATGCAAGGTACATGCTTAAACATAACACAACCACCTCCAGTCAGGTGCGCTCAGTAGTTATGTCATTTGGATTGAATAATAAGGGTTGTAGAACACAATCCCTTTTGAAGCAGGATGTCAAAAGCCTGTATGAAACCGTTTTCTTTCTTTAAACCCATCCCAAACCTCTTTATTAAAAAAGGGTCTTTGATTTTCACCTTATCCAATTAAGGGACAGAACATTCGGGATTCTATTTTAGTTGACGTTTCAGAATACCATCGCCGGCTCAAGCTTAGAGGTTTTTTTGGGGCTGCACCAGCCACACCGGCACCCCCCTTTCTATCACGGTCTTTTTGGGAACCCCCTGAAAATAAAATACCACAGGTGTTACACCTCTTGTTTAAAGAGGACATCCAATCCATCAGAGGTTTATCTTATACCCGGGATAAACCGAACCTCATGCCCTTGGCGGAACAAGCTCTTTTGGAGCTTCAAAAAGATACGACTATTGTCATTAAACCGGCAGATAAGGGTAATGCGGTGGTCATTATGGACAGGGTGGATTATATACAGGAGGGTTTAAGACAACTACAGGATGATACATACTATATATCATTAGAAGAACCACTGTTCCTGGATACATCTAAAAAAATCCTGGGTATCTTTGAATCCTTACTGCAACAAGGTTTCATCTCACAAAAACAATACAGTTATTTGGTGGGTTCCCAACCACCACGCCCAAGGTACTTTTATTTGTTACCCAAAATACATAAGCCGGCTGACAAGTGGATCGTGCCACACCGGATGCCTCCTGGTCGTCCGATAGTTTCGGATTGTGGAAGTGAGAGTTATGGGGCGGCAGAGTATTTGGACTTTTTCTTTTCTCCCTTATCAAAGCTACATCCTAGCTATATCAGAAATACACAGCACTTCCTGGACAATATCCGAAATATTCGTATTAAGGAGCCTTGCTTTCTCTTTACCATGGACGTGGCCAGTCTTTATACCAACATTGAAATACCGTTAGGTGTGGCGGCCATTAAATGCTGTTTGGAGGCATACCCGGTAGAGGGTCGACCTGACAAGGAGTATAGGATAGGAGGTACTTTTTTATGGGCTTTACCTTTTTGGAGTGTGGGGCTGGAGAATGATGTGCGACGGCCCGTGCATTGCCTTTAACTCTCTAGTCTAAACTGCCCCTGTCGGCGGACGGGGTGGGGAGAGTTATCGAGAAAGTTTTCTCCACCCCCCCGCTCCGCCAGCAGTCATCCGCGCAAAACTTGTCATACGCGCAAAACTTGTTCTCCCCCCCGCTCCGCCGGTCATCTGCACAAAACTTGTTCCGGCCGCCAACTCACCGCCTCGCCTAAGCAAATTCCTGCGGTAAACACTGAGTTTGGATAACAGAGTTTTGATAGTGGTTATTTAGTTTGAGACAGTTTGGTGTTTGGAGAGTTTAGGAGAGAGAGAGATAGATAGATAAGAGATTTAGGAGTGTGAGGACAGGATAGGAGTAGGATGGAGCCGGCGAGAAAGAGGAGGATTTCCTCTATGGAGAAATTGTTGTTTCTTAATAAAAATGTATGAAATCATCCAAGTTACACACGCATTAGCCTATTCACTACCCCCTCCCTAGTTCCACAAGCACTTTCACTGTCCTCTGCCTGATTAAGCCCATGCCATTTTTCTAGAGTCACAGAAAAACATTATTACACAACATGCCATATCACATGACACTACTATTTTGGGAATAATTACACACAGAGAATGCTGAGTACAATCTACAATGGCAACAACCGCAATACCAATCATTTTAGAAGACCACGATGTCCCAGGAGCTTCATTTCAACATGCTTTAATCGAGAAACCCAGCATAGAGCAGCTTTAATTGTTGGTTGAAATGTAGAGAACTCAAAATGAGTGGAAGGAAAGCAGTATAAATAGAAAGGTAGGAGAGGCTGTCCTCACCTCTCTCACAACGGACCAAACGCGAGGAAGAAACCTGCTGAATCTATATAGAATTAGAGCTAATTCTAAGAAAAAATTATCTATTATTATAGGCCTATACTTTAAATTACTATAGAGCTTATTGCAAAAACAGACTTAAAAACAGTTTTTTTCTAGTTACAAAGTCAATCATTCTGCTGTAATCAGACACTCAGATCCCATCTCACCTTCTCTCACACACAAACAAGCATCACTAACCTTGTGAGAAAAACAAGCAACTTGATCCAGGAAAAACCCCACACTGCAATACAGAGGCCACTTCTAGTCATCACAAATGCCTAAATTTAGCATGTTATTTATACACTCTGGGAGTTTTCCTGCTCGTATAATAGTTGTTTTGGTGGATGGGGGGTTGATAACAAGAAACAAGGGTTCAATCGGAAAAGGCCAAGTCCAGAAAAGCGACTTCACGTTCAGAAATAACCCCAAGAAACCTCAACTGCCGACTCATGACAGTTACAAGTGACTTTAGAGAAAAACAAGTCCAAAGTTGCTTATAATAAGCGGACTATGCAACATTGAAGCTCACATGAACATCCTCATGGATCGTACAATGTTTTCATCCCGCTGAGAAAAAGCCAAATAAAGGTAGCCTACCTGCACAGACGCTGCAGTCGCTGGTTTCAGGTCTGGACGTTCAAATGTTGGCTCCTTACGACCGAGGAAATGTAGAGACCACATTTAGGTGTCTTTGGTCAGTGTCAATAGTAAAGTCTTCTCGGTTACAAGTTTGTACCCAATACTGACGTTTCTCGCCAATCCTTCCTGTTTTGGAAAATCAATGAAAAAAATCAGATCACAAGTCACTCTAGCAGACACCAAAGCAGCAGTGTTTTGTTGTTGCCATAATATTGTCAGTTAAGGCGATATTCAGGACACTATTTGACTCAAACAAGTAAACTATTCAAGCTTTACCGCTCTGCTTATACAACCACAAGATGGCCGCGACGCATGCGCACTGCACAGTTCTAAATTTAGTAATTTGACGTAATTTGAGAAATGTCCTATTGAAGCAGTATGTGTCCACGTGTATTGATGGAAAGTTAAGTAGAGGAACAACGTTTGGTTGGTGATTGTTAGTGAGCGAGAAAAGGAATTCTATGGAGTTAGTTTCCTGTCAAAAGGTTGTACACAAAAAAATGTGTTGCACACAAATTAAACTTGTTTTGCACACAAAAAGATATGTTTCACCCAAAAAAATTGTTTAGCAAACTGTCCCCAAACGTTAGACTCAAAATATCATTTATAAGTTTCCCCCGGAACGCTGGAGATAGGCACCAGCAACCCCCGCAACCCCATGAGGGATTAAGCGGTTTGGAAAATGGATGGATGGATGGAAGTTTCCCCCGAGTACAAAACGGTCTCTGCTCGCACAAGACAGCCTCTGCTCGAGTAGGAAACAATTGCACACCCTCTGCGGTAAATTTCTGTCAAAAGTCACGCAAGAGTTGTTGTTGTTGTTCAGACTTCCCGACAGCAGGGGGCACACCCGAAAAAAACTGAAACGCGCAGGTTTGGCTGAGGAAGGAAGACGTGATATCACAGCTAACAGCATCAGCATCCCACAGGTAAGTTTCAAAACTTTCCCCGTGAAAAAGTAATAGCTCACTATGCAGATAGATCATGTAAGATTTCAGTTAAAGGCACTGTTTAGTTTTATCTCTGATTTAAAAATGCTGTGTAACGGACTTTTGAAAAATAACGTATTTAAACCATGATTTGATCTTTAACTCTCCTTTCAGAATTGAACGTCTTTGGAGAGACGTGTGGTGTGCAGGAACTAACACAAACTACAATGTGCTGCACTCACGAGAGGACAACAGTTTGCTTGACCTGTCAAATATGTTAGATAACTTCTGTTGTCACTATTTATTTGTCCCAAGACTACATGTAAGTTTTGACACCATCAGCAGTGGCTGGGATAACCATTCACTCAGAACTGAAGGGAATCTAACACTCAATCAGTTATGGGAGATGGGAAGCATCCAGCATGCTGTGGTAGAACCAGAAATCACAGAGGTAAGATGGATTTTTTTGTGCTTGCTATTAGCTATAGTTTCTCACATTAATGCGTATATTTCAAACCAGAAAGGAATTTATCTGATCATTTATCTGATCACTCCAATACAACAAAACATTGAGTCAGTGGCGTATTTAGGCCATTTTTAGGGGTGCTCAAGCACCCCTAAATCTTAGCTCAGCACCCCTAAAAAAAATTACTGATTCAGAGTATTCCTGCGTGTCGGTTCGGCTCTGCCAGACGTGCGTATATGCACAGGTTTGCCCCGAGCGCCTCCGTTTGAAGCGCTCGGCGTTACCACGGTGTCATTTCAACGCTGCTGTGTGCAGCTCCACTGCCTGCTTTTTCTTTCCTGTCCCTTTAAATCTGCAGCACACCGGACTGTGCTGTGTGCTGTTTAAGTCCACTCTCATTGGTTGTGCTGCCTTAAATCCCGCTTTCCCTCTTCCTGATTGGCTGT
The DNA here is from genome assembly GCA_037039145.1 of Fundulus diaphanus. Lineage (NCBI taxonomy): Eukaryota > Metazoa > Chordata > Actinopteri > Cyprinodontiformes > Fundulidae > Fundulus > Fundulus diaphanus. Next base: position 23,035,692 of record CM073139.1, read on the forward strand.
TTTCTATTGCGTGTGTGTGCCTGCATGTTCGTGCCTGCTCGGAGCGCGAGATTAAAGTTTTGATTACCACAATTAATACTAGGCTACGAAACTAGTCCCAGTTAAGAAACTAAATATTATCTGCACTAAAATAGCTGAAAGCCACTGAGTGCAGTTCTGTAAAGAAGCAGGAGAGACTGTTTTGATCTGTTGAACTGGAGAAATGTAAGTAACCAACGTTAGCATCTCAAAATAGCATTTAATTCTGAAGTATGATACATTTTATCAACAAAAACCTAATCTCTTTTATAAAACTAAATATTCTGTGCCAGGCAGGAGTTCTGAAGACCGCTGGAAAGACAAAGACTGTAGACTATCAAAAAGTCAGATTCTTAGCCACAGCCGCCTGAAAAATAAAAGGTAAGGGTTTCCCTTTTACCAATATTTCATTGTTATTATTGTTTTCATTTATTGTCAACCATTTGAGGCAGTTCAGGCATAAATAGCAGGTGTTATTTCTTTTGCATAATATACAGTATAAGAACACTAGATGCCGCCTAAACAACTGCTATATTTTGTTTAGACTTTTGCTTAGTTATAATAGCATGATTAGGATTCCACAAAATAATAGTGCTATTTCTACTTCTAGAATTAGGATAAAGACAAATAAAACAGAGGAACACTATTTACATTGGTTTAATTGTACATAGATTTCCACACTGTCCATTAGTAAATTAGTACAAACCAGAGGCGGAGTTAGACATTCTCATCATCAGGGGCTTAGCCCATAAAATATTACATTATTACAAGGGTAATCTGGTACACCAAAAAGTAAGCAATTATTTAATCTGTTGATGTGGTCGCAAAATGTATTTAATATAGGCCTTTACATATTTTAAATTTTAATCTGCTGTTCTTTAATAGTTGTACTAGTATATACCAATAGTATATTAATTTGTTCTCATTTCCATGATGAAATGGACAACCACTCATGTAATAATTCAGTTTTGGTGTCACCCATCTTACTCAAAGTACAGTATTGGGTCCTCCATGCTGCTTATGTATAAAGGTTTACTGCACATTTAAACATTGACATCTCACTGAAGTTAGGCAAATAATTAGTTGTCTGAGAAGATGTAGGTAAGGAGAAGCTGTTATCTACACTGCAGATATATGATGTAAGAAATGTGTTTGGAATGTTAAGATAAATTACATGAAATGGACTAAAGAGAGTAACTACAGTTACAGTTGTACATTTGTTGTTTGAATTTAATATTTGTAATGCTGTCAGTGTCAGTGACACTTCTACTTCCGGTGCAGAGTAAATACATGAAATTTATTTGCAGTCCCTTGAATGTATAATTTTGCTGTGTTTTATGATACAGAGAGAGTATCTTAGATAAAAAAAAATAAGGGTGGAGTTTATCTCTGCGCATTTCTATATCTTCAAAAGAAAATACAGGATAGACATTAGTAATAGCAGCCCTTTTTTCAGCCAGCTGACAAACACTGTGCAGCAAAAGGTTTTTGTGGGCTACCAGGTTTTGCTCTGTTAAGCCAGAGAAAATTAAATTTCAAGAAAGCTAAGTTAGTTTTTTGTCTTTAGGGAAATTATTCCTCACTTTTACCAATATAGCCAGTTTAACTATTGCCATCATGCAGGTTTTACAAATGCACAAGGTTTTATCGCATGAAAACATTTCAATGTGTTTGTCACTGCTTTTGGATGGGCCTATATTGTAGCTTGTTTGACGAGCTTTAGCTAAAAAAGGAGTCAACTCTAAGAATCTTACATCTGGACTAAAAATGGAAAGCCTGTTGTTCATTCCAGGAATCACAGTCAACACTGGGGGCTAAGCACCCCTAAAGGTCAGATCCTAGAATCGCCCCTGCATTGAGAACATCAGAGAGGTGGCATGGAAACTGGTTTCTTTGAAATGTCTTTATTATGGTCCTTCAAAATAATGAATGGATTTTGGAGTCTTTTTTTCAATCCTTAGCTCCATGAATTCAATTATATTAAGTAAATTATAGCAACAGAATTATGGCCTCTTTTTTATTCTCTATATATCTCTATCTTTCTTGCAGGGACTCTGCCTGCCTCATATTGACTGGGATGACAGTGGACTGCTTGATGACCCACACTGTGGGGTCACTATTCCTGAAACTGGCAATGTGTTGAGCCTCGAACAACTGGTAGCACTGAGGGCAGCCATGGATGCACTGGGACATTCTGAATCACATGGCTCAGATATATATGTTGCTACTGTCCAGTATGACCAACACTTTACGAGTTTAATCTTATTGTGGTTACCATTGTTGCAAAAGGTTTTCAAGTAGTAAAATCTAGCCAGGAAAATGTAACTAAGTTAGTGTGTTTACTGAATAAAAATGTAGAACTGCTGGGATTGTGATAGTAAATGTGTATGGTACTGTATAAACCTTTTAAAAATGCTGAGGTTATTGAAAAAAGGGGCACATGGGGCTGTTACTAAAACTGAGGATGCAAACATTGTGGGACAATTAAACAGTCCTTTATTTTCCACACTGCATAATAAATATACCCTTTGATAAAGTCTTTATTTCCAATTTCTACCAATATTAATCAAAGTCAATACACCTTTTCCACAAGGATTGCTATTATTGTTGAAATTAAGACTGAAAGAACTCCATTAATTCTCCAGGTTTTTCCCACTAAACAATCCATGTTTTACCATAAAACGGGCTGTATAAAAAAAACTGGCTGATGAAATGGATGAAGCCAAAAACAGGACTATGAAAAACTATTTCTGCATGTAAGACTGTCAGTAAATTTAGAACAATGTCAAACCTGGCCTTTTTTTTCCTAACCTTTGTGTTCAGCCTAAACGGCTCCACTAAGAGCTATGAACGACATGCTGCAACAGTTACTGATCAAAGTAGTTAATACTGGGAACTAAAACAGTTACATATCGAGATTATTTTTAAACAAGCCCAAATCCTCTGTCGTGTGTTTAAAGATTACATCAAATCCTGAATTGTTCAAGTCTTGGTAGTCTTGAGGTGGAAGTTGCCGTGTCTCAAAGCAGGTTGATGACCTGGTAGATTACCATGGCTACCATGGTGAGAGTTCATGTAGGAGCCTTCCATCCAACCCAGAAATTTGATAGCCTTCACCTCATCAGTGGATGCTGGAAAACAGATATGTGTTAAGGTTATGTAAAGAATAATACTCCTCTTAAAGAAAAAAAATAAATCACTACTAAGATGAAAACAAACTTTTCAAGAAAATATCTACCCATGTGGCCAGTTCCAGCTGTGGTTTTTGCCATGGCCAAACCAAATATGTGTTGTGCACAACAAATATTTGCAATTGGGCACACATGACCTCATTTTTACTTTGAAGAAATTAAGGAGTTAGAAAGGTAGGAGATATAATCTAGATCTGCTGCTATATGCTTTACTTGTAACATTCATATTTGTGTTAGAAAACGCAATTTTTAATTAATTTCCCTACCAATTTTCATATAATCAATATCCACTCGTTGCAATTATTTTAAATTGCTTAAGAATCCGTTTTGCACATGAGCATTTATGCATTGGTTTGAGAGTTTTAGGATAAATTACCAAATCCAAACACCAATTTAGGTTTACACCAATAAGAACAATATACAGTCATTTGAAAACAACATAAAAACCACATTATAATCTGTGAACAATGCATTTATCTGAGTATCCACTCAGGTACTATTTATTTGACATAGCACAGTAAAGGGAGACGCCAACCACAGGGGTTACATCACAAAGCAAAAGTTGTTTTAGCATGGCGTTCAACATAAGGCTAGCTTTCATTAGAAAGCAATGAGGTTAGAGGTGTGGACAGAAAATTCCGTGGAGGAGTTGAAGGTAGCCTTAGAGAGCCCTAACTGGGAATTTTCAACGATTCTGAAGGCCTTCAACGAGAGGGTTGATGTGATCTCCTTCTATATGTTCTACTTAAAAAACTCAATCAATCCCACAAAGCAGGTCACAGTTTTTCCATATAGTAGACCCTGGTTTGAAAAAGCCCAGATTTACTGCCTTGCTGCCTTTTTACAGGACAAGGATGAGGAGAAGATGGAGACTAAAAAGCAGCCAGGCATGAGATCAGAAGGGCCAATCTATAACATAAAAACAATAGAGAAACTATATATAAAACTATATGGAATGGCATGAAAGCTGTGAGTGGATGGAACATACAGAGGAGCAGATGGAAACAAGTGGGAGAGATTTAAGAATCAGTTGGAGCTTGCAAATGCAATCAATGAGAGTACGGGGCCAGCCTGACCCATTGAAATTTGCTTACCAGGCACAGAGCTCGACCATCTTGAGAGCACACATACACATATGCAGGGCTTTTAGTTGTGGATATTAAGCTTTTAATGCCATTCAACACCACATATTGGTGAGCTAACTCCTACACATTTTTTTATCTCAATTTTTACTTGGGGAAATGGATTTTAGATTTGTCAACGTGTAGGCTGCCCGCAGTAAGGGAAAACGGTGTCCTATCCAGGAAACAGCTGTCATCCATAGGGTCAACTCTGGGGTGTGTCATCTCCCATTTCTGTATATTTTGTACGCAAATGACTTCTAGGGTGCCTATAAAAGCAATCACCTCAAGTTTGGAGTTAACACTGTTATGGCTAGCCTGCTGCAGGAGGCAGAAATCCAACATGCTCCCGACTACTGTGTGAAGTGGTGTAATGACCCTTACATGAAGTTGAATAACAATAAAACAAAGGTCATGTTTATAGACTTCAGGAAAACTCTCCACCTTGCTGCACCAACAACAATCAAGGGCTCTCAAGTGGAGTACTTGTGAACAATGGAGGACAATTCCTTCAATTTTCACCAACACACCTTAGAAAACTGCAAGAACAGCCCACAAAGACTTTATCTTTTAAGCCAATTAAATCTTTTTAGTGATAATAAAACACTGATTTTACTCCATAGCTCCTTTTGAGTCAGTTTTAACATTTGATTTTTCTGTGTGGTATGGGAACTTAGTATGGAAGAACTGCCTGTCTTGTTAAAACTGCTGGCAAAATAATTGGCATGGAAAGTGTGGAAATTGTGTTGCCATGTGTGGATTATGATTTGACTATCTGACTGTTGCTGTGCAGGAAATTTCCCCTTGTGGGACAATGAACAACTGAACTGAGCTGAACTTGATATTTTCAGGTTTTAGTGTTTTTTTACTGTTTTCTCTAAGCCTTAGAGATGGCTGTGTATGAAATTCCCAGTTGATTATTAGTTTCTTAAATACCCAGGCCAGACCGTCTAACACCAACAACCAAGTCACATTCAAAATCACGTTAGTCTGCTTTCTTCCTTTCGCTGACACTTGGTTTGAACTTCAGCAAGTCATCTTTACCACTTCTAGATCCACTGAGATCCTGGCATGTAATTGGCCTATTTGTCATTTATGTTAGCAAGCAATTAATCAGATGTTCCTAACATATTGTCTAAAACAAACACATGGCACAAACTTGACAAGTACATTAATATTAGGACATCATCTTTTTGTGGAGCCACTTCAAATATCAACATTAAAGATCAAGTTTCTCTTTTTCCTCTTTTGTGAAACACCACAAACTCAGATTTCTTCCCACATTTTTTTTAATGCTGACCCAACAGGACCTCTCCCCATACTCCTCACAAAAGTTGACAAACTTGCACCCACTTGCCCTCATCATAAATTTCCAAAATGTAGTGGAAAGGCATTACTATTGATACAAGCAGCATTATTATTCAGCAGACTGAATCTATCATTCTGTTTCACACTATAGTGTCAAAGAATACAGTCCTCTGGTTCAACTTCTGGGTAAGGTTTCCCTTGTCTTTATGAATTGATGCAGCATAACTGTCCTTTAATATTCCCAAGGCGACACATTTTACTGCTTCAGCACCAGTTGGGATGTAAGTTGTAAAGATTGTTGTACAGTGCAGCTGTAATATCCATAAAATCTTAATGCTGCACTAAAAACGAAGCTTGACTCAGCACACCATCACTCATAAACATCTCTTTATCTTCACCTCCTCTTGCTTCCCTCCTCTTTCTGAGTGGTCACATCACCCATCATTCAGGAGACATTATCCAATGAAGATCTTATCTTGGAGGATTTGGCTTCCTGTGCTGGAAACAGTTAATTGTCTCAAGGAGTTAGATATGCATCATTGATACTATCCATTTGTTCCTGGCTATTCTAAATCAATATTTACATAAGGTGTCACTTTGTCTTGTTATCTACTTGCTTTGTATCCTCTCCTTCTGGCAGACTGGATGGACCAGGAGTGGTGCTAAGTGTGCTTGTGTGAAGATTTCCAGCTCAGATTACCAGGAAGGACACGTTTGCATGCCTAAAATCAGGTCACTGATTGAAATCACAAACTTCTCCTAAAAAAGTTCCTTGAAAGAAGGTCTGAAGTCGACGAAACCAAAATTACTCAAACCTTTCCCCAATGTAAAACTGTGCCTTGGATGCATGGATGATTGATTGATGGTGTGATCGACTGATTTTGCTTGCAAAGAGAAGCCTCCGTTCTCCTCTGGCAGCTACTGAGCAGCACCGCTGTTCGGCAAATGTCATTCATAATTAAAACATACAAAAAAGATGAGTTCAGCTACAGGAGTGCAGGCACCAGCATGCCCAATCTTCCCAACTTCTTTTGAGCAATGAGGATTGACCTGATCTACCATCACCCTGCTTCTCAAGGGAAAAAAAGAAGTAGGGTGTAGGTGGGAGGGGGCTGCTTCTCTGAGCTGGTGAATAATTCAAGCACACAAATGCAAACTTTGGCTGCTTCCATGCAGTTATTTTGAACCGCTTCATGTTTGCTTGGTTGGGCGTATACACATTAAAATATTATTCACTGCAAAATGCATATAATGTGCAATGTGTAATGTAATGGGATGTAATCTCTTCTAACCAAATAAGCTTCAACACAAAGACTGAAAGGATAGCATGAGTTGTGCCCAAGTCAAGGCAAGGTCTTTATACATGTGAGAATTGTAGGACATTGAGGCATTACAGCAGACAGGTCCTTGCAAAAGCATTCATCAAAATATTATGTGATAGACGACAAGTAGTGCATAGTGATGAGGTGGAAGGGAAATTTCAGTTTTGACATTTTTTGCAACCAAAACTTTTGAACAGTTTGGTCTAAAATGTACATAGGACCTCTTACTCTGATACCTATAAAGAAAAAAAAAGAAAATCCAATGCCATAAATTGCCTTCAGAAGTCACCTAATTAATTTAGGGTGTTTTTTGATCACAATATACCGTATTTTTCTGACCATAAGGTGCACCGGATTATCGTGTCTATGTCCACACTATGTCCACATGTGTGTGTGTGTATATCAGTATAAACCCATGACTGTCCAGTAGCCCCGCCCCCCAGCCATTAGTCTTTGATGGTGTGTTTCTCAGCCAGTTCAGTAGAGCACTGTTCCAGGTCACAGGTGTCATGGAAGGACAGGTAGCAGGGGAAGATCGTCCTATTTACATAACATCCAGGAGAGTTTGAGATACCAGCCTTCAAGGCTGGCGAGCCAGATAGTAGCACATTGTTTTGAGGCAGGCTGACTGCCAAAATTTTCCATTTGCCTTAAAGACTTTCTGGTATGTCTTAATGGCGTCCAATAACAGCCAAATCTGTGGTCTTTCCACCATAGGCCGTCTTAGAACTTCTCCAAGATCTATCCCATCCTCTCAATGAGTTCAGATCACAGCCGGCCTGCAATTCCTGTGCAAGGATTTGCAGAAAAAAGGCTCTGAGTTACAAAGCAACATAAAAAAGTGTCCGCCTTTCCCGAGAGCCAGAAGAGAAATTTAGGGCTTTGAGAGACAAAAATACCCTCTTTAAGCCCTAAATTTGAACTAAGCGAGGCAAACTGTGGAGCAGATCAGACAGTCTTGTCTAAATTCCACTGCAGTCCCAGTGGACTGTTGATTTTATTTTTATTTATTTATACCAACACCAGTAGAAGAGTGGAGCCCAGCCTCAGAAAACTTTGTGTGCAACTAGGGTGAACTACTGGCATAGAAAGTTGCAAAGTCATAGTAAGTGAACAGGCCCCTTTAAACATTTCACTGAGCTCTGTTCAGTTCATCATCCAAAAATTATTATGGCACAACCCTAAACCTACCCAGACATGCCCATATATCTCAACAGACATGTCAGGCAGAGAATTAATCAAAGAAGCAGCCAAATCTGTTGACTGTAATGGCCATGCACTACAAAAATCTGATATTTTGGAGATGAGGCAATAGGAGCAACATGTGAGGAGTCCAGTAACTGACAGAAAACATGTAGAAGAACGCGTTCTGATTAGAGGAAACCAAATCTGTACTTCCTGGACTGTATGCAAAACACTTTGGTGGAAGATTAACACTGCACATCACAATGAACATACCATACATTTGGTGAAACATGGTGACGAATGCATCAAGCTATAGAAATGCATTTCTTCTTGCTTCAAATGGTAAGCTACTAAGAATGGATTGGGAAGATGCCTTTGCAAAACACATGTACAGAATCTCACATTCCTGTCAGAAGTATCTTTTATTCAATAAAGGTCTTTCACTATTTTGTTTTCTTTGGTCCAGGCATGCAAACTTTGGCTTCATTTCAAATAGAAGTATTGATAAAAATGTCATCTGAAGCCCAACATTTCCTTCACAAAATGTTACCGAAAAGTGGTGGCTTTCTGGAATGATAAATATTGACAAAATGCGTCACAAAGTTTTAAAGAACATAGAATAATATATTCTTTCCTTTTTATACTAAATCTTTCACCTTTTTTGTGTAACTTGTCAAAACAAACTGCAGCAAACCAAACAAAAACAAAAATTTCTTTCTTGAAATGTCAAGCTGCCATGGTAAAATCTCTTCATTGTTTACTATTTACCACCAGTCCAGACTCAGACAAAATGACTTGTCACCAATAATATGGTTGTGTACACAGATTGGAGCGTAGTGTTGACAAGTCAGTCACTGAGTGTTGCAAGCAACATGAGAGCTTTTGTTTCACAGCATTCTGATCTTGGTAATCAAGGAAGAAGGAATTCCAGAGCTTGTCACTTTGCTGAGACATTTCTTCCCATACAGCTGAAACTCTCCTGAAGCTGAAAATTTAAGTGCCTCCAAAGTACAGTAGACTCTTTGAAGAGGAGGGGTAAGTGAACTATAATTGCCATCATCTACACACTGAAGCCCTTCATTTCCCCTTGCAGTCCAGGAAATTCAACTTGACATTCTAAGACACATCAAGCACCCTTTAGACCCTCGGTTTCCATCTGCTACTCCCTACTTTGTCTCTTTCCCTCTCTGATAGTGTGGCCTTGTGCAACAAAAAGCATCCACTATTACATTTAGATTTTTATGGAAAGAAGGGTGGGTAGAGAAGAATTTTATGCCTTTAACTGTCCGCTGAATCTCAATAAGGGAGAGGAATGAGCAAAATGGTGTTGCCCAATTTCTTCTGTCCAACAGCTCTTTGTGGATATACAGTTGTTCTTTTTTTGCTGCCTTCTCGTGTGTTACAAATAGAGAACAGAGAATGGACGCACACACTGAATCCTGCACGCACATAGCTTTGCTGTTTTGGTCACTACACCCAATGGGCAAAACAATGAGTCAGTGCCTTAATCGTATTGTCAGGGGATTGATGCCCAGTGAATGGTTTTCTTACCACAGATATAAAAAAGGAATAAAGACAGAAGAAAGAGGTCTCTCTCATCACTACAAAAAAGAAGGTGCTGCTATTGAACCTCTGCAACTGGTTCCCTGCAAACTCATTATTGTTCTTGCCGCTGAGAAGAGATGGCCTTATTATTCTCCTGTGCATAACAGGAACTCATAATGGGAGATTGCTCCCAGTGTTTATGGAGTTGGGATAATGCCTAGGTGCTTCTTGTCTTCACCTTTGGCACACTCCTTTCTCTCCTAATCCAATCATTTAGGTATTTGCAAGCTTATTTTCCTTGTTAGTATGTCTCACTCCACTGGGAAGCAGTGGATGGGGGGTGTTGGGTGTGGATATTTGGGAAGGATTAATGAAAGGATGTGGAGGTTGGGAGACTGACTAGTGAAACAGACATACTAAATCAAGTTGGATTTGTTCCCATTTCTGTCTGTCTTTTTTTCAGCCTTACCCCCTCTACTCTGTCAACAAGGCATAAATTATTAGCCAAGCTGTCATTACAAGGAACTAAAGTTTGTACATATGAGGATTTCCAAATGAAGAAGGGATAAACTTATTTGGGTTGCTTATATATATATATATATATATATATATATATATATATATATATATATATATATATATATATATATATATATAGAGAGAGAGAGAGAGAGAGAGAGAGAGAGAGAGAGAGAGAGAGAGAGAGAGATCCTTTATCTTTAGGGCATTCAAAGCAAAGATACAACCATTATAATTCCTTCCCTTAAAGGAAGCTCTAACTTAAGGCTTAAGGCTCTTTTCTTCATTGGTTCCTACACACATTGCCCACTTTATCTTCCTCATGCTTGTCAACACTGATGGAATCTCAGCCAATCACACCCCAACAACTCAATGCATCTAGATGTTTTGAAGACATCTAGCTGGAGTTCAAACCGAAGATCAGAATGGGGAAGAAAAAGCTTTAAGTGACTTGAACATAGCATTGTTGTCAGTGTCAGATGGGCTGTCAGAGTATTTCAGCTACTGCTGATCTACTAAGTATGTCTTGTGTCTCTGTTGATATCGCTAGAATATATTTAATTTCTGAGACGGCTAGCTGCTGGACGTTTTTATCCCACTGGGAGGAAGTTGCAGATAAAGAGGGGTATCCATAGACAGAGCAAGAAGAGGAAAATCAAGAGTCTAGGACTAAGAGTAGGGACTTTGAATGTTGAGAGTACAACAGAAAAAGCTACATAGTTGGTTGACACGATGCAGAGGAGGAAGGTGGACATACTGTGTGTTTAGAGACCAAATGGAAAGATAGCAATGCTAAAAGCTTTGGGCCAGGATTCAAACTGTTCTACCATGGTTTACTTGGGTAAAGAAATGGTGTAGTAGTTATCCTGGAGGAATTTGTACATTTCCTGGAACTAAAGAGTGTCACATGGAGTAATGAGTATGAAGCGAAACATTGAAGGTGTAATTGTTGTTAGTGGTTATGTCCCATATATAGGGTGTACGTTAGAGGAAAAGGAGAAATTCTGGAGTGAGTTAGATGAATTGGACACATTGGAACTTGGAACAAAGGTGATGTGAAAATGATGGTACCCATGACAAGAATGGACAGATGGTAGTAGAATTTGCAAAAAGGATGGAAATGATAGTATTGATTACTTTCTTGAAGAAGAGACAGGACAGGGTGAATTACAAGAGCAGAGGGAGAAGCACACAGGGGAATTACATTCATGCAGATGATGTAACCTGAAGGAATTCAGTGACTTCGGTAGTGGGGTGACAGTGAGTTAGGATGTTTGTCCTGTAACTGGAGAGTTGCCGGTTCGATCCCCTGCTCCGACCATCTTAGTTTTTGTGTCCTTGGGCAAGACACTTCACCCACATTGCCTGCTGGCGGTGGTCAGAGGGCCCGGTGGCGCAGATGTATGACAGCCTTGCTTCTGTCAGTCTGCCCCAGGGCAGTTGTTATGGTGTTATTTTGGTGCTACCCACTTGAACGCACAGGCACCAAACTGAACATACAGTGAGACTGTTATTCGGCATTTAAATTTCACACACGTACACTCAATACCTGTCTGGCGCACACTCAACTCTCAAAAAACTGTTCTCTGCCAACTGTCCTCGCGTTGGGTTCCATTTCTGCGCATGCTCAGCTTCTCTGCACTTGCACGCGACCTGTTCTTTGCATGCTCCACACCAGCTGTGCGCTCGGCTGTTGCTGTGCTCGTAACTTCAAAAACTGTTCAAACCACCAGCCAATCAAAGACACGTCTTTTTCATGCAATCAGAGCATTGCTTGCAGACGCTGCATTTAAATGAATGATTTAAATGCATTTTCTTTGCTATTTTTATTTTTTCCAGCTTCTGGGAGGTGATGAAAAAGTTTCTTTGGTTTCTACTAAAGGAATACCTATACTATATACTTAATAAACATTTCATTAAGACATAATTCTAACGACTGCAGAGCCATGCTTTTCAGCTCTTTCATTTAAAATACTATCTTCAAAGCTTCTCATCAAAGAAGAAAGCTAACTCTACGGTGACAGACTGTGTCTCTGGAAAAAGACAGTTGAGATGCTAAATACATTTTTTTCTTTGCATCATTGTAGCAACATTTCAGCTCTTCAGACAACTATCTCCTCCAACAATGTCACTAAACAAACCACTCGAAGAGATTTTTCTTCATGGTCTCCTAGACTGGCAGGAGGCTGCTAGATGTGTTGCCTTCAGTATACACACATACAATCAGGTCAAAGCCTTTCCCCACAATAACAGTTAAATGCAAAACACTGTAAAATGCTCTAGTGCTTTACAGCTCCATGACGTCCCGTGCCAGAACAGTCATCTCAAACTGGCACAGTTGTGAACACCCAACAGAGAAGTGGCCATAAAAGTCACCTTTATTGCCACCCACTTTCCACTTTGTCATCTGCTAATGAAGGCCAATAGCCCCAGAGCAAGCAACAGTCAATCTCAATAATGCAAGTTAATCTTGTTGGTTTAAGCGTGATTAGGTGCAGTATGCTACTGTCATGTCTGCAGGACAAAGTTCTTTGAAACTGGTATAGAAAGAATGATTAGAATGATCTTTGTTATAATGCATTTTAGTTGACAATTCATCTTAACAAATCAGTTGTGAAATATATAGAAAACTGTTATCCTGTTATATTACGACCAATAATGTAATTGGCTAATGGCATAAGGATTTAAATACAAAAGTGAAGTAATCATTTTTGGGAGATTTTAATATAAGCTGGATGGACGATAAATTGAAAAAATCTCTTAGAGATCTGACAGCAAAATTTGTTTTTCACCAGTTAATCAATGGTCCCTCTCGTATCACCAAAAACAGTCAAACCTTAATAGATTAAATTTTTTCAAATAAACCTGGTCGATTCATAAAAGCCTATAACTTAGTGTGCGGCTTATCCGACCACAATATCACTCTCATTGCAAGAAAATTACCTCAAAATCGTTTTGTCAGTTGTTACAATACACAGAAACAGATTATAATACAAATTCCAAGAACGGATGTACCCCAATTTGAGGCCAAATTAGCAAGGGTCAGTTGGGATGATGTTTCAAACCAGAATCGAATAAATGATTGCTACAATACATACAGGACTGTCTCAGAAAATTAGAATATTGTGAAAAAGTATACTAGTAGGCTATTCAACTAATCACTTGAATCGCCTAATTAACTCAAAACACCTGCAAGGGTTTCCTGAGCCTTGAAAAACACTCAGCTTGGTTCAGTAAACTAAATCACAAGTATGGGGAAGACTGCTGATCTGACTGCTGTCCAGAAGACCATCATTGACACCCTCCATCAGGAGGGTAAGACACAAAAAGAAATTTCTCAAAGAGCAGGCTGTTCACAGAGTGCAGATTCAAAGCACATTCACAAAAAGGGTGTTGGAAGGGGGAAATGTGGCAGGAAACGCTGCACAACCAAGATCTGCACCTGCCCACAGTGCCAAAACCACCAGTAACTGGTGTACTGATCATGGCATTACTGTCCTTGATTGGCCTGCCAATTCCCCTGACCTGAACCCCATCGAGAATTTGTGGGGTATTGTGAAGAAGAAGCTGAAAGACACCAGACCCAACAATGCAAATGAGCTAAAGGCCGCTATTGAAGCATCCTGGGCATCCATAACACCTCAGCAATGCCACAGGCTGATTGCCTCCATGCCACGCCGCATTGATGCAGTAATCTGTGCAAAAGGATTCCCAACCAAGTACTGAGTGCATTAATGGACATTTTCAAATGTTTGATTTTGTTTTGCTGTTATAATTTTTTTTTTTACTTGGTCTGAGGAAATATTCTAATATTTTGAGATAGGATTTTTGAGTTCTCTTCAGCTGTACGCCATAATCAGCGATATTAAAACAATAAAAAGCTTGCGATATTTCAGTTGATTTGTAATGAATCCAGAATGTATGACATTTCATGTTTTTTAATTGCATTACAGAAAATAAAGAACTTTATCACAATATTCTAATTTTCTGAGACAGTCCTGTATATTCTCAATGTTTGTAATACTATGAATAAGTTTCTTAAAACTCTAAGGAAGGGTTGAAGAAAAATATAGCTACCTTAGGTATCGGATGATATTCGGCAGTTAATGAAAAAGAGAGATTACACCCTAAAATCTTTTCTTAAAAACAAAAGGACCACAGATAGGCTGCTTTTTAAAAGTTTGAGGAACAGAGTAGTTAAAGAAATGTACAAATCTAAAGCTAAATATTACATAAATGTTCTGTCAGAAGCAGAAGGGAATGGTAAGACAATCTGGAAACAATTAAACAGTTTACTGAATCCCATTGCATGCACTAATTACAAATATGAACTTGTGGCAGCAGGAAAAATCATAACTGATCCTGCTCAGCTAGCAACAATGTTTAATGATTTTTTTCCTCTCTTTAGTTAAAGATCTGGCATTAATGTGTACTGATTTGTCTGAGATAAAGGAAATTCATTACTCTGATGTTCAAAAAGCTATCAATAGCTTAAGCAATTTTTACGCAAAGGATATATATAATTTAGATGCTATGTTTTTTAAAAAATACAGCAATATTCTAGCAGAACCTTTAACCCACATAGTTAATATTTCCATCAGAACAGGGCGATTTCCCGATGCATGGAAAAAAGCTTTGGTGAAACCGATTCTTAAATCAGGAAGTCCCCATGAAATCAGTAACTACAGGCCTATAAGTCTTGTTCCGGTCATGTCAAAAGTGATGGAGAAAATTATTTTAGAACAACTACTATTCTACTTAGAAAGTAACAATCTTCTGCATCCCCTTCAGTTTGGCTTCAGACATAATCATTCCACAGAGACAGCTATAAGTCTGCTATAAGTCTAAGGTTAAACAATCACTTCACATGGGACAAATCACTGGTGCAGTTTTCCTTGACTTGAAAAAGGCTTTTGATACAGTGAATCACAATTTACTGATCTCAAGGCTTTCATCATTTAATTTTGCGGAAAGATCATTGTCTTGGTTTCAATCATATTTGAAAGATCGTGAAGAATGTGTTGTCATTAATAATAGTAAATCTGTCTTCTGTAAAATAGTAACAGGGATCCCACAAGGAACTATCTTAGGTCTGGTCCTCTTTAGTCTGTATGTTAACAGTCTTCCTGAAATTTGTCCTGAAGTTAACTTGCAAATGTATGCTGATGACACCACTGTTTATACATCGGACAAGAACAGTATTGTAGTCAGTGAAAAACTTCAGAACAGCCTGCAGAGATTATCATCATGGCTAAATGATTCTTGCTTAACTCTCAACACAAAGAAAACTAAGCGTATTTGCTTTTCAATCAAGAAAACGTAATTACAGTCCTTGAATATTCACATCAATGGGGTCCCTATTGAGCAAGTATCACAAGAAAAATATCTAGGAACAATTCTGGACGCTCAGTTAAATTTTAGGAGCCATGTTGATAAAATCAGCAAAACTGTTAGGTCAAATATAAACTGCTATAAAATAATTAGAAATTGTTTAACACTTTATTGTGCTGAGAACATTGTGTTTTTGAACACCATGACCCTCTCACGTTTTTCCTATGGAGCTACGGTCTGGTCTTAGACTAGCCAAACTATACTCAAACCATTAGCAAGTCTTTATAACCAGGCTTTAAAGGTTTTATATCAAAAGCCAATCAGATTCTACCACTGTCACATTTTGGCAAAATTTTTCATTTTGGACTTTTCTAATTTTATAAATTACAATCTTTTAAAATTGATTTTTAAGTGTTTAAATGGCCATGCACCCACACCATTAAGTAATTGCATACAGAAATTGCAGGGGAATAGCAAATCCACTAGAGCGACTTCCGATGGAAATTGTAAGGTCCCCTGTCGAAGAACCACTTTGCTCAAAGTGCTCTGTCCGTGAGAGGCTCTGCAGTTTGGAACTCACTTCCTGTTGATTTAAAGTCTGTAACCAGTTTTAGTATGTTTAAAAAACAAACAAAACTCTGGTTATGTCAAAAACAGAACTGCACCCATTTTTGATGTTTTTATATTTCAATGTTTGTAAATGTTGTCAATATTATGTTGTGATATGTTAAATGACTATCACTTAAATCTTTAGAGGTACTTTTTAAAAGTCCATCTAGGGACAAGTGCTATTATTAATAGTTGTTGCTATTGCACTATGACACAAACATGGGACTGCTGTTTTGTTCAGTTTGTCTATGTCGATGTGTGTCTGTCCCTACCAAATAAACTTTGAATTGAAATTAAATAATGACCTGGTTAGGCATTCCCTATTGGAGTTTCGGGTTTGCAAGGCCGGGTTGTGCAAAACAAAAATACAAAATCTGAAACACTTTTACAAATATTGAAACAAATTTACATTTCAGAAAAGAAATTTACAACACACGAAATACTTTTACAAATCTTGAAACAAATTTACATTTCAGAAAACACATTTACAAATGACAAAATCAAAAGGGAGGGACTGTCTTCGAAGTTTACCCGGAAGTGATAACGGGAGCCTTCATGATGAACCAAGATGGACGCCAATCGAGTTGCGTTTTGCCCGTTTTTCGGCACACATATGAGCAGATTAACGCGTTTTTGTTTTTCGTGTGGTCGGTCCTTGGAGTTTTCCACAGAACAGATGGAAGAACCAGATATGCTGCAGCAGTGCATACATTATTTTAATGAGGGTCACTCGTACGCTGTAATCGTAGACATGTCATGTTTACACATCAGCTTGAGACTGCGGTCAAGTGAGCCCTCACTTGTTTTTGTTGGTCACGTAAACACTAAGGATTACGGCAGTGACGGCTGAGACTACTTTTCAAAATAAAAGCAACATTTTTGCGGTGTATCGATCAAATGTTTTTACACATTTACATCAGTTATATTTTTTTATGCTTTATGTGTCATTTTTTCTATTATTCTGGTCTGCTGGTGAAAATGGAAATATATACTTTGGTCACACTCTTTAGCCTCAAAACTACTCAAACAACTTATTTTTTTACAGGTGACTACTTTCACTTACAGATGACAGATGATGATCTCCAGAAGTCAATCTACATGATTTGGGATTTAAAAATAAAGGCTTTTAAAAATCTCTACATTGACTCAATTTGACCTGCGTCATTGTAAATGTTGCTACAGAATTGGACGTTTTTTGTGAATACTATTACATCAGCATTACAATAGAAAACCTCCTGATGTCGCTCAACAAGTTTCAGCCAATTCTGATGTGGAATTTCAAAATAAGAGCCACTAGAAATCCGTATATATTAGGTAATTTTGACCAAAGTTGCTGTCACTACAGCAACTATACCGTAGATAATCAATGGATGCTTCCACTTCAGCATGACAGTAGAACACCCCCAGATGTGGCTCAACAAGTTTCAGCCAATTCTGATGTGGAATTTCAAAATAAGAGCCACTTGAAATCTGTATATATTAAGTAATTCTGACCAAAGTTCCTGTCCAACTTGGTTCAGAGTGACTAAATGTAGAGATTTTGATTGGCTCTTATTTTAAAATTCCACATCAACATTGCCTGAAATTTATGCAGCGGCTCCAGGGGAAGTCAGGCAGCGGCGACTTATGGAAGGTAGGCTAATGAATGGTCTGATTCAAAACACACTGGCTGTTGCCTCGTTGGGATTAGATTGCTGGTCAGTTAATTTTACAAAGATAGCAGTGCTAAATGTTTTGGATTTAACTGATGTTATAACAGGATATCAAAACATTCTGCCCACTTCATAATGTTTAGGCTTGAAATTTAAAATGGTACAAATCGGATGTGGTCTCAAAGCTCTTATTGCAAGCTTGTCACGTTAAAATGTAAGTTGACTTTAGGATGAAGCTGTAACTTTATTTCTAGTTTATTTGTTAGGGTGTCAATGTTAAAGAGCTAATGAAAACATTGGCTTTAAAGCATTTGGGAAATAAAATTCGGTACATGAAAACATTTTTTTTTTTTATTCAACAGATTGTGCATCAAGGTAAGTAAAAGTCTGATCTCTTGTTCATTGATGCTGCGGGGGTTAAGGTCATTCAAGTTTGGCTAATATTCTGTCAGCACACCACCTCTTCCTTTCTGTAAAGGTAAGTCCTCCATTCTAATTCATAACAGTCTAATCTTTAATGGCAATTTGGACATAATTTGTATCCGGGATCTCATTGTTTCGTTCATGACCCAAAGCTCGTGACCATAGATGAGGGTAGGAACGTAGATCGACCGATAAATCGAGAGCTTCGCCTTTTGGCTCGGCTCTCTCTTCACCACAACCGATCGGCACAGCGCCCGCTTCCCAGCAGACGCCGCACCAATCCGCCTGTCGATCTCCCGCTCCATCTTCCCCTCATTCGTGAACAAGACCCCAAAATACTTGAACTCCTCCACTAGGGGTAGCACATCCTCCCCTACCCGGAGAAGGCACTCTACCCTTTTCCGGCTCAAGACCATGGTCTCAGATTTGGAGGCACTGATTCTCATCCCGGCTGCTTCGCACTCGGCTGTGAACCGCTCTAGTGAGAGCTGTAGATAACGCCCTGATGAAGCCAATAGGACCACGTCATCCGCGAATAACAGAGACACAATCCTAAGGCCAGCAAAACGGATCCCCTCAACACCTTGGTTGCGCCTAGAAATTCTGTCCATAAAAGTTATGAACAGAATCGGTGACAAAGGGCAGCCTTGGCGGAGTCCAACTTTCACCGGAAATGAGTCCGATTTACTGCCGGCAATGCGGACCAGACTCTGACACCGGTCATACAGAGACCTGACAGCCCTTATTAAAGGGCCCGGTACTCCATACCCCCGGAGTGCCCCCCACAGGATTCCTCGAGGGACACGGTCGAATGCCTTCTCCAGATCCACAAAACACATGTAGACTGGTTGGGCAAACTCCCATGCCCCCTCCAGGATCCTGCTGAGGGTGTAGAGCTGATCCAGTGTTCCACGGGCAGGACGAAAACCACACTACTCTTCCTGAATCTGAGATTTGACTATCCGACGGACCCTCCTTTCCAGAACCCCGGAATAGACCTTACCAGGGAGGCTTAAGAGTGTGATTCCCCTGTAATTGGAACACACCCTCCGGTCCCCCTTTTTAAATAGGGGGACCACCACCCCAGTCTGCCAATCCAGGGGAACTGCCCCCGATGTCCACGCAATGCTGCAGAGCCGCGTTAACCAACACAGCCCCACAACATCCAGAGCCTTAAGGTACTCAGGGCGAATCTCATCCACCCCCGGAGCCTTGCCACTGAGGAGCTTTTTAACCACCTCGGCGACCTCAGCACCAGAGATGGGAGAACCCGACCCAGAGTCCCCAGACTCTGCTTCCGCAATGAAAGACCAAAAAATTCTGCGTCGGTGGGCGGAATACTTCGAAGACCTCCTTAATCCCACCAAAACCACAAACAATGCTCATAAATATAAAATCTATTGGTAACTTTTAGACAGCTATACTCACAAAGCTATTTTTGCACGCTTGTAAACCAGTTTCCAAGTCCATTTGATTCTTAAAGCGCACACCATAAATTATCTGCACCTTGTTGCTCTCTGTACTGATACAGTTTGTCCACCTTTTAGTGATACACTGAACATGCATCAAAAAGAAAATTGGCCTGTATTTGTAAATTACATTGAGAGCAAAATGGGTCAGATTCTCAAAGATCAGTGACACCCAGATTTCCTAAAGTTTTTACTGTCTCCTGTAAGAAAGTGATATTCTTTATGCACAATAAGGTTAAAGCAACCTGAAGAACATGTGTTTTGTTTTATACATTTTATTATTTATATCTTGGTATTATTGTGTAGATTATTGCATTTACTTTCTAGAAAGGTTTGCATGGACAACCTGATGAAGTATGTTCCCTAGTGCACAAGGACACATTATATCTATTATATTCTTTTGTGCTTTGTTCTGTTCACGGCAAGAGAGTACAGAGCCAGCAGCTCATGACAATGACCAAGCACAATTCTGTTATTTATTAGGTGGAAATAATTGGTTGTAATCACGTCTAAGTAGTTGTACAGTACATTTTGTCTAGACTAAATGTAAAAACTCCAATGTTTTTTCTACTTTCAGTTTATGGGTTGAATCAGTTTTCTTTTTCTTCTGCAGCCACGATCGATTTAGCAATAGTTAAGACCAAGAACATGATCCTACTCCAAGTTAGACAGTTAGATGCCGTTACTGTTTTTCCACGATCGTATTTGGTCCGAGGCTTGTGCCGACGTGTCAACATGGTTGCTGTGGCTTGTTATCATGTAATTAGAGCAATGGGATTTTGAATCCATTGCAGAGACATCAAATCTGGGAAAAAGTTTGTTATTCTGGACTTGATAAACCACCGCTCTCTCCATTATGGGGCTCCCCAACTCATGTCTGCATTTCAGAACTGCTTCAAACAACTCAAACCTGACATCTAATGAATGAGAGACCACATTCACATGCCAAGTTGGAGACATTGGTTATCTCATGTCAATATTTAAAGCCTTGACTGATCATCCATCATTTTATTCATCTTTCTCACTTTAGAAATTAGAAAATAAAAATTTGACAAATATTCAGGGGCAGTTGGACTAAGCATTTTCATCATCATCATCATCTAGACCAGGGATCACCAAACCTTTTGAAACTGGGACGTACCTCATTGGTACTGTGTCATACAAAGGGCTCCCTGTACTGACCTTTGAACTAGAAGAATTAGTGCTCAACCTAAGTTTATGTGATATAAACATGTTTTTAATGCTTTATATCATTTTAAAATCTATGTAAATAAAAGTATGATCAAAAAGGGAGAGAACATTACTAAAATAGCATTTTCCTTGCATGTCACTGGAGGGTTGTGCTATTTTTTGAATAGGCTCCACGTATGGCTACCTGGTGCCCACAAGAACCATGTTGGTGACCCCTGACCTAGAGTGTCAGTTTATGGGATTCGAACCAAAGAACTTCCTGCTTATTTGTTACTCTAACCACTAGGCCACCACTCCCCTTATTTCTGTGCACAACTGATGTAATTATATACTCCTTATATTTCAGAGATCTCTGCATGTGACCTGCATGGAATGAGGTTGTTTTGATTAGCCCTATGATGTAATTATGGCATTTTGAAGGAACTTGGAGAAAAGCAGGTGGAAAACCATATCTGAGGTGTTCTTGTGCACCATTCCAGCCTCATCCCTGCAACTCCAGGATTTAGCTTTTTTTTATACATTTGCTGTTAATGGCTTTCAAGCCTGTTCTTTTTTTATTTCTAATAAATGGACAAATAAGGATGGGGGAAGCTATGATGGCTCTCTTGAAATTCTCAAATAGAAGAGACAATGATGAAATTTGACTGTTAACTGAGAGGAAATAAATGAAGTGGGAGTGGGATATTATTTTTTTCTTTACACAGTGCCTTTTTCTGTAATATGCAGGTCTATGCTGTGTAGTGTGTTCTTATCTAAATAAGAAGCGGTGCGGAGGAAAATTTAGGGCACAATCTTTAACTGGGAATAAATGTGAAACGTTTTTCACTTTACTGCTTCAGCTGGTTTAACACAACTCCACGGAGGTCGACGTGTAAGTAATAACGTTGGACAGCTTCAGTATCTACTTCTGTATTATGATAGCTTGCTAAAACCCGAGGTCACATTTATTCTCGCATTTTTCAAAAAGATAATGGGAAACCAAAGCAGACACAGCTTGAGCGCCAGCTATTGACTGAGCTCTTGCCATGCATGCAGAATGAATGTGGAGAGTTTATCTGTTTTTTATGCTTCCACGCACTACTGCAGTTGAAATGGTCCTTGCCATTAATCCTGCGGGCCTCTCTCCGAGCATCCGCTCAGTTCAAAAAGCAGTCTGGAGGTTGTTCTTGTCACCACCGCTATCACAAGTCCCTCATACAGATTGGTCAGATGCAGATTCTTGGATTTTTGCTAAAAAAAAAAAAAGTGTTTCTCTTTATAATCATCCATTTATTTATTGTTTTATTTGCACACCGCAGTGGCAGCTTAACAAGAGAGAGCATTAAACCCTCTGAATTCTCTTGAAAAAATAATCAGCCGAGCCGTGCAATAAAAACAACAAAGGCGAGCGTAATGAGCACAAGGCTTTCACAGCGCCATTATCAGCCAGCACGGAGAGATGAGGGCCCTCGCACAATTACAAGTCCCACACTTATCTTGTCGAAGCAGATTCTGCAGAGGAAAAAGGAGCCTGTGTGCTGGTGTGTGTGCATGTGGGAGGCAGAGTGCAGATCCAGGCCTTTTAAAGCACGCTCAATAAATGAACAACCTCTGATGGCCCAATATTCTATAGAATTCCACAAACTAAGCAGGAGGTCATAAAAATTCTTCATATTTTGCTGCTTTCCATCATGTAACATAGTGATGTCATTATTTCAGACCTCAGCGTGATGTATAGTCGGTCTTGTTAACCATTGTAAAGTACTGAAATGTCATGTAACCAAGATGGATTGGGTCATATGGCATTTATTAAAGCTGCAGCATCTGAGTTAAAGGGTAAATCCTCACTGAATCACACATAAGACTGCTCCTGGCCTTATTCTGTAATTATGGTACATGTCTGTTGGATATGATGACCAATTATATCCCATGAAATACCATATTTTTTACACTCAAACCCAACTTTTCCCAAGGTGTAGATGTCATGGAAAAAACACGCAAACCTACATTTTGAGAGGCAACATATTATAGTTCCATGTTTACGTAACTCCGTTCTCTATTCAAGGATTTGATAAAGGAAGCAAAACCAATCATCTTTTTGCTTTTGCTGGTTAATCCTGACAAGGCTTGTTGCAGGGATCCAATAATTATCAAGGGACAGATAGGATGCATATTGGACATGTTTCCAATAGTTTAGGAACCAAACTAATGACACACGAGCCTAACAACTATGCATTGAAATATTCACACACAAATTTAGAGATGCCAATTAATTTTTCTCTGGAGTATCCAGAGGAATCCCCACACATGGGAGCAATTGTCCACAATGCAATGTGAATATTAGTGTCACAAGAACAACACCTGGGTGATTTTTAAAAATGGAGACAGAAGAGACTAATGATGGATCACACTTCTCAGCCTACCAGGAAATGTGTGCTACAGGATACTGGAAAATCTTGACTGACTTTTGAATACATGAGGAGCTGTGTGGAGCCATTCTTAACTTTAGTGCAGCGTTGTCATGGGAGTGTAGTTGTCCTGTCTGTAGCTGCAATCAGGGCCAATGCATATAGTTAAAAATGACAGTTCATACATAAGAGTATTTGAAATGAAACGTCCAATTATAAATAAATAACTGTCAGTAAATTCACGTTGTTAAGGTTGTTAAAAAGCACATTAAAATGTAATATCTTTTGTTCCGCATTTCACGTGTTGTCCATAGGAGAGTTTGATTGACGCGATTAGAGACCATCACTGGACTGTTGTACAAGAAGTTTCGCCTGAAAACAAGGTTTTGTGGGAACAAGCTGTATCAATAATCTTTATTCCTCTGGAGTGTATGCGGCCAATGATGTACGACTGTATTGTTTTTCTTGTCTTTGTTTATGTAAACCTTTATATTCTTATTCGAGTTTCTGTTTCTTAGTTCTGACGGCATTTTGAGGGCATTTTCTAAGGCATGTAAAGACATGTTCGCAATAAATGTCTGTTAAAACCAACAGAACGACGTTAAGCCTTGATTAACTCGAGAGGGGTAACACAGTCCACATGGGTTTGTGTCCCACAAGACATTTTTAGGGGACTGCAGGAGTATAGGGTACTATAGTGTTGGTTTTAAGACTGTCCGTGTTTTCATCGCAAGTAGTCAGGTTTGCCCATTGAGAGTGAGACGGGAATTCAAGGAGCAGTCATGAAAAAGTAATGTCTGTTTGAGAGCAGCGTTTGGTAGCCAGACACGGTGTTGAGCTAAAAGGTTTATTGAAAAAATAAAACAGACACTTGGTGCCGGTTGGTAATGTCCTAAAAAAAAGAGCTGAATGCAAGCCATGCAGACGGCAGGTGAAACACAGCAGGAGGAGATGGGCAGAATAGGCTGGAGACGTAAGGGTCATGCACCGAGCAGGCAGGCCAAAAGAGAGCAGACAGGCACAAAGGCAGGAATCGAGGTCAAAAACAGTTCAGGTCATGTCCAGTATCAGAGAGCCGATGAGGTATTCAGCAAGGGCAAGGCGAAAAAGGGGAACGAAAAGAAGGTCAGGAGAAGAAGCGATGCAATCTATGAATGCTGGACAGTTTATTCATGCAATGGCTTTCGGATGATCTGTCGGTGACAGGCCTTGCAAGGCAGGTATAGGCAGTCCCAGGTGAAAAGACTTGCAGGTAATTAGAGTCAGCGCAGGTGAAGTTGCTCCACTAATCCAGGAGGATTTGGGTGTTAGAGCGGTGGCTTAGAGCAAAGGTTCCTAAAGAGGGGGTTGGAACCCCCTCTTGAGGGTCCCAAGATGATTTGTTGCTGATGTGATAAAAAGATTTATTATCTCCTTATTTGTGAAACCGATACCAACGTGTAACGTTACAATATGCTAAATTTTCCTATTTTTAAATGCAAGGCGAAGGCTGCCCTTTTTTGTGAGAGCTCTTACCAAAACATTACTTTATTCTCATAGTGCTGTCAAACGATGTTTGAAATTTTAACTGCGATTAATCACATAATTTCAATAGTTAACTCGAGATTAATCGCAAATTAATCACATATTTTATCTTTTTATTTCTGAAAGTGTAAAAGCCTATTTGGGCATTTTAATATGCAATTTTGCAATAAATGACACTGGTTAAAAACATGCTTGTACAAAAAATATTTTTATTTTCAAGCACTTTTCAGAATCGGAATGAAAACATCCTGGTGCCCTAAAATGTTTGTTTACTACAATGTGTAAACAAATGTGTAAATCAATAAATATTTCATGCCGAAATATTTTTTTTGCCTCTTAAACAAAGACATGGTATTAAGCATTTACATATAAAGTAATACTAATTTTACATTTTAATAAAGTCACAAGTTTTCACTCTTTCACACAAACATCTAATCCTGAGCTTTCACACCAACAACAATCATTTCTTCGTATATTTTTGCATGCTGTTTATATCCACATTCATACAGTTTAAAGCTTGGAAAAAGGGTTTAAATTTCCAGGTCATTCCAGAGTCTTACACTTTGCTTGTAACTGGGGAAAACGCTTAATTCCTATGAAAGAGACTGTTTAGCACAGCTTCATGTGCTGACACTGTAACTCCAGGTACTTCATTTGGCAATGTGATTCAGCCTTAGTTTGTCAAATACATGACAACTAATTAATAAGCATTAAACTATGGGTTTCTGCAATGTCATCAGCGTGTGAAAACTCATCTTCAGAACCAATCTCTGCTCGAAATGGTGATCTGCACCGCGTAATCTACTCTCAGCGGTTATCACTGCTTATTGCAACCGTAAACTGCAGAAAATACGGGCAGAGTTGCTGCCTTTACTCCCTCGGCTCCTATGTCAGGATGCGCTCCAGCGCGTAATGAGGCGGAGGGATATTTCAGCTGGTTATACTCACTGTATCTGTAGTGCGGCAGCGCCACTTATTTTACAGCCCAAATAAGCGACTACACTTTCATAAACAAGCCCAAAAAAACTGCAATCCGCAACTCATGGAATTTACAAGCGACTTTAGAAAAAAGAAGCCCAAAGTCGCATGAAATAAGCGGACTTGGCAACAGTGAGCGCGGGTCTGTGTCTAGCCTTCTTGGAAGTACAGAAAGCACCTTGGCTGAAAACAACCCACAGTCCGGAGAGTGCTGCGGGGAAAAAAAACATTAACGCGATTAATGCACGTCAAAAAAAAAAATGTCGCCGTTATGGTCTAACAAAGTTAATGCATTAAAAAGGCGTTAAAACTGACAGTCCTATTCTCATGACAACAAACAAAGAAAAACAAATTTTGGAACCCCTGGCTTAGGGGATGTTTCCAAAGGTTAAAGAATGGGGGGCAGAAAAATAAGTTCTAATTTTAAGGAAAGTACACACAGGATTATGAGCTCCCAACTATTCATCCCCATGACTCACTAGGCTCTTTCTGTCATAGTATAGGTGCCACCTTTAGAGAACTTTAATAACTTGGATTACGATTAAGTACCACATCTTTATTTGTGCTGTGTGAGATAGTCAACCACTCTTTCTTGTAAATCTGGGTTTTCAAGTTGATTTAAATATTACTACTGTTCCGGCATTCAGTTGATCTTCACTATCATCACTCTAACTACTGCAGACAGCGACCAAATTTGTGTCTTACGTTTACATTAGGTTTCCTCTTTTTTTTTTTCTCCAGTCTTCTTTTTATGTGTGTGGGTTTGGTGAATTACGAGCAGTTTGGAAAAGTTGTTGCTCCAGGTCGAGAAAAGATCACTTGAGGATATTTGCAAAACTTGTCTACAGCTTTGACATAGCTTCAGGGTGGAAGCTGCACCAGTCACTAAATGCTGCCATGCCATTTGTTAGACAGCGAGGGACTAAACACTCTGTGGTTTGGGAGGGTTGGATTGCTAGTGTTGCTTTAAGCCTTCCTCCCACACAGCATCTTGTAAATCTTTTGTACAGGTGGGAATTAGCAACATTAATATAGGGGGCTGTGTGCAAATCTCTTTCAAGGCAGCAGAATCGCAGGCCTAACCACTACCTACGCTAGGTGGTGACACAAAAACAAGCATTTGTGACTGATTTTACTCTTTAAATACATTTGCCTTCACAGGTCCATGTTTAAATGGCTTTTCCTTCTGTTTTGAGGCAACTTTAACATGTCAACTTCTATTAAAAGCCAATTATCAAGCCCAAAGGGTGATCACTCCATCGTCTTGTCACAAGTGACAGATTGGCTGACCTCGTCACAATTCCCTTGTAGGCTGACTCATTGCAGTCCGTGTACTGGCTCGTCACTTCTCTGTCATCTGCAAACTTTCAGCTGTGAAAGAACAAGCGCTGCAGATTTATTTGCACATCACACAAACACTTCATAAAGTCACACAAAAAAAAGACGATACTGACAGCGGACGGAACATGGTGCGGGAGACGGGAGAAGAGTCATTGCTTCGAGGGACAGCTTGGTGACCCTCCACAGCCAAACAGTCACTTCCCCACAGTGCCCTCTTGCAACAGCCAATTTAGTAATCGACATCCTCTCTCCCATGTTGTTCCTGCCTTCTGACGAGTGGTTCACTCAGCAGTGGTCCAAAAACATGCTTTTAATCAGATGCTCCCTGGCATGCTGTAAAAGGCTACAGAGATCGAATGGGGCCTCAAGTAAGCTCGGCAAATTTTGCAGGATAAACATTTGTTTCCCCCGTTTCATCCGATATTACACTGGAAGGCTTCAAATGCACATCTGCAGTGCCAACAAATTGATTGCTTGCCATTGATTGACATATATATATTTGTTTTCTGAAGCATCAGAATTCAAAACTCCTGTAGAAGTGACTTCAGGTTGTCATTACACATTATAGTAAAGTCTTATGATGTATAATTCTACTTTGTATGTCTGTCGTTTCTTGTGTCTGGAATGTTTCCAATGTACATATCATATTGAAACATCCCATGAGAGCGGCTTCTGTACGTTTTAGTTTCTTGTTTTAGGGAGTTTGCTTCCCCACAAAGTTTTAACCTTTAAAAACAGATCCGATAAATCATATGTTGTACGAAGACGTTACAGAATATTAAAGTTCCACATCATGGCAAAGTGCGTTTTTGCACAAAGTGTCATCAGCATGTGATTTAGTCTGAAATCATCAGATGCCATCTGTTTAATGGCTTATGGACATAAAGTACTTTTAGGCATGCTATTGTCAGGACTGAGCTAGCAGGGCCGTGCAGCTTGCTGCCGGCTCTGCTGTCTCAGACTTTTTCCACAGGTGTTTGGGATTGACTGGTGGGTGGAGCCCACACCTGCGGGCGGTTGAGCAGCATCGGGTGGCACTACTTAAACACCACGCAGACGGCGAGAGGACGCCAGATTGTTATCATTTGTGGTATGCAACAAGTCTCGGCCTCTCGTTCTCTACGACTACTAAGAATTAACCACTCACCTCTGTGTCTCCCAGGTACCTCCTCGTGTCAGTCCTCTTCCTCTCGTGACCCAGTGAAGTCTGTTGTGGCAGTAGTTCCACGCATCATCCATCTCCGTTTGATGTTGGTCTCACCTGCTAATCTCCTGGTTCCTCCTGAGTCGGTTCCCTTCCTCTGGACCCCAACTACCTCCGGAAGGTCATCTGGTTCCTCTCGTCGTCCTGATCCTCTGGATTCCCCGGTGCTGCTCGGACCCGGCCCCACCTTCGACCCACCGGTCTCTCGGACACCTGTGGCCACCATCACACGGCTGGCGCTGAGTCCCCACTGCTTCCTCCCCGGACGGCCCTCCATCCGCTGAATGGTAAGCTTGCGCCCAGCTACACATCCAGCTTAGTCAGATCAGGTTCCCCTCACATTTCCCGCAGTAACTACTGTCTCGTTCCCTCCCAGTGATCGACCCGGTTTCCTGATCCCTGACCGCTGCCTGACGCTGCCTCCGCTGAGGCAGAATTTCCCCGTTTCCTGGTTCTTTAATAAACCTTTAAAAACTTACCTGTTCTCCCGAGTGTGCTTCTGCATGTGGGCAAAATATATAAAGCCAACCATGACAGCTATGAAATGTTCAAAAGAATTGTATGGCAAAACAAAACGTCTCGTTCAACACGACATAAAAGGCTCTTTCAAAGAATACCAAGTTTAGCGCATGTAGTGAATGTAGGAAAAGTTACACTTTTATATCACCCTTTGTGGAACGAAAATTAACTTTTCAATTTCATTCTAACCTATTGAGATGCAATTGTCTTGTCGAGTAAAATTTAAATGGGATAAACTAAAATATTTGTAGGGGACATCAAAAGATGTGAATTCTTAGTTGTTCCTCAAAGTACCTTTTAAAAACCCATCTTGGGAGCCAGTTATTATCAGCTGGATGCATCATTATACCTCTAATGTTTACAGCACTGTCAGGCAGAGATGTTGGGAAGCCCTTCAACTGCTATTCTTTGGCACTTGCACACTGGCAGTTTTAAAACCCCTGCCAGAGAGGAAATATCATAAATGACCTAACACAGGGGCTTGCTGCTGATGGTCACAATCAGAGGACTCAGTGTCAAAGCCATTATACAAGCCCCCGCGAAAGTACACACACAAATAAACCTCTGACGGTGTGCCAAGGTTCTTGCCGCCACCAAAGGCTCGAGGGGAGGTTTCCCCTTTCATTGGCTTTTTGTTGTTCTTTTTCCCCCAGAATTGGTTGAAAGATTCTGATTTCATATGCTGTCACTCATGCAGTGCCTGATTTGCATGACAGGTGAGTTTTTGAGCTTGCAGAGCAGTTGATGCAAATCAGCAGGGAGGAAATTTCAAGGCTTTAGAAGATTGCCCCGCTGAGCAGAGAAGCAATCATTAAGAATTAGGAAAGAGAGGTGGATGAGGGAAAATAGTTCAGGGGAAAGGGGAATAAATTTAATGGCAAGTCAATAGTTATTGATTTCTATGTAAATTTCACACACCAGCTGAGGGTACGTGGGCAATCAGGATCCAAAGTAATGCTAAAACTGATCAGAGATATTATCTGCTGCCTACCGTGGCTAATATTGCTCAACATTAAAGCATTGCTCTTTGGTCTGCTACCTCTGACCGCTATCGCTCACCGGTCCTTTTCCTCGTTCGTTTTTTTTTCCCTCTGTCACTCTCTCCCTCTCCTTTGTGCTTCTGCCAAACAGTCAAATGGATGTTGGCATATTCTAAAGCCCTGTTGTCCAACTCCGTCTCACACGCCGGCCAAGTCCGTGGCTCAGCAGAGTCCGGCTTGGCAGCCGACGAGATGAGGACACTAAAGCAATTAGCACAGCCACCAACAGCCGCTTGGAGAGCGAAGCGTTTGTTCTCTTCCCGGGTCAAATAGGGAGTATTATTTATATCCAAAGGTCAGCACTCGCACTGTCACAGGATTTCAGATCTGCTAACGTGGGACGTTTACGCTGGAGTCATATAGGAGGCAGAGCGGTATTAGAAGACGAGGGGCTATACGTTGTCTTCCCTGCATATATGCACAATGGACAGAGGACGGATCTGAATCAGGGAGGTGCTTAGGCTGCAGGAATTATACATCTTGCCTCAGCGGCACTTGCAAGCAGACATGCGGCACCGCAGCCAAGCAAAAAGGCTGGACAAAAGCGGCACATTGTCCGAGGCAGTGGAGTATGACAACCTCGCAGGGGATGACCGCCCCTGCTGTCAGAAAAGATGACCCTCATCTGACAGTCTTTGTTCTGAACAAGAGAGGAGGCGAAGTAGACAGAAAAGGCAGCAAAGACTAGGAAGAAAATGTGCTGCGGAGCTACTTGGTGGAAGCAGAAGGGAAGCGCTAGACATTGAAGTTCTCCAGGATGTGTGGACAGGATTTACCTGCTTCTCTTATTTATTGCAGTTTCATGATGCTCTGCGTATTCTTTTATTTTAATAACAAAAGTATTAAAGGTGTCCAAAAATCATGTTCTGCCACAGCTCTACAGAGGCTGCAATAACCCTGTTAAAGTTTTTAAGTTATTGAAACACAAAATAACTTGATACCATAATAAATAATATTCTAAGTTTTTTTTTTTTTTTTACTTTTCTTTAATGTGACCTATACTGTGCAATAAATGTCAGATGCCCTGCTTCAGCTAGCTAATCCCATAGCTTCCAGAGAGGTTACAGAGAATCAAAATGATCGCATGGCACAAAGGTGTTAGTCAGGGAAAGGCTAGGAAATGTCCCGAGCGTTGCATTTACACCATGGCACAGTAACTGATTTGAATTCATTTTGGATGCTAATAGTAGAATAGAGTTAGCAATTCATGATTATAGTGAAGTATAATCACCAAGAGCAAAAACACCAGAGCCATTGAGGTCCTCTAGATACATAAAACCCAATACAACCTTACATCAAGAAAACATTAAGAAAAACTCTAAAAGTATGAGTAAGGAAGAGGAAAAACTAAGAAACAAGAATGATAGAAATAAAAAAACAATTAAAATCAAGATACAGAGAAATAACAGCATTACTTGATATATTTCAAAATCATGTCTTTAAAAAAAATCAATAAATTTCATCAAGACAATATTTTACCATGTCTACTTGTTCTTAAGGTTACTTAAACCCAAAACAAGAGAGTCATCAATTATCAGAAGCTGGCGAAGTTGCCAAGAGCCTCTAGTACTCTCCAGCAGGTTATAAAGACGGAAGCCTTTTTCTTTCAAAGAAAAATATCTTAAAACGTCAGGGAACATTGTGTTACTTTCCAGTAATTAAGGCAGAAAAAAATACAGCTCTAGTGTTATTGATTATCTTTTTCGACGCTTTATTAAAAAGAACCATATGTTTTATATAATCTGCTGTATTTCAAGCATTTTTCAGTATTGAATATTTGTCCTAGTATATAACATGAAAAAGACCATACATGTTCTGTCTTACTTGTTAACATCGTACCTCGGTAAGATCACCCGTGGCCGACATCCTTTGATGTTAGGGAATGTTTTCTTCCGTTTAGTTTGTAGTGAAAGCCACACTTACATTCTACTTTATGAAGTACAACTTGCTAGTTTCAAGCTGGATTCCTTTTTGCCATCAGAACATATCGACACACAACAATAAAAAGGAAGGCATATAGCATTAAATGTCAGTCCTGTACAGCTCTAAAAGACGATTATCACTCTCACTGTTTTATTCAGCTTTGCCATTTTTGCCAGGGACCATCCTGGCTTTTGGGTTATTGTCAGTGTCAAAGTCAGGCTCTGACGTAGATGGTTGGATCCTTTGAAGCTTAAATGTAACGCCAATGCTTCAAAGCCGTCATCCAAATTTTTCAAATCATTTGTCTGCACAGTTAGAACAGCACAATCAAATTCAAAACTCGGTTGGGAGTGACTGCTTTCTCGTTTTACTCTGATTGACTTAAATTAATATTTGCACTGATATTTTCCCTGGAGATTTCTTTACTGTTTTTTCTTTGTTGAGTGTCTGTGTTTGTGTGTTGTTTGTTTGTTTTTCTTCACGTGGCTGCAAATAAAATTTCCCTACGGGGACAGTAATAAAGTTTATACTGCCTCTTGTGTTGTCACCACCCCAAATACACCACTTTATTGCATAGCTGTTTTACTTTTAGTGTTTTTTTGTCCATAAAAAAAACCTACAGCAATGGATGACATCTTTACAATGTATTATACAGTGCACAGATCATCATAATAAAGGTGAACAATCTCCGAACCGTATGATGTTCAGGATCAGCTCCTAATTGTCTCGGAACATCTTATTATGAAAATGTCTGGGCCCCCTTGGGTATTCTAACTTATTACTTAAAAGGCCTTCTGCCATTAAATGACTGCTTCAAGCTTTGGCTGGTTAATTATTAATCGCATGGAAGGAACAAGGGAAGTGGGGTTCAGCATTTTCACATTTTTGTCAAATTAAAATAGTCTGATTTTTTTAAAGCAAACGTAAATCAAGGCCAACCCTGCAG
The DNA here is from genome assembly GCA_037039145.1 of Fundulus diaphanus. Lineage (NCBI taxonomy): Eukaryota > Metazoa > Chordata > Actinopteri > Cyprinodontiformes > Fundulidae > Fundulus > Fundulus diaphanus. The sequence continues at coordinate 23,068,438 of CM073139.1, forward strand.
TTGCTGTTTCAGTTGCTGTTCTCTAGCAAAAAATGCGTTGTGCACTGGATAAAAACTATACTAATCCCCAAAATAAATTTCTATTACTAGCCAATGCTATTAGCACCCACAATGCAGTAGCTCTGGTTATAATGCACCTGGCTTTGTATTGTTTTGATTTAAAGTATTCATCATTGATAACATTAACTTTGGAGATTGATTTTGTGGCGTTTGGGACCTTCAGCTGTCATGATGCGTGACCATGACAATTTAAAAAGGAGCATTTTATGGGGCTCTTCAGTAACGTCTGATTCTTTATTTATTGAGTTGTGTCTCTCAAATAATTTTTAAACTTTTCTTTTTCAACTGTGAGAGTGTGGTTTTCCAATAGGATGAAATGACGGTGCCCTCCAAAATTATTTGAAATTGCTTTAAAAATCTGTTTTTTTAAATTGCAGTGGTAGCATTTGACATGGAAAATGAAAGAATAATTTAACCTTTATTTATTACCCACAATAATCTAAAAAAATCTCAAAAGTCTAAACAAATACATATTTTTTTGGATCTTTTTGGGTTCTTTTAGAACCCAAAAAATAAAATAAACACTTTAAATATGAAGAGATCTGATGTTACAAAAAACTAAATGCGGTTTTTAAAGCTATATCAATGCGTTTAAGCATCGCTTAATGTGATACAAGTGTGTCGTTTGTCATATCTGTGTCCTGGTCTCCAGCTGTTCTGAGCAAGCTGATGCTTTCAATTCTGCTTTGTCAGTAGCAAACGACTCTGGAGCTGCATGCATTCTATGACAAACTCTCCCTCTGCGTGATGCTTGAGCTGCTGCGATAATTTGGTCCTGGCAAAACTTGCACTCCTGATGTTCTGTCGCTCAGTGCTTTTGTAAACCCTGATTGTTCTGCATCCAAACTCCAAAGAAGCACGTTAACTATATCCATCTGTATCTCTCCATAAGCTCTTTTACTTCGGCATGCTTTGACCTGTGACGCCGCGGCAGACAGCAGTTCTTCATCGCTGCCATTACCCTGTCACAAACTTCTCTTTGATGGACAAGTATTAAATATTTATTTTCTGAGTAGGCCTGTTTGTGGCTAAATATTTAACTTACAGTACATCAAGCTTTTTCCCCGATTGTCCTTGCAAAAATGGTCGTAGAACTACCCCAGCCGCATTGCAAAAAATGTGTTGACGTCGACAGATCTTGTTACTTGGTTTGAGTTCATTCAGGCCGCTCAGGCAAAGTGTAAAACGCAGTGCCCGCTTAAATGTGGTGCACAGAAGAAAATGGAAGAGGAAAGTTACGGATTGATAGATTTTATGACAAAATGTTTTTAAAAGGCTGTGAAAAGGCCGGAACAAGTGTAAGCTGGTCAGTAACCGCAAAGCATTAATTTCAATCTAGATCAAGGTAAGAAACAGAGGCGCTATTAATGTTTAACAGCCTCGTAACTATACTTAACCAGCCGGCTCTAATTTTAAAATCCATTAGCTTTTATAAAGGATATAACACTCCTCTGAAAGGAAACTGAGTTTTTTGGTGCTGTCGGAGCACAGGGTACAGAGAGGAGACAGGTCTCCTGAAATCAGGAGGCGATAGCAGAGCATGAAAGGGAAGGAGAAAGGAGGAGACAGAATGCAGTACAAAACAGGTTTCTAATGGTAGATATTCATTTTTTCCCACTAGTTATGGAATAAGACGCATTGAGGGCCCCGTTTAAGATTATCTTGTCTTATTAACAGATGTCAAGCTGTCAGCTGGCCTGCAACCAAGGTGCAACATCTCTGAAAACGCAGCATGTCGAACCTTAAAGCAGATGGGTTACAGCGGCAGAACTCCACATCACGAGCCACTCCGGTCAGTTAAGGACAGGAAATAAGAGTACAGTTCACATGTAATCACCAAAATTGGACAGTAACAACTTGGAAAATCGCTGCCTGCTCCGTTGAGTCTAATATTCTGACATTTCATTTTTAATTCAAAAGGTAGGATTAGAATGAAATAACATGGAAGCATGACTCTGCGATCCCTTGTCTTTACGGTTGCGGCTGCTGGGAGATGGATAAAGAAATGGAATTGAAGAGGATGTGCAGCTGATGAAAATGCTACAGCTGTGTGATGTCATCAAGTTCATATGGATCAAAAAGGGGTTAAAGCCTGGTAGTAACGAGGTGTTCCTAATATAGTACGTATTGTGAGAGTGGGGTTCAGTATGAACTAGTAGAAAATATAAATGGCCTTAAACTGTTTTCTAAGGCTAGCTTCACCCAGTTATGATGTTATTCAGTCTGCAACAATATGCTACCATGTTATGGCAAGACCTTCTTTAGACGGTGATGAAATCAATGTGGTCACATTACATGTGGGTGTTTCCACAGAGTTTTGATTTTGCTTAAGTTTAGAGCTTTTTTTTTTAAGTCATGGCAGTGCACTGAGTCTTTGGTGGAGAGTGTGTCAGTGTCGCTGCAACGTATTCATGATTTTGGGCCCTGGTGCACCAGGCTAGCTTGGTCATTGAGAAACTGAACAAAGGCTGCCCATGCTGGTCTCTTGCCTGGTCTCATCATGACTGTTACGTGGCCTGATCTACATTATCTTCTACATTACTTGTACTGGAGCTTAACAGCCTGGAAGGGGTGTGAACCGGACGGGACTAGCCAAACTGGCCTCTGACCCAGAGTATCACTCTATAATGTTGGTATCATCTTCTCATATTTTATGCTGCCACATGCTGAGGGAGTTGTCATAGGTTGTGGTCTTTGGTCTGTTACGAGCCTTTCTTTGAACCCCCTCGTTTTCAATGCAGATACTGATGCAATAAAGCATTGCCAGGGAGAGTTTCTACACCAGAAAACAGCCTTATAGGCACTACTTTATAGTCTACCCTGAAACTGTTGGGTGGTAAATATGAAAAGGTTGCCTTAAATAGCTCAATTATTTTTGAGATGATAAAGAATTTCCTGTTCACTTTCAGGACAGTGGATCAATGTAAATAGAGTAGCTGTCTATCAATCTAAAAGTTGTGGGTTCAATTCCACCTTCTTGCTGCCACTTAGTGATGTGCCCTTAGGCAGGTCTCTCAACTCCAAGTTTCCTGGCTAAGTGTGTGTCGGTGCATGCATGTGTGTATCGGTGCATACATGTGCTCGACTATGAACTCGACTATGGGTGTGCCCACTGTACACTCAAGTGTGCAGCAGCCTTTAGTGTTTCTCTTAAGCTAAGTCGTTGCTCCTCTACCTACAGCTCAGTCACCTGCGTTTGCACGCAGGTAAACTCACACTCCCGCCAGGGGAGAGAGCACAGAGTCACAACAAATTTTTTTTTACCTATCTTGGTAAACATATTTGCGTTTTATAAACACACCCAGTTTCTGAGGATGGATGCACTAAAGGCTGCCGTAAAGAGTCAGTAGCACTGAGCATCTACTAGCTCTGCAGACGTCAGCGGAGTCTGTTCTGATGGGAGAACATGGGCTGTGTGCATTAAAGCAATAAATGCTTAATGACCAACAAGTTACCCCCGACAGAATTTGTATCGCTTGCGTCAGGAGCTCGGGATACAACTGGATCAATGTGTCCTTTGTTGTTGTCTGCTATAAAAGAAAAGGGTCACATTGATTACTTCAATATACCGAGAACGTTTGCCTAATGCAAATATTTCAACTCAATTATTATAAACATCAACACTCAATATAGCATGTTCTCACCAGGTAAACGGCTTGATGGTTATTTTCAGATGTCATACAAAAACACTATTTGCTCTGATTGTCACAAATCACCAAAAGTCTGTCTGTTGGAAACAAAAATCCACCTTCCTGAGTCCATCAATGAAAACAGATGACTGCTTTATTCTTGGAAAATGCATTTTTGTTGCTAAATAAACCCCATGAATGGATCAAAAACAGATCCCAAATGTAATAAAATTGAAATTGAATAAAGTTATGCTCACAATTATTCTAAACTCTTGCAGTTCTAGATTTAAAGAAATGTTCATTCAATCAAGAAGTAGGAAGGAAGAGAGGCTGGTAGCCTTCAAAATATAACCTTGTATAAAGACTTATGACAGAAACACAAACATAAAAAGAGAGACTCAAAAAAGGTGCTTTCTGGGACATTAAGTTCCCCCCAACACCACCACCCGCCCCCAATTGAGACTGAACTAAAAAAGTTAAAATGCTGCGATTTCTGTAAGCAAATATCAGTCCTCATAAGCAACATAAAAAAAAACTTAGCCAAAGAAAGTGTTGTATCCCACCAATGAATCTCAGAGCAGCATATGTAAGGAAGGTCTTTGATGATAGTGCCTGTCCCGATCTTTAAATATTACAGGATTTTAAAGCTAGTGGCGCCTTCTTGCTGTTTATTTTGCCTTGAATGCATGTGGATACATTATTTACAGCAGCTATTTATTAAAAGCAGCAGTTTCAGTCCAGGGTAGGTTTTTGCATATTCATCTGGAGCATCGGCTCCTAATTCAATTGTGATTTATGATCACCGCTTTCTCTAAGCAAGCAAAGGGCCTAAGGCCAGGCATACCAGTCAATACCAGCAATATCGCCTCATTTGCAGTACCTGTCAGAGTGAATTACTCCCATGCACACCTAGCCATACCAAAGCACACCTTCCCTACTGTCAAAGGAAATAGGGTGCGTGTTCTCTAAACCGTATGTGTGAGTTTCCTCTCGTTGTTTTGCTTGATATATTGTCTGACTTGGGGAAGAAAGGACATAATCAGTCCATCCATTATCCAGGGTAGGGAAGAAAAAAAAAATATCGGATACTGTGAGAGACAGAGCTGGACAGACATGACAAAAAAAAAGAGATGAAGGTTGAGAAAGCCTTGCGGGTAAAAGAAAGATACAGAGAGGATGCAGAGAATGAGAGAAAGAAGGTGAAGCAAACACAAAGACAGTCAGAGGGATAGACTTCATGCCCTGAACTTAGCTGTCACCACCCCCACCTCATCCAGCTCAGCTTCCTGTCACTCATGGCAGATGACAACCCCCATCCTGTCTCCACCATCCGTCACCTCAATCACACGAGCGCCTGATACTGTCATCAGACGCCGAGCACACCACTACATTGCCATGTGGGTGTATGTATTTCTGTGTACCTGATTGGGTATGTGACCCCTTGCTGGGGAAAGAATGTTAGGGTGTGCAAATGCCTGATTGTGTCTCTGGAATCTGACAAGTGAGGCTTGTTGAAAAAAGTCGGCGTGACTGTCGGTCTATCTGACGAGCTCCCATTCTGAGGAAAGCCGATGGATTAGGCCGAGCCAACAAATACACCATCGTAAATCTCTGTTGCTTACACCAGGACAGCACACGCTTCGATCTCAATGCGCCGCTGAATACGAATGAAACCTGCAAAGTGGTATCACTCTATGTTAAAACTCCTCTGGTGGATTTCACTTAAAGGACTGTATCTTTGTCTCTGGATTCAAAGCTGGCATCACGTTTCGCCAAATCGTGTTGTATTATTATCTAATCTGTTTTGTTTTCGGGTGATTGTATTGATATTCCTTTTTTCATGTCTCCCATTTATTGGGTTGTAATTGACAGTCCCACAGAAATAGTTCTATATTTGTAAAGTGGAAGGAAAACCATTTATGTTTTATTTTTTTTATTTTTAAAGAAAAAAACGTGTATATGTATGCAGCCCTTCTTGAGTCAATACCTTACTCAACTGCCTTCCTCTCCAACCAAAGCTGCAACTCTTTTGGGGCATGTGTCTACATCTAGATATTTCAGATTTGTGTTATTTTTTCCTTGCAAACAGATTAAAAACTCAGTTTTGATGGAGAGCATTGCTCTAGCTTTATGTTTAAGGTTGATGCCTTGTTTAATGGTGAGCCTCTACCCCTGTCTCAATAGTTTTGCAGTTTTCATCCAGGGTTGCTCTGTGTTTAGTTCCATTTATTTTTGATGGCTTTCTATTAACAATGTTTTTTCATGGAACTCTTTCATGAAGGTCAGCTTTGTGGAGTGCATGACTAATAGTTATCCTGGGGACAGATCAGCTCACCTGACCAGCTGGTGTCTGCAACTCCTCCAATGCAACCATGAGTATTTACACTTCTTTACTAAATCTCAATGTCCTTGCTCACTCAGTTGCAGTGGATATCTTAGTTCCTTGGTATTCATGTTTCTGTTTGTTCCCTAATGTTCTCTAACAAACCACTGAGGGCTTCACAGGACAGAGGACTTCAGAAGATACTTGGTTGTAATGGATTTAATTTAGGTGTGTCAGAGTAAAGAAGGCTTAACACATACATGCCACATCTTTCAGATTTTCTATTTGTGAAAATGTTTGAAATGAACAAATCCTTTTTTTTCTCACACTTACGTACTACTTTGTGTTGGTCTATCACATCAAATCATAATAAAATATGGTGGCGTTTGTGCTTGTAACAGCGAAAGACACTTGGTGACACAAGGTGAACACGTTTGCGAGGTGCTGTTGATCTACTAAGGAACAGTTCTCTTTGAATTACCATGTGCAAAAGTTTGCATTGTGTGTCTCTTCATTATGAAATATCAGGAAGTAATGTTTATCAGGTTCTACAAGTTTTATCAAAAACTGTCTAAAACTGTCCAAGCCTTAGTTTTCAAAAGAAAAAAGGGAAAAAAAGGCTATATATTGGAATAAACAAAACACAGTGCTGTCAACCTCTGAATCTGAAGTGTGGTATGGTCACTTTGAGTTACTCTATACCGTTCAAAAATGCTCTGATTTTCCACACAAGCCATTTTTCAGGAGCTAATGCATTTGTGCATCATGCAATTGCGGAGCTGGTGACCAGTCAAGTGGCTGGTGGCTGCCATCCCTTCAATTTTGTTCCATTTCTGCCAGTCTTTCTTCACTTTACGCTGCTGCACACACATAAAACTAAGTATCGGGTGTCCATATGGTCGCCCATGCATCGCTTGTTCCAATTGTCCCTGTGCAGAGTAGAGCACACCGTGTCATCTACCGCAGGGGTTTTGCTAGCCGGGAGAACAAACCCACAATGTGGAGATGCTTCAGTCCAGCTGAGATGTGTCCCTGTTTTGGCAAACATACACTAGGTTCAATATCACGGAAAAAGGGCTTATTTAGTGTAAAGTGTTCCTTATGTTGCACACTTATGGACCATCTGCATTGTTTGTCTGGCCAACACTACACCGAAGGTGTGTTGGTTTGGTTCAGTGCAATTTGCATTACACACTAAATTTTAATAGGTGAGGCAATTCTACTTACTCTGTCCTATATAGGATATATGACACTATATAGACCCTTATTACTACCATGATTAGTCCCTTATCAGAGAAAAAAACAGAATGAATTTCAAAAACCAAAATGTGTTTCCCCACCTACGACTCTTCCTAAGCTACCCCTTGTTTAAAAGAAAAGTCTTTTTCTGCTTAGCAGGAAGTCTGCAGCAAGTTTTGTATATTTTTGAAGCACCAGGTTTACAATTCATATCGAGTCTTTCACAAAAGGGCGTACACTTTTATACACTGGGCTTCTCAATATATATTTTCGTCATGTTGCAAGTAAAAATATCCCCTTTTTTTCTTGTGTGTTTGCATGTGGGGGCATGCAAAATCTCATTATCTCATAATCATTGGACTGCCCCCTCTCCTGTGGCATCTCAGGTCTCCACTAAGTGTGGCATTAAAACAACAATTCTTAATGCTACACTGCCAGACAGGATTTGTAAAAAAAGGGAGAAAAAAAGTTAAAATATCTTCATTCAGATAAAGATTGGATTTATTTCCTGAAAATGTTGAAATCCTCATTCCGGTGCTGCAGGTTGGCCATAAATTAACTATGCATCCATTTTGCCCAACACGGTTGTAGTTTTGAACCCGTCTCTACAAAAAAAAAATACTTTTTTAGATTACAATTAAATTTACTTATCAGGATTGAGGCTAATCTGTAGAAAATATGGCAAAAAAGTACATTTTAGGATTTGAGGTGCATGTACAAAGCATGAATGTAACTTTTGCTTGTGGATAGGAGGTTTAAACACACTAGAAAAACAATTGTTTTTCTATTTTCCTCTCTGAAACATATGAACATATTCAGAGAATTGCCCTTCCGGTCTGTGCAGGGTGTCTCGTTCTTCAGTTATGGATTTATTCATTACCTTTTATTATGTCCAGTCAGAGGACACAAGAGGTGACATGAAGGAGAAAAGTGGCTACCTGCCTGTGCGTACGGACAATGATGTGCAGGATTATAGTTACCCTTTAGTTTTGGCATGTTTGAAATGATTAATTTGCTCCTATGTTTCTAGCTGGAGGGCAGATGCAAGCGGAGAAAACTTATAATTGCTTCGGTAGTACATACCCTTCTCAATGTCAAGCCCTTATTCAATAATGCCTAATCTAGTAGGGATTCAAACAGAAAGCTGATGTTGAAAAACAGTGGGAGGTCACTTCTCCTGTTGTATGTGGTTCTTGTTATCAGTGGATATAAATAGTGAAACAAGCACTACTACATGCATTATGCAAAGAGTGATATGTTTTAAGTGGGTGTGTTTCATTCATTTTGTAACTTGGGCTAATATGCCAATGAAAACCCAAAATCTAGCTTCTCAGAAATTATTATACAGCACAAGCTGACCGAAAATGATTCGTAATTATGTTATGGCAAACAGAATCATGAGGAAGATGGCATATTTGACAATTCATTAAATAAAACTTTACAGGAAAGGTAAAACACAAAAGGTTATGGCTAAATAAACACATTTTTTGTATCTAGGCATATCAAAGGTAAGTTGAGTGGAAGAGGTTTGGGGAAGATTCATATGCTGTGGTCTGCCGCTGGAGTCAGCGCTTTAAAAGCCATCATGCACAGGCATATCTGCACGGGCCTCAACCGCCACATCGCTTGTGTCAGAAGTGTCTAACATGGCCTAAAGAGAAAAAGAACCAGGCTTTTGCTCAGTTTTCCAAAATCTGCTTTCAAGATGAAAGTAACATTTGCATATCATTTGGAAACCAAGGTCCTAGTTTGGAGAAATGGAAAGTCACCGAATCCATGTTCTTTGACGAGCTTTGCCTCCATTAAAGACCATGGTAGTGGAGTTTAGCATGCGTGTTGCTCCAAATGCAAAATGTATCAAATCCCCTCTACCAGTGCAAAACACCCTAGTCTGCAGTTGGTGTGATTTTCTTTTTTTTAAGCTTTTTTTGTACCAGATGAAGTTTGAAAAAAGAAAAACATATTGACATCAAACTTGTTCATTTTACACTTAAGGGTCTCAGTTTCAGTTGTGAAACACTAGCACCTCCTCCACATGCTGTTCACCAGCTTGGTCACACATGGCCGTGAGATGGCATCCCATATTTAAACAGGCATTGGCTGCAAGTCAGCCAGAACGATTGTTTAAATCAGTACGGCAAGAAAACCAGGTCCCACAATGGTGTTGTGGTCGAAGGATCTTCCAGCCTCCACACTACTTTCCAGGTCTCCGATTTGGGTTTCTTGGGTGTCCTGGCCTCTCATCACAGCTGCAGCCAGGATTCCGAAACTCTGAGGCTCTTCCAAGGCTTCCAGTTGCCAAAGTGTCACTTTCCAGGGTTCCTTTGTGGGTTCTAGCATCCTCTGGACCAGCCTCTAGGGCTCCACCCTGTATTCTGGTGTTTTCTGGATAAGCCTCCAGAGCTTCACCATGGGTTCCACATCCCTCCTGGTCTGCCTCCTGCCTTGGGTTTTGCTTTTTCTTTGTGTTTGCTTTGATAATTCCTTATATAATTATCTTCTCTCGGTCTAGCCATATTCTGTTTATTTCTGTTTAGTAGTTTATTTGTTCATTTCCATTTTGTGTTAAATTAAGCTGCAAATCTTCGGTTTGATTTGGAAAAAAAATTCTAATTTTTATCCCGAGATCCTGTCTCCATTTTGGTCTAGCTCCCAACCCACAAAGAATGGCAATGGGACTGGCACACGTTCCAGACTCTCATCTCGATCTCTGCATTGAGATTGTCTCTGCTGATGACCCTTGTTACTAGTGAAGGATATTCTGCCACATACCTTCACACTGCCCTTCTGCAAAAGCTGCTTGGCAGTGGCAGAGAGGATTTGGCAAGTTTTCCACAAGGGTAACCCACAACACTCAACTTTGCTGCTCGACCTACAAAAAGCATTTTCCTTAGGAATTTGGCATCAAAAGGGAATGAAACAGGATTTCACCGCCAACAAGTAGTTGGGAAAACAGAGAAAATATTCAATTAGACTCAGGACCTGGGCGCCATATATGGTATTGTACTTTAAAGCATTACAGAGACTTTCCTCTTGATACCGAAACCATACTAATGGTTTATGTTCACTACATTCTAACAACTGGATCTGAGTTTGTGGGAAAATAAAAACTAGAAGGTTGACCCCATCTCTTGCCCGAAACACCAGTTTCTACCTGACTCTTTAAATCAAAGCAGCCAATTCAATTACTAACGTATATTTCACTGACAAGAGTGCTTATTAGGAAAAATATTCTGGTGCTTTTAGTCTAAGAGTTGTCATCTGGGTTCGGCCTCTGTCACATCTCCAAAACAACGGCAATTAATAACAAAAACAACTGAACTAATACCCGCGACATAAATTGCACCCATCCTTAAGCCATGCCATTTTTCCCTTGTCTTGTTGCGCTCCTCGTGAACAAACCTCGTCCTCATTTGCAGTTTAATTCCTGCTGCCTGTGCGGCTCAGCATGCCTAATCCCACAGTAACCTAAATGAGGCCTGTGTTCTCGACTAAACAGTGTCTGTTCCTGTCTTGGCCTCACCGTCTCACCCTGAGTCCAACCCCCCCCCCCCCCCACCCCACCCCCCAAACATGAATTTCCCCATACACATTCGCACACTGCAAATGTGAACACTCTGACACATTCGTCAAAAAGGCTTGAAATCTTAATTCATTTTTTCTTGAGTGCATCTCACCATTTCGTTCATTTTGTCCCCACAGCCTGATTTTTGGGAAAGAGAAGATAGCCAATTAAATAAATCTTCACACCTTGAGTGTATCCTATGCAAATGCTCCTGCAGCAGAAGAACCGGGTGACAAATTCTGGCTCTTAGCTCTTCCTCTCCCCTTTACCTACGGTAAAAAGGTGCTTAGATGGAAAGAGGATTACAGCTCGCCTGCCCACCTGAGACGCCTGTTGGGGGCTTTATTGTGTTTGTGCGTGAAAATCCCTTTTGCTAAAGTGCTGACGAGCCATGGCAAAGTGCCAAGACAGAGCGAGAGAAATTCAAATTGTGCTGTTGGTGAGTGCATCCTGATTGTATTTAGATAGAGCTTGACACAGCAGCTGTTCGTTTAGGAGTGTGTATTTGTGCACTGTAAGGTGCGAGCCTGATTTATATTTGTTCCTAGAGGGGAGGTGCATTTGTCACCAACTCCAGCTGCCTGAAAGTTGCCGCCTAACATTTTCATGGCTTTTGTTTAGCAACCTCCACACATATTAGCATGTCTCCTCTTTAAACATCATATATTTCTCTTCTCCAAGTCTGCAGTCTGTACTTTTACTAATTTCGCCCTTTGAAAAAAGAAATTTGGATAAAGTTGCAGACAACTGACGATAAAGGTCAAAACTGCGTTACTGATACAACTCTTTCACTTTTCAATTTCTGGGTTGTTTGTTCTGCAAGTTATTTTGAGAACATGTAATTGAAAGACTTAAAACCTGTCAGTACCCTGAGTAGAAAGCATGCTACTCTGAATAGCTCTACTATAATAATCATCTGTATTGTCATTCCAGCATACATTCCAATGAAATTTGTTCTCTGCATTTAACCCATCCCGCTGTGCTCCAGCAGCAATCAGGGGTTAAGGGTCTCGCTCAGGGAGCCAGAGCAGCAGTTTATGGGAGTTGAACCCAGAACCTCCTGGACACAAGCGCAATGCTCCAACCACTATGAGCATGAAAGAAGCCCTCATTAATGGAACGCAGATAATGCGATTCACCATGGCAATGGGAGGAAATAAGAAGCCTCAAAGTGCGCATTTCCCTTGAGTGGAATTAGAAACCTTTAATGATGACTTATGGAGAATAACAAGACAAAATTAACAAAAAGAAACAACGCTGTTGCCGCGTTAGTGGCAACAGCGGCAACAACAGTGGCAACAACAGTTAGTGGCAGAGATTGGCTGTAAAAGTCAATGCATGAGTGATATGAGAATTATTTAACAGAGAATTAGAGCTGTATTCTCACACTACACTCACTCAACACCCAAAAAAAAGGGGAAGGGGGGTATTGACTACATGTCTATAGGTGCAATTTGACAGGTATAAAAGGACGTGGCAGCAAATCAAGATGAAGTATGAAAATACAGTTTAATAAGTTACAAGTTATTCTTATGTTTGACCTTAATCAACTAAATCATTAATTGGCTATAATCCACCTTTACAATTAATGATGAAAAAATAATAATTTTAAGGCTTTGGGATGCCAGTGAACCACATTAATGGAGAAAACACAGCGGCAAACCTCTTTAGGGGTGGTTGGTTTACAAAAAATTCCTCCAAGAGGTCATCTAACATTAAGAGACAGAGCAGAAATGGCATCCACGGGAGAGTTCTAAGGCAAAAAGCAAATCTAAGAAGAAAACATAAAGTCAATCGCACATTTGTTTAAATAAAACATCTTCATGATGCCTGAGACACATGTAGAAGTATTCCATGCACTGTTGAGAGACCAATTTGAACTTTGGTGGCACATTCCCTTTACATCTGGCATAAACTAATCGAACATTTGAGAAAAAGGACATGTCACCCTCAGACAAACGTGGTTCTATCAATTACTTTCTGTAATTGATAGAACCATGAATTCTGTCCAGAAAATGCTGATGCAAAATATCCAGCTGTGACCTTAAACTCGAACACCGTTTATGGTTATACAGCAGGACATTGATCTGATGAACACCAGGATTACCTTTAATTACTCATAAAAACATAAACATAAACATTTTCAAAAAAGCAAACAAACATAAAAACAGAGGTTTTGCAGTGTCCTAGTCAAAGCCTTGACTTAAGTCCAATAGAAGTGCTGTAGTACGATGTAGCCATGCTCAAATAACCATCCATTGTGGCTCAGTTAAAACTATTCTGTAAAGAAGAGAGAACCAAACTTCCTCCACAGAGATGCAAAAAACTCATTGCCAGTTATCTCAAACACTTGATGACAGTTATTGGTATTAGGGAGCAATCGTGTTTTTGTTTTTTTTCCCCACACACAGCCAGTTAGCTTTAGATATTTTTTTTTAATTCCCGTACTAAATTCAATCATTTGGAAACTGCATATTGTGTTCACTCTGTTGATTTTATGCCTGATGATGGAGAAAATACATTTTCACAGGATTCCACAGTGCGTGTGCCAAATGTTTGAACAAACTGAATATTCACCTTTTACTGAATGTTCCCGAGGCCTTGCAAACATGTGTGGTTGTTAAACTGATAGATTTTTAGCGTCTGGTCCTTTAATGCATTTATTCTTTTTCGCATTGATGGATTAACAGAAAGAGCTACCAAACACCTAGAACATCTGCAGAGACCCGTGCTGTACCTTTAGGCCAGCTCCACCACAAATCATTCTGTAGTCACTGGAGTGCAACGGTGGCAGTCTGTCATTACGCAACACGCGCTCCATAAATTAAATTTAGATTTTATTAAAGCTACTTGATCTTTCGTACCAAACACCTGTCATTCGCCTGGCAATATGGCTGCGTGTCAGCATGCTGGGAGGCATGTGATGGGCCCTCTGTTAATGTTTTGATTGCGAATTTAACCTTTTGGCAGCCAGCAAAGTGAATGCTTGTGTGGTCGAGTCGGCATCTATTTGAAGCCCAAGTCATTATGCTTGGCATCAGCACAATGCATGAATGTTTAAGGCACAGACATCAACCCAAACAGTTAATGTTGAGGAGAAAAAAAGAGAGGCTGAGATTTTTTTTTTCTTTATTTTGCCCTTTTAGATAAAGTACAAGACTTACAAGCAGATACAGGGATGAAACCTCATTTGCCGTTCCTATTATAGCCACCTCCGCACACACTGTCACCCGCTCACTGTCATCCTGTCAGTCTTTAACACATGCATTCCCCTTCACATCCGTTGCGTCACTTTCACACAAACCCGGCACGGACAGAGGATGCATGCGCCTTAGTCTCCACTCGCCGGACAGCGGGCTCTGCAGGGACATCGGTTTTAGATGCTTTTAACATTCTATAGACAGCTCGGCTCAAAGAGCAAGGTTGTGCAGCTGCAATTCAGAGGTTGAGAACAATAGCTGAAGCAGATTGGAGGGTAAGCCAGGGATAGTGGAGGATACTGGGTAAAAAGTAAAGAGTAGAGACAAACTGTCGAGATGCAGTATGAGCTTGTCGAAACCTTTTTTAAACCTTTTCTGAGCTACACATTCCACAAATCCGTAGCCTTTTATTCTAGTATGCAATAACACGTGGGCCCTGGTTTTACTGTGAATGTATTTATCCAGCCTATTGCTAATCCAGCTACGTTTACTATCCAGCCCTAAAAACTGTGTATGTTGATGATCAGCAAACATGTCTCTGACTAAATCCTTGCACTTGAAGTAAACACAAACTTTCTTTTGTCGATGAACCTAATATCGCCAAGGTTTTCAGCTCCAACAATCTTAATGTCAGCGACAAAAAGCTTCCCCATCCTGAAAGAACATCATCCTCCTCGGCATAATGCTGCCACCATCATGTATTACTGTAAGAATGGTACTTTCAGGGTGAACTCCCAAGTTTTCTTCAGGACTTTTATGGTCCAAATGTTAGCGGAGCCCCTTGTTCCATATGTTTGCTGTGTACCTGTTGGCTGTTTTCTATATCTGAGCCTTGTGGTACTGGGCCTAAATATGTCAGAGAAAAACATGTTGTCTGTTAGATCTAGTCGGCCCGCAACACTTTGCGGATGATTCGGCTTTGAGTGGGTACCGGTCTCCTCCGGATCCTGATGAGATTTCTGCTTACATCCCAAACAGCCTGGAAGACGCCGACTGTCTCGCTATCATCTTTTTATTATTCCTTTCAGGCTCAGTTCCTATTCTCATTTGACTCTGGGGTGCCAAGTTCAAATTCATTTCAGCGAGGGGGAAAGAATACCTCTGGAGCAAGAGAATGCACCTAATCCCGAAAATATGAGCACTGTTTGTTTGGTGTCGCCGTTTAATGGAGCGACTGTATTATTCAGATGGTCTTAAAGTTTGAAAACTGCAAATCAGTGCGACGCAGGGGGAAAGTTGCAGCGCATATCGCAACTTAGCGCGCCCTGCTTTCCAAAGGATACTGAATGAAACCTGAGTGTGGTGGAAGAGGCAGCATCCGTGCCGCGTGTGTGTCTGCTCTAATTAAGGATAAATACTCTTGAGATCCCGGTGATGCTCTGTGTATTAATAAGCCTGTGGGATGCGTCTCGGTACGTGTTTGCGTGCCTCAACAATGTTGTGTAATAGCGGCACGTCTGTGAGAAAACAAAGGACTTACAGGTAAATCTTCTCTATGCACTGCTCAGTCCTCCTCTGTTTGGTCACCGTTTCTTTTTGCCCCCTTTTTGTAGTGATGATCTGGACAATCAGGAGGTGTGTCATGACAAAAAAGAGGAAATGAAAGAACTGATGTGGCGAAAACATGCAATTTCTTTTCCCCTTTGGTTTTGTTTTAACCCCTTGAAATGGTTGCTGGTTAATCGATTCCAACATTATTAACATGTAGACCTTATCTTAATAACGGGAGCCTAGTTTAGTATTCTGTGGCTGTATTCAAGGATTAAGATAAAATGTGGGATCTAATTTACCTTTTTCTCTTACTCTAGCAGCCTTTAAATAAGGTGGTTTGGTATTTTATGTCACAGAACATCAGCATTATGATACACGGGGAAGGCCTGAAGTGGTTGCTAAAGCTGCATCTTAAATTAGAATATTATTTGAATAATTGCCAATTCAGTTAAAAAAACTGAATCTTAAATGATTTAATGTTTAATATGCAAAGCGTTTAGTTTGTTTGTGAATATCCAACATTGGCTTGCAGTTAAAGTAAAACCATAATCCAGCTTCTCAGGAAAGGATATTGCATAAGACCAAGAGTGAAAATCAGTACAGAAATGTTATGGCCTGCAGTCACTGCCATTAGCTACATGGTGGAGCAGTGTTTTTTTTTTTTTAGCCTTGAAGCCATACTGTCCTGGTGTTGTTTGCAGGTTCTCCTCTTGCATGTGTAGATTCTCTGAAAGTAATCTGGCATCCTCCCCCAGACCAAAAAACCCGACTCCTGGTAACCACTCAGAAAGCTGGAGACCTGATAATTCAGTCAGACACCAAGGTAACTTCAACTGATTTAAAAGCTGGTGGAGATGGATTGGGAACGGACTGAAGCGCACACAGGAACCACTCCACGAGGGAGAGACAGGTTAGTGGTTGAGACCAGCTCAGTTAGCTTTAAAGGAGCAATAAGCGAAAATTCATTATTTTAGAAAGAACAAAAAAAAAATAGTGATGTGAAGAACTAAAGGTAATATCATCGATGTACTATGGACTGACGTCACGCCATGACGTCATTCTCTCCATGTTCTTCCCCAGTCTCGTTTACATGGCCAAGCCACATGTGGGGGCTTGCATGTGAACAGCTGCCACTCAGGGCTCAGCCCCTCTCTGCCCTAATATGCCACCGCCAGAGCAACTCAGCGTTGGAGCAACATGACCGAGAGCACCCCCAGCAGATCAAAATGTTCTCTTTATAAGAGCATTATAAAGTTATGCGCTACTTCTTCACCAGACATGTTCCTCCCAAAGGTGATGCTGTTTTGCTGTGTTTTTATCCATTATAAATATGCACACAGGAGGCGACGCGTGAGAAGGGAAAGGAGCGGCACGGCTTGTCACACATCCTGTTTTGGTCTACAGACAGTACTCAAGCACCACCTGGTAGTGAAATGTTGCTTGTTGCTCCTTTAATAAAAGGCACTAACCTTTTCAATGACCGGGAGGTTGTGCTTGTCCTGGGAAGTAGATCCGTGGGCTCCACAGGGATGATCTGAATCAGTGACTGACTGATCCACTTCAGACAGACTGACTGGGAACAAAGGCAGTTGGGGGATCGGATTTTCATGCTTGGGTCATATACTGGTGATCAGGGGAAATGGCTGAGGTCTCCAGAGAGGCACAGGCAATAGGTGAATCCAGACGAGAGAATCGGTCACAGGAGGCACACTCTCTGGGCAGAGGTTTCAAGTGAGGGGCTGAGGCAGAAGACAAATCCGAGGTCCAGACTTAAGTTGGTAATGAGACAGCAGAATAAGCCATGGACACAGGCAGGCAGACAAGGTCAAGAGACAGTTCAGAGTTCAGTGTCCAGAAAAAGAAGACAACCGGAGAGTCCGACAAGGGCAAGGCAACCAGGTAGGGCTGTTACAAGATGAGCCGAGGGTTTGAAGCGTGTTGAGCAATGGAGGGGGCGTTTCTGCAATGCACGTATCGAGGCTTGCTTCATTTATGGGAGGAGCCGAAAAAGATGACGGCCGAAGCCTCGCTACCCAGCCGTACCATGTGACCGCTTCGGGGAGCGGTTCAGATTGCCTGCGAGTTTTGACAGGCCTTTAAGCGCCACAGTATTCAATCAAAATATGGGTGTTTGTTGGATAGCTGCGGTCAGTTCAGGTTTTGGATAGAATTTCGATAGCTTGATTAGTAGAGTTTGGATAGAGTTTTCAGAGTTTGAAGCTTGGAGATTGAAGAGAGTGAGCAGATGATAAAGGATGGAGCCAGCTAGGAAGAGGAGGAACTCACATATGTGGGGATATTTTACTTGATTTTGCCCAATAAGTTAAGGTAAATCTAACATAGGATTCATTACATTTGCTTATCAAGAACTGCATTTTTCACTGATTAATTTATTTATAGTTGGCCCACAAACTGACATCACTTTATTAACAAAGGAGTTCAACATTGTTGGAGGGTGTCTTTCTTTGCTGTCTTCATTTTATGATGCTACTATTGAGCTGTCTAAAGAGGAAAATATTTCTGCCTCCAAAGTTGTTCCCTCTTGAAAATGTTGGAGGAAAGCCTTCAGGGGGATCTCACATTTCAGCACCAACTGCAGCATTAGAAGCTGGAGACCACCTCATCAGGCAACTATGGGAAAAGCTTCAGATTTGGCAGTCCATGAGCATCCTATCCCTAGCTGCCCTTCTTGACTCTAGAGTCAAGGTCATAGGTTTGTGTTGGCTGCAGGTGTTATCCTATTTTGAGTTTTTGCTAAAAGGATGACTTTGTTTTGGATTTTTTTCATTTGTTCATTGTATATAGTTGCACATATTTTTATTGAATTTTCTTAATAAAAAACGGAAAACAAAAACCTGTGTTAAAAAAAGATTGATTAAAACCTGTTGAAAAACTCTTATTCCAAGTTCCACAACCACTTTGTCTGTCAAAGCCATTGCCATTTCATTAAAGTGACACTAAGCATACAGAGCAAGCCATATAATTATGTACTTAGAAAAAATAAACACAGAGCATGTTAAAAAAAACATTTTATTAAACACATATGATAATCATAAAATACATTAATGAGTATCACTTAATGATAATTCCCAAGGGAATTAAATAGAGGAAAGCGTCATTATTGTGCTGACTTTGCTTAGGCATTCGGCCAGCAGGTGGTTTCATGTGCAAATGAAGAATTGAGAAACATACCCTTTCCTGAAGCAATAGGGTGTTTTCACTGACGTCACTGGCCAACTTCCGGTCCGCCATATTGGGTGGTTCACTTCCTTATCTCTAGTTGTCCTACACGTATTTTCGTATCGAGAATGGATAAGTACGCCAGCACGCTAGAGCGACCAGATAAGGACGTCTATCTGAGGAAATGTTCCGTGATCGACCATATGGACCCCTATGCCCTCCACGGTGCCTTGTTTAGCCGTAATCCTGATGATTGGCCAAATGTAGAGCACGGCGACATAGTGCATTACCTGGTGTTCGGTGAAAACCCTCTGCACACTCTCGAGGAAATGAGAGCTTACAAGGGTCGAGAGGCTCACAACCAGTTCACATCTGGTTGGGTACGAGATGTCGAAGTTATGTACATCAAGGAAATCGCCATCATACGTGGACGGGTGAGTTTTAATAAGATGGTAAAAATGTAAACAATCCGACGCAAATGCGGCGCATGCTTCTGCGGTGGCTGACTGCCGGCGGTGCGCGAAGGCGCTTGGCTGCAGGGCTGATAATTAAATAATTAAAACCGCTCGCGGCTTTAATTATTTAATCAGAACAATGACCAGTGCAAAATTAAGTTGTATTTACCGTATTTACGCCGGCAAAAGCCTACCGGCGTAACCCGGAAGTAGCGCGGACGTCACTTTCCATATCGGACGTCTTCGGTTACCTTGTTTGTGGTGTGAGCGCCTATACTTCAGAACAGTTCTGAAGCTACAAGTCCTTGGAGTCTCATGTGCAGTTTACGAATGGATGGGTTCAGGAGCGGCAGATCATAAAGCCAGCAAACAGTGGGAACACAGTAACTCGTTCAAAGGTAAGCTGCGCTCAGACGGGCTCTGGGACATGCTAAGTTAGTAGCTGCTAACCGTTAGTGCTAACAACCACTCACGCATGTAATGTACTTTTAACTAACTGCTATGTGTTTCAAACGTTTAGAACACACTCTCATTGACATCGGGATACTGTGGAAAGTTATGTTAGGTCGTCTTACAGCCGCGATCCAAGCGGGCCGACGACTCTTTGTTACCTCTAACAGCTGTTCTCCGTGGTTGCGCCTCCAGGCAGGAAAGCGGTGGAAAATTAACCCGTTTCTATGTTTTTCCCATGGCGATCATGTGTTGCGCTGTTACAGCCCACAATACAGCAATGGTTTACATGTTTTAAATACTTAACAGTTAATTACCTGTGACAAAGTGAGCACCGCAGACTCTGGCGTATTCCAGCTTAACACCGTCCAAATCGGACCTGGATATCCATGTCAGCCATAGGTGACGGCGTTGTTCAGAGAGCTGTTTTGTTTTTTCACACTGATTCACTATCACGGCTGGTAGGCGAAAGAAAGAGCGTTGATCTCCACCTCCACGGGCCGTGCAACCAACCATCAAACACGTTTTCCCCATTGTTCACTTCCAATACTGCCTAAGGCGTAATACAATGCGGGTCAACGGTGCGAAACGACTGCCACCCAATACGGCGGACGCGCAGAGTAGTCACGTGAGCGTGACGTCAGCTGAAAACACCCTATTGGCTCAAGTGCTTCAAAGCCTCGTGAGGCCTCATCTCACCATCACTACAGACAGGCACAAATCCACGGAATGAAAATTGGTCAACCGACAGGCAAAATAGGAATGTTGGATGCTCTACTCACGCGAAGGCTTTCAAGAATCTGGCAGCTACACACTGGGAGAGGCACGTATATATGTGATCTCCCCAGGTGCAGCAGCTCCGCTTAATTACAGTCGCTGCTGTCACGAACGAGAATAAGCAGGCTCGATGGTCAAATAACAGTTCCAAGTCGGTACACAGGCGGGCAGGAAAAAACAGGCAGCGACAAGGCAAACTCAAAAAAATCCCAAAACTAGCTGGTCTGGTATATGGGTAAACAGGCAAAAATCAGGAAGGAAAAACAGGATCAGTAGTGATGTTACGTGATGTGCCGAGGCTTCGAGGCGTGTGTCGAGTAATGGAGGGGGCGTTTCCGCAATGCAAAAAACTCCGCCTTCTGCTGAGATGTTTCAGCTTCTTTCACAGCTTGTGGCCATCAGTAATTCCTGCTGCAGTTCATGTTAACAGAGCAGCAGGAAGAGCGATCAGAGTTATGAATAATTTTAGTCTTAACCAACGGTGAAAGGGAGCCGGTAAGGTCCTGTACTACGTACGCAGGAGGGGAGGGGGCGGGGGAAGAGAGCTGCTGCCAGATATTGCCTTCATTCAGAACCAGTGATGGCTGCACTCTGGATCATAAAACAGTTCTGCTCACCAGATGCAGTTTAAAACGCTACGTCTGTTTATAAGTTGTTTTTATTAATTCTGCATTTTTTAACTACATGCACCGTATTTCTGTGCCTCAGCGCTTGCTCCTCTTCCCCCTCCTTTCCCTCGAACCCAGCGGCTTTTATCACCGTTCACCATTCAAAACGTGAATCACTACGTTTAATGTCCTCACACCCGTAGCAAAGTGTGCCAATTAAAGTCACTAGGAGAGTTATGGCTGTGTTTCATGATCTTTTGTTTTAAACAAAACAGAACCGTGGCGCTTCGGTGCGCTGCTGCCTTGCGCTTTAATTCAGGTGCGCAAAATTACGTTACTTATAATTTGGGTGCGCACTTTTAAGAGTCATTTTAAAGAACTTGTAACATCAGGAGGTTGATCTCAGACCGGTCAGCTCCTATGATCACTGTATAGGAGCCCTTTACAGTTTTTATTTATGCATTCCCCCCCTAACCCTCGCACGCAGCGCACCATCGGGTAAAATCCTCCCACCTCACCGCCCAGAGCGCACTGAGCAGAGCAATAGAGATTTGTCTGGTCGACTGAGATGAGAAACCTGTTGCTGTGAAAGGTGATATAGGTTATAAACTGTTACTGTAATTGCATTGAGCTGAAAAGAGAGGAGACATCAGCAGCTGGATCGTGCGTAAAGACGCAGCGGGAACCTCCGTGTGCTTCAGTGTTGCTGAGGGGAAACTGTGGGACCGTATAGTACTGGGCTAATCATTGGTCACAGTACCCCAATCTGTACATACTTGCACTTATTTATTTATGCACCCGGGCATCATCTGTGCAATGTGAGCGTCTCTTTTCAAAGGCTGGAGAAGTAGTATCAAAAAAGAGAAATCATTTGAAACCAAAAACTGTGGAGAAATTGTTGTTTCTTAATAAAAATGCATGAAATCATCCAAGTTGCACAAGCATTAGCCTATTCACTACCCCCTCCCTAGTTCCACAAGCACTTTCATTGTCCTCTGCCTGATTAAGCCCATGCCATTTTTCTAGAGTCACAGAAAAACATTATTACACAACATGCCATATCACGTCACTACTATTTTGGGAATAATTACACACAGAGAATACATTCAAACAATGTTTTATTATACACATGTGTATACAAAATTTATGTAGACAAATTATTTCGTCCTACACCTTTTGTGAAGTCATTCCCAAGAGTCATAATAGACAAAAATTCAATGCATCACACGTGTTAAGATCCAGCTGGCTGTGATTATACACCTGGCCAGTAGGTGGTGTCGTGTGCACATGAAGCACCAAGAAATGAACCCTTTCTCGAACCAGTTGGCTCAAGTGGTTCAATGCCTCATGAGGCTTCATCTCACCATCACTAGGGATCAGGATGGCACAGAAGTCAAAAAGGCAATTGGGTAATATCAACAGACAATCGGGATGCTGGACAAAACTCACCAAAGGCTTGTTAAGACAATGATCTGGCAGAGTGCAGGAGACAGAGGCAGGTATAAGTAGAGGAGTGAGCAGGTGAACGGAGTGAAACTAATTACCAGAAGGGGTGGAGCTGATCAGGGGGGAAAAAGTGGGGTGCTGGTGCCTATCTCCAGCGTTCACCTGGCAAGAGGCGGTGTACACCCTGGACAGGTTGCCAGTCTGTCGCAGGGCAACACAGAGAGACAAACAACCATTCACACCTAAGGACAATTTGAAGAAGCCAATTAACCTAACAGTCATGTTTTTGGACTGTGGGAGGAAACCGGAGTACCCACAGGGTGAACATGCAAACTCCATGCAGAAAGACCCAGGGGTGTACTTGAACCCAGGACCTTCTTGCGACAAGGCATCAGTGCTACCCACTGCGCCACTGTGCAGCCCATTTTAAATAATTATAATTTAAAAATTATAATTTGGGCTCAAAACCAGTGTCAACACAATAGACTTCCACTCAGGTAATAACACAGGGAGCTGAAACACAACTGAAATAGTGGCTGATCAGCCCGCCACTGACAAAAGGGGAAATACCAAATAAGCAGCAAAGACTGAATTGACAAAGACTGATGTACTAATTATTAGGTAACACCATCAGGTCAGGTCTACATGCCCAAACCAGAAGGAAAACTATAAAAATACCACACCAAATTCCCTGCTATCAGACAGCAATGCAACCCACTAAAGTTGTTATGCAGTTTAAGGAGAACTGATGCAGCTGTAATTATTTTATTTGGCTGATGCCCGACAGCAACTTCAAGGTAACTGGTTACTCAAAAACACATTAATCTGTTGCACATAGCGCAGTGAATAAAGTACAGCTGACTGAGAAAGTAAACCAAATTGTGTGCACTACAAATAGTGAACTAAAAAGTCGAGTTAAAATGAATGACGATGACATTTGTTGTCAATAGGTGAAAGTTATTTTAAGAATGAAAAATAAATAGCCAATAAAACTCAAGCGTTACCATTCAGCCACTTGTCTAGTGTGTGGCAGCGGGGACCGACGTTTTAAGGAGCCTACCTGTGTCCAAACATACTGTGGCCGTGCTGATGGACCGGGTTCTTAAATAAAAGGAGAATTACAGTCCAGCGCCAAATCAAACAAATAACTTCAAAGAAGCCAGGTTGTAGTTGTAGCCGTAACCCAGCACCTCCCTTTAATTATCTCAATTCTGGTGGAAAGGAAAAAAGGATCCACAAGGCGTTCACAGCAGCACTACAAACACAGATGTATCCAGGATATGAGCCACAGCTATTGCATTTTTTTTTTTAATTAAGCTCCTAACAATCCATGGATATAAAACTGTTTTACATGAGCTAAAAAGCGCAACAGTTGCTCGGGGTCAGGAGTGACATTTCAACCGTCGGTAATGATTTAGGGAGCCGTATTCTCTGCTGGTGTTGGTCAGCTGTGTTTTATCAAGTCCAAAGTCAGGATTTTAAAGTTCTTCGTGATTTCCTCTGCTGGCAAACGTAATGGAGAAGGTGATTTTATTTTCAAGCATGACTTGGCGGCTGCCCACAAAGGCCCCTGTTTTGATGGTGTTACTGTGCTTGTTTGACCTGCAAACCGCCCTGACCTACACCCCATAAAGAATCTGAGATTTTGTGAAGAGGAAGTTAAGGGAGCACTGCAGATGAGCTGAAGGCCACTAACAAAGCAACCTGGGCTTTCTACAAATCTCAGCAGAGCCACAGGCTGACCATTTCCATGCTGCATTGATGCAGTTTTCAAGCAAAAAGAGCCATATAGTAAGTACGAATGCTTTCAAACTTTCTGATACTGAGTATTTTTTTAATCAGCTATAAGGCATAATCATCTAAATTAACAGAGATAGTCTTGTATATCTTCCAGTTTGTAATAAATCTTCATTATTTATGAATTTCCCATTTGAGCTGAGTCTTATTTACTGAGGCTGGTACTTTCTTCTTTTCTCCTCTTCTCTTTCCACTCACAACAATCACATCACCTTTCATAATCGGGAAGTTTGACTTGGGATTGATTTTTTTGCAGGATCTAGGTACCTCACAGTCATTTAGTCGACAAGGAAGTCATTTGGAGACTATTGCACGTACAGAAATGAAGTCCTTTGTAAAGCTTACCACAACAGGGGCCCATAAAAAGCAACAAATCTAAAGCAAAAAGGCTTAAAAAAAGTTGCTGCAATCATCCTAAATTAAAACTTAAAGCACCTTGTGATTTAGTTTAATTTTCAACATTCAGTCATATTTACCAAAAGATGCCCCCAGGAAAACATAGCGATGGCGGCGTTACGCTTTGGGCTTTTTTTTTCAATCCTGAAATGAATGCAATGGAAAATCTGTGGTGTGACTAGAAGGAGGCTTTGGAGGAGAAATGTCCTCACTACACCCTCTGACTTGATTTGTAGAACTACGACAAAGTTAATCTGATAAATAAATATAGATGTTGACTAAATCCTACCAGATAAGACTTCCTGCTGAGTATTAGTTTAAAAGTTTGAAGGTGCGTCGCCGGGTTCTTGCACCTTTTTCTATTTTTGCCACTAAGGGAATTACTTGTTTTGCAGGTGAATTACAGGATACATCTCAAGTTTATAAGCGGAAACAGCTATCTATAGTTACTTTCTCTTCATTTATTTCTGTTAGGAAAATCTTATACTTGAAGAGAAGTTGTCACTCAGTTATTCCATTTGTGTGCAGTTTGCTGTTAGAAGAATGCCAGTGCTCGAATCATCCTTTCAACCATTAGCCTAATGGGCCGATATTCAGCGGACGATACCTAACAGATCGAGCATTATCTATTAGACATTAAATAACTAAATAACCTAATCCTGACCTCTTATACTCACATACACGTGATCTAAACCGTGTGAATGAGCAAGTTAAAGCTTTTGTCATTTATAATCATTTCTACCGCCTATGTTAATTGGGGTTTCTAGGAGAGCACATTCACCTTGCACCTCAGCTGTCCTTTTCTGGTCCTTCAGCCTATTTTTCACCTTTAGATGACCTCTGAGGAAAAAAATCAACAAAAGGAACGAGGAAAAGGGCTACAAAACGGACACCTCTTGTTGTTTGAACTATCCGACTCCGACTCTAACCATCCTTCTGCTCTCCTGTCGGTTCCTCGTCCTCCTCCCTGCACACCTGCCACTAATTCCCTCATTCGCTCTCATTAAGCCTCGGTAAATAAAAACCTGCCGCTTTGACTCCATGCTATAAAGTGAAGGGCTGGTGCATCTGTTCCAGCAGCGACAGCATATGACTTCTCTCCATCGTGGCCTTTCTAAGAACTTGCTTTCCCTTTAAGTCTAGAAGCAGCAGAAAAATATTATATTGTTATAAGGTTTGACTCCAGAAGAGACCGTCTGCAGTTTTTTTTTTTTATTTTGTCAGGGGAAAGCCGCACAATTGACAAGCCTCTTTATTTTCCCAAGCACCAGGAAGCCTGACAGCTTTCACTGTTTGTGTGATGCGGACATACTGCTATGTGGGTCAGGGTTCTGTTGTCAAGGCGCACAGATTAATGATGCAGAAAACCAAAGCTCCAGGGACAAAAGCCCCGCCGTGTTATGATCGTGAATCAGGCAAACCCAGTATTCAAACCCAACAAGTGAGGTTAAGGCAAAAAACAGGATTTTAATAATGAAAACAGGAACAGGCGAGCTCAATAGTCAAAAGGGCAGTCCAAAATCCGGTACACAAAAAGCAGTCCAAAATAGGCAGAGGTACAGACAGGGCAAAGCAAGCTCGGATAACCATAGGACAGAAACTAGTCGGTAAACCGGTAAATCAGTCAGACAGGGCAGGAAAAACAGATCAGGGAACAGGCTGGCTCAGAATCAAAAAAGGCTCTCGGGTTATCGTCAACAGGTCAATCAAGAAAAGAACGCTGGAACTAAACTCACCGTGGCTCGTTAAATGATCTGGCAGATAACTGAAGACCGAGGCAGAACTATATAGTGGAGTGAGCAGGTGAACGGGAGTGAAGACTAATTACAAGTGACAGGTGGAAACTGAACTGATTGGCTAGTGACTGGAGGTTGACAGATGAGCAGATGTGATAGGCTGGTAACTGGTGTTTGGGGGAGTGACAGATAAACAGATTGCTGGGAAGAGACATAACTGAACTGGAAACATAAATAAAATCAAACTACAATAAAATCTAACCTATTCCATAAACCAAAACTAACACAGAACCTAAACAGAAAAACATGTCTAAATCAAAACCAAACAAGACCCCAAAATCAGAAACTTAACTAATAAATCTGATAACATAAACCAAGACAAAACCCAAATCGTGACAGAACCCCCTCCTCAAGGCCGGATTCCAGACGGCCTCAGAAACAAAACAGACTAGCTCGGGTGGGTGGAGGGAGGTACAGGACGGAGGGCTAGAATCAAATAAATGTCCAAATAAAAACTCAAACAAAACAAGACGAGTCAAGTTCTCAGGCGGGCGTCCAGGAGGACGGCCCCGACGAGTCAGGTTCTCAGGCGGTCGTCCAGGAGGACGGCCCCGACGAGTCAGGTTCTCAGGCGGTCGTCCAGGAGGACGGCCCCGACGAGTCAGGTTCTCAGGCGGTCGTCCAGGAGGACGGCCCCGACGAGTCAGGTTCTCAGGCGGTCGTCCAGGAGGACGACCCCGACGAGTCAGGTTCTCAGGCGGTCGTCCAGGAGGACGGCCCCGACGAGTCAGGTTGTCCGGCGGACGTCCCGAAGGACGGCCTCGGTGTGTCAGGTTGTTCGGCGGACGTCCCGAAGGACGGCCTCGGCGTGTCAGGTTGTCCGGCGGATGTCCCGAAGGACGGTCTCGGCGTGTCAGGTTCTCCGGCGGACGTCCCGAAGGACGGTCTCGGCGTGTCAGGTTCTCCGGCGGACGTCCTCGGCGTGTCAGGTTCTCCGGCGGACGTCCTCGGCGTGTCAGGTTCTCCGACGGACGTCCTAGGCGTGTCAGGTTCTCCGGCGGACGTCCTAGGCGTGTCAGGTTCTCCGGCGGACGTCCTAGGCGTGTCAGGTTCTCCGGCGGACGACCTCTGTGAGACAGGTAATCCGGCGGGTGTCCTGAAGGACGGCCCCGGTTAGCAACGATGTCCGGCGGCCGGTGGCGGAGCAGGTCTCTCATAGACCGCCGGCCGAGCAGCAACCTCGGGGACCGTCGGTAGAACCGGACCCTCAGGAACCGACGTCTGGAGAGAGAAAGAACAGAACCTGCCGCCGGACTAAAGGCTGGAGACAACGCCGGACTAAGAGCTAGAAGAGAGGCCTGGTTAAAGAGTTCAGGAGGCGCCTGGCTACAGAGTTCAGGAGGCGCTTGGCTACAGAGTTCAGGAGGAGCCTGGCTACAGAGTTCAGGAGGAGCCTGGCTACAGAGTTCAGGAGGTGTCTGGCTACAGAGTTCAGGAGGAGCCTGGCTACAGAGTTCAGGAGGAGCCTGGCTACAGAGTTCAGGAGGAGCCTGGCTACAGAGTTCAGGAGGAGCCTGGCTACAGAGTTCAGGTTCAGTCGGCCCCTGGCTACTGGCTTCAGGTTCAGTCGGCCCCTGGCTACTGGCTTCAGGTTCAGACGGCCCCTGGCTACAGGCTACAGGTTCAGACGGGACCTGGCTACAGGCTACAGGTTCAGACAGGGCCTGGCTACAGGCTACAGATTCAGACGGGGCCTGGCTACAGGCTACAGGTTCAGACGGGGCCTGGCTACAGGCTACAGGTTCAGACGGGGCCTGGCTACAGGCTACAGGTTCAGACGGGGCCTGGCTACAGGCTTCAGGTTCAGACGGGGCCTGGCTACAGGCTTCAGGTTCAGACGGGGCCTGGCTACAGGCTTCAGGTTCAGACGGGGCCTGGCTACAGGCTTCCGGTTCAGGAGACCCCGGGCTACAGACTTCAGATGCTCCCAGACCCTTTAACACCCAGAACCTCATCAATAACCCTTCCAGAACCTCCGACAAAGACAGTTTGGTCAGCCACTTGGGAAATTGGCTGTCAAGCCAAAAATGAGGGGGTAAGAGCTTCCGAAGAGGTCCAGGGGCCTCTAAGTCTCCATGGGGCTCTGGGTGCTTGTCTTCTCGGCGAGGCCCCCGACGGAGCTTGTCGTTCGGGCGAGGGCCACGACGCCGCTTGTCGTCTGGGCGAGGGCCACGGCGCCGCTTGTCGTCTGGGCGAGGGCCACGGCGCCGCTTGTCGTCTGGGCGAGGGCCACGGCGCCCAGTGTCCCGATGAGCCCCCGAGTTGCGGCCTGAAAGAGGGCTCGTCTGAACCCCCTCATCGTGGGCCTGTGGTAGACCCTCCTGGGTTCCCACGTCGCATACTGGCGGCGGACCCTCCTGGGTTCCCACGTCGCAGACTGGCGGCGGACCCTCCTGGGTTCCCACGTCGCAGACTGGCGGCGGACCCTCCTGGGTTCCCACGTCGCAGACTGGCGGCGGACCCTCCTGGGTTCCCACGTCGCAGACTGGCGGCGGACCCTCCTGGGTTCCCACGTCGCAGACCGGCGGCGGACCCTCCTGGGTTCCCACGTCGCGGGCCGGCGGCGGACCCCCCTGGGTTGCAGCGTCTCGGACCGGCTGCGGACCCTCCTGGGTTGCAGCGTCTCGGGCCGGCTGCGGACCCTCCTGGGTTGCAGCGTCTCGGACCGGCTGCGGACCCTCCGGGGTTGCAGCGTCTCGGGCCGGCTGCGGAGCCTCCGGGGTTGCAGCGTCTCGGGCCGGCTGCGGAGCCTCCGGGGTTGCAGCGTCTTGGGCCGGCTGCGGAGCCTCCGGGGTTGCAGCGTCTTGGGCCGGCTGCGGACCCTCCGGGGTTGCAGCGTCTTGGGCCGGCTGCGCAGACAGTGCTGCCTTATAACTGCCGGAGGGCGGCACTGGAGCTGAGATAGGAGGCGAGTCCTCTGGGACAGGTGCAGGTGCCGGGGCGTCGGCTGGACCCTTGGGGACAGGATTGAGTCCACTATAGAAACCCTGGAGAGCTGCTCTATAGTGCCCCTCGACCTCCTTTAATTTTGCCTCCAGCTCCTCTGAATACCGGCAGAAAAGAGCCTCCCTAAGGTCCTTAATAATAGGGGCAAAAGCTCTTAACTGGTCCTCCAGAGCCAGATCCTCAGCATCACGGGCGCCACCAGGAGGCGCTGTGGGCTGCTCAGCTCTGGGAAGCACCGGACTCCGATCCACTGGGCAGGAAGTGGCAACGGACGGGCGCGGTACTGACTCGCCTGTCGGCCGAACAGAACGGGTGAAGGAGCGACCCACAGGTTTCCGTCCCCTCCTCCGACGGCGGGACGGCAGGACTTGCTGGAGGTTTGATCCTGTCGGTAGAGCCGGGATCGGTGGAGCCCACAGCGTTCCCTGCATCTCCTCCTCTGGAGGGAGAGAGAAAAAAAGATCCGGGCGAAGATCCCGCACCACCTCCGCTTCGACCTCCATAAACAAAGTTGGTTCTGGATAAAACCCATGGGCAGAGCCGACAGCGGTGTCGCTGGGTGAGTGATCCCTTCTATTCTGAGTTGAATCTGAATTTGTGACAAAGAGCCCTCCCAATCGTAAACTCGGAGCAGGCAGCGGGTTACTGCTGCTGCGGCTGCTGGAGAGATGGCGTCTGGGACCGATACCAGGGGGACAGAACGCCAATCTGGAACCCTCCCAAGCCATAGCGTGTGGAGGGGAAAAAAAAAAACCTCTAAAAACTTGTTGGGCGATAGGTTTTAGTGGCCAGATCATTCTGTTATGATCGTGAATCAGGCAAACCCAGTATTCAAACCCAACAAGTGAGGTTAAGGCAAAAAACAGGATTTTAATAATGAAAACAGGAACAGGCGAGCTCAATAGTCAAAAGGGCAGTCCAAAATCCGGTACACAAAAAGCAGTCCAAAATAGGCAGAGGTACAGACAGGGCAAAGCAAGCTCGGATAACCATAGGACAGAAACTAGTCGGTAAACCGGTAAATCAGTCAGACAGGGCAGGAAAAACAGATCAGGGAACAGGCTGGCTCAGAATCAAAAAAGGCTCTCGGGTTATCGTCAACAGGTCAATCAAGAAAAGAACGCTGGAACTAAACTCACCGTGGCTCGTTAAATGATCTGGCAGATAACTGAAGACCGAGGCAGAACTATATAGTGGAGTGAGCAGGTGAACGGGAGTGAAGACTAATTACAAGTGACAGGTGGAAACTGAACTGATTGGCTAGTGACTGGAGGTTGACAGATGAGCAGATGTGATAGGCTGGTAACTGGTGTTTGGGGGAGTGACAGATAAACAGATTGCTGGGAAGAGACATAACTGAACTGGAAACATAAATAAAATCAAACTACAATAAAATCTAACCTATTCCATAAACCAAAACTAACACAGAACCTAAACAGAAAAACATGTCTAAATCAAAACCAAACAAGACCCCAAAATCAGAAACTTAACTAATAAATCTGATAACATAAACCAAGACAAAACCCAAATCGTGACACGCCGACGACTGGGCAAACGCTCACTGAAGAAGTTCATCGCTTGCTTTGGTAATTGATCCGGTGAATGATGTGTAATTAAGTCAATAAGGGGCCTGCAATTAGCCATAGCCTGCAAAAAACATAAAATAGTAAACGACATTCATAATCATATTTCTGCTTCCTCTATGGCAGGGCATTGCAAAGATCAATGTGCAAGGCTCCCTTTATGTTATTTCAACAACCTTTTGTGAGCTGCACCGACTATCAGAGATGTTTTGTCACTTTCACTTTCAGTTTTCTGTCGCCCCAGAAGGAAAAAAAAAAACATGAAATGTGGTGTTTTTGGGCTTCCACCTTTGTAACCATCTGTTCTTCCATCCTCTGTTCCCCCCTTTCCCCACCGCCGGCGCCTAGCTCCAGCGGTCACTGGGCGAGAGGCGGGGTACGCTCTGGAAAGGTCGCCAGTCCATCACAGGACAAGGCGAAACATGTTGGTGAAATTGATATGACTTCAACTGCAATCATCGGAGGGCTGGTGTCCTGCGGCTTTTAGGAGTGGTACCACTCTATCTCAATTAAATAGTCAGGTCCTTTAAGGAGGCCGTTAAACCACGCATGGATGTACTTTGACGTAGAGATTAGCTCTCCTCCCAGGCACTCTTCTGGATCCAGAACTTTACCAAATCTCTGTGATGCTCTATTCATGAAAGAAAAAGAAAAAAAACACACACACATGCGAGAAATGTATTGACCTTAATTAGTTGGTCAGGTAAAGGTAAATGGATGCCGTTTTTCCACTAAACTGGCACTAGTACTTTCCACTGCTTTAGCATCACCTCTGACACAGAATATTTGGTCCTACACTGAATTATATGCCTTTAAATTTGTAATCCAGATTAGTCCACGTGAAGTGCATGAATAGATCTTTTCATAGATCTTTAAAGGATGATGTGACTGATTACGATGCTGTATATAGCATACACATATCAGCTGTTAAAGCAGAAAAAAATTATAGCAAAGAATGCTTTGCTCTTCACCTCCTATTCTGGAAAACTAAATCATGTGATTATATTATCCCGAATGCATTGACAACGTGTCCCCCAAAAGTTTTTTTTAAGAAAGTTCAGTGTTCACAAAGCTGAAATGGGAGTTATGTTTTACCCATTTAGTGCAATGATTACTTCAAGCACAAAGCCACGAGAGAAAACAGAAGAAGTTGATGGACAACCCTTTGCAGTACGAGGTTAAAGTCTAATCAAAACCTTCTTAAACCTTAAAGGAATTATTCAAAGTTCTGGTGTCTACATGTGATGATATGCAGTTGCAAATGTCTAAACACGCTCTGTTTTTCGTTCTAAGGGCAAAAAAAAGCTCTGAACTCCACCACAGCAGTACTTCATCTTCCACAACTTCCTGATCATTTTTTTTTTCCTTTCTTTCGCCCGAGGTGCACGGTTGACAAACTCTTAGTTTTCCAGCTGAATTCCAACTTCACTTCAAAAAAAATAATTAACGACAAAGTACCAAGGGCTGCCTCTGAAAATAACAAAAAAGAACATTCTGGAGAAGATAGGTGGGAGGTCGCTCTAAAGAAGACGAGGTTTTCAGCTCGGCGAAGCAGGGGGCTTTTTTGACAGCTAGACATGAGACCGGCTTCCTTTTTTTTTTTATTACCCCTTATATTCATTCCCCCTTATTGGTCCCTTTCTTTCTGATCTGTGTCTTTTCGCCATCTCCTTTCTTCTCTCTGCTGCGCAAATGACCCTGGAGAGTTGGCAGGCTGTGAGCAGAAGCTAGTCAATCAGGAATGGAGAAATGAGGGAGGTGATCCAAGCCATGCTGGAATCCCAGCCTTTGTGTGTGTGTGTGTGTGTGTGTGTGTGTGTGTGTGTGTGTGTGTGTGTGTGTGTGTGTGTGTGTGTGTGCGCGCCTGTGTTCCAGCAGGGGGTTGTCAGCGCAGGTTGGCCTGACACGGGAGTCAGTTTCAGAGGTTGCCTAGGAAATGAGGCGGAAACAATCCTGCTAAAACCGTTCTTAGGGCAGACAGGGAAAGTGACTTTGGGGAGTTAACAGCCACTCTAAGAGAGGACGGGCTGGACCAAAGTTTAAAAAGAGGAAGTTTTGTTTACTGCTTTTTTTTTATATAGAAGAGCTGGGCTATTATTTTATGTCCTTTTTAGAGTTGGAAGGAGTGACCCTGACCTAAATAGGGACTTTCTAATTACCCCTGCAACGGTGTGTTTATCTCATTTGGACACCTTGCCTGTGTTATACATCCCGGAGACAAAGCAAATTAAAGATGCAAGGTGGCCCGGCACCTAAGGTTCAGCAAATTGTGGCTCTATGGAGCAACTGTACAAAGGTGGCCTGGTTAACACAGATTATTTAAAGCCCTTAAAATGGTCCAGATTTTCTCATGTTACAGCCACAAGATAGACATTTAAAGCAGGGTTGGGTCAAAAAAAAAAAAAAAAAATCCCAAGCTTTGAACATCCGCCAGAGCAGCGTCCGTAGTCTGAATGGAAAGAGTTTGGTCCAACTGCAAACCTACCAAGATCTGGCCACCTACCTAAGCTACTATACAGTGCTAGGAGAGCATTACTTGGAGAAGCAGCTGAGAGGCGCATGGGAGATATAGAGGAGCTGCAGACAATCCGTTGACAGGACATGTATTTGTTCATGCTGGCCTGCAAGAGTTGCAACATGAATGCTATTGTTAAAAGATAACCTAAATAGGTCTACTCCATAGTTTGGCACAAGGCATGCAGGGGAAACAGTGATGTGGAAGGAGCCCCGGTTCAGACAAGACCAACGTTTAACATTTTGGCCGGCATGTTAAACAAAATAACCTGCAAATCACCCGAAAAAGACATGCCTCAGTGAGCCATGGCGGCGGCAGCATCATGCTGTGGGGAAGGTTTTCCTCCACAGGGAGTGTAAAGCTGGTCAGAGTTGATGAAAAAAAGATGGATGACGCTGAATAAAACACAGTCCAGGAAGAAAAACTGTTAGAGGCTGCCACGGATTTGAGAATGAGGTGGAGGCTCACCTCCCAGTTTAGATCAAAGCATAATAATGGGTTCTAATAGTTCAGGCAAAGACCTGAATCCAATTAAGAATCTGTGGCGAGACCTAAACATCCAGTCTGACTGTTTTGAGCTTTTTCACAAACAAACAAGGGCAAAAATGTCCTACTTTACATTTGTAAAGGTGGCAGAGGCCCCAGAAGACTTGCAGCTATAACAGCAGTTACACTTTTAACTCAGAGGCCTGAATGCAAATGCACACCGCACTTTTAAGATTTTAATCTGTAGTTTAAAAAAAAGAAAAGAAAAATAACAAAATTTAAAAACCATGTCTTCTTTTTCTTCCATTTAAGCAATGTATATTATATTGGTTTTGTTACATAACGTTTTAGTAAAATACTTGAGGGGATACGAATGCTTTTGCAACACAAACAGAATCTTCCCCGCAGTTGATTTAGGGGAAACTCCACATGAGGCGTAAATGCCAGATATGATGGGGCACACATCCAGGTACTCTCCTGAGACGTGTAGAAATGGAAGAAAAAAAATGATTAAAAGCTAATTAAACACTCCATTAAATAAATGCATGTTCTTCCCTGTACTGTGCAATGAGGTTCATGTATCACGCCCAGCTGTCCACCTCAGCGTGGGCTCCTTCATTTGTCACCGCCGTGTGGTTTTCGTAGCGCCAGCATTGCTCTGTTGATCCACTTCCTGCACACCAACACTTTCATACCTCCTTTTTATGACCTGAAAATCAATTTCACTGGCTCCGTCACATCTCTGAACATTCCCCGTCGATGCATTTCCAGACAATGTCCTTTAGATCGGCCGCCTTTTTTAAACGTTTCACTTCACCTCTATCCCTGAAAAAACATTCTGTTTGTTCTTGCTTTAATGCTTTATATAAGCTGGATATAGTTTTAGAATTTCTAAGCTTTTTTTTCAACGGGGCCAATGGAAACACAGGAGCACAACTTGTGAATCCCCAGATGTAGCGAACACAGCATGCTGAGCCCATAAAGCTAATGAGATAAAATTCAGTGTGCTAAATTGCAGAATTCACCTTAAGCCTTCGTTATGTAACCTCAAACCCACTGTTCTCACAATAAACAGCGGCTTTGATGCCGGACTAATTTGGTAAAGCTGTTCACTAACTAGAGCAGCACCAATTAACGCAAGGTTTGCTTTAGTCTCTTTTTTTATGATAAATATTTATCATTCATTTTTACCTTGTTTTTTTTCTGCCTTGGAAGACAGCTTTGCCACAGGCTTTTTTTTGTTTGCTCATTGTTCCCTTAGTTTTAACTGGGTTTTCAGTTTGGGAAAGTTGCACGATATTCTGCATTCCCGAATAACTCGCCTAATATAGTGTTGTTTGAACTTGTAAATACATGGTTTGCAGAAAACACAAAACGTGAAGCATTTTATTGCGTTTCATAACCAAAGATCAAACTAACTTCAGTTAGAGGGGGAGTTTATGAAGAAGTCGCTCTAATTTGAATCTGTAATTTTGGGGGGGGGGACTTCTTTCTTCAAATGAAATGGCCTTTATTCAACGGATGGAGAGCTAAAGCTTAATTTTCCCTAAAAGAGCGTTCTGCGCTAACACTAGAAGATTTCACCAGCAGTAATTGAGAGGCACAGTGGGAGAGATTCACTCAAGGAGTTTATCTAATTAAGGTTGCATTCAAGTGAGAATTATTATCCCTGTATCACCTAAATTTATTTGGGATTTTGCCTCATTGACAAAGAAGTTAGACACCTAGAGATATTTGTCTGACTTGAATGGAAAAAAATATACATTTTTAATGTGTGGTAACTTCAAGAAGCAACACTCCCAGCAGCTGATGCAGCATGATTCCAGTTTGGCTTATGGTGCAATTGCCCAGCTATGATGCAGGTGTTGTAGTGGCTCGATATATGAAGTTATGTGTATTTTCACCCAAAAGGGTCGGATCATCTAAAGGTCTTTGCTTGTATCTGCAAGTGCACAGCTCGCTGGATCTCACTGATTTGTTGTATTACATTTATTTCTGAAGGAGGGCAGAATTCATGGTTCAGGCGAGGATGGCAAGTTGGTCTGATTCTGAAGCAACAAAGGAGCCCAGACCTTCATGCTGCCACCACCGTGATTAATTGTAGCTGATGTTTTGCTGCTGTTCTTTTCAGAAATTCTGTTATTTTACAACAGACCTAATGGGAAGCCTTAGAAAAAGGTTCACTTTATTCAAACCAGTCCACATAATTCCTTTTTCCAATAGTCTTGGGGCTCATCAAGATCTTTTGTTTCGCAAATGTAACCATGGAGTTTTAGTCAGCCTTGAGTTTTGTTTTGGAGACCATGTTGGACTAGTCTTCCTCTTAATGATAAATCATGAACTCTGGCCTTAACTGAAGCAAGCAAGGTCTGTGGTGCTTTAGATCTGGTTCTGGGTTAGTTTGTGACCCACTGTTTCCAGATAGACTCCTGGAGTGGTTCTGGAAGGCCAGACACTCCTATAAAGGTTCAACACTGTTCCATGTTATCCATTTGTGGATATGGTTTCTCACTGCGGTCCATAAAAGCCTTAGATATGGCGTTGTACCCCTTTCAAGGCTAACGACAGGTCAGAGTTTCTATTTGAGGATATCTAGCTCAGTGGTTCTCAAGCCCAGCTCTGAGGATCTGCTGTCCTGCCGCTGTTTCCCTGCCAATCAGCTGTGCTGCAGCATAAACATGCACATTTAGCCTACGCCGTGTTGTCAAGCGAGTTCCGTTCAAGGTTCCAGTTCCAGCGTCACACAAGTTGGACTTAGTTTCCATAGGTGAAAACAATATGCATTCAATCTGGGTATTCGTGTCTTATGTTGCAATGTGTTTGATCTGAAAGGTTTAAATGTGACAAAACAGCAAAAAAAAAAAAAAAAAAAGCAGTTAACGGGACAAAATCCACTTTACTTCTCGGTAAAAGGCGTTGAGGTGCTTCTGTGGGAAGTTAGGTTTCTCGGTTGTTCTCCAGCCAATCATGCGCTAGACTGGTCGGATCGGCATCTCCTGCCTAGTGACAATCTTCCAGATCACGAGGACCAAATATGGCCGCTTTGCTAAGAAAAGAGCACAACAGTATGACTATTTGAATCGACTCTTTGATATTTCATCAATATTGAGCAGTTGGTTTCACATATAACACATAATTACATTTTTATGCAAAAGTTAATTTTTGCATAAAGATAGCATGAATAAAGAAAGGTTTCAATTGCAAAATCGTATTTTAACCCGTGAAACGAAGTTACCAGTCTACTTATTTACTCTGTGCGGTTCAAATATAAACTGGTTCAACGGAAATCCAACGCATACTAACTATATGCAATTAGAACAATCTTCTAAAGCCACGTTCTTGATCTCTAGCCTTTTCCCTTCATTTGAAAGGGTTCTAGGAAACCCCCTGAACTCATTAGAGTGCCGGAACATCCTTTGGTGCACGGCACATAATGTACTTGATTCGGATGCGGGGCTCTTCTGTTCTGGGAGTCTCGCAGGGAACAGAAATCCACATATCGCAATTTCAAAAGAAGCATGTTTATTCATACCACTGTTGAGAATCTGAAGGCGTGTCTTTGGAACGCCATCTTTTCTTTTGTTCTATAATGGAGGACATACATAATGTATAAGGCCGGCTACAGCTAATTAACTGTTATGATAGGCTTTTACAGAATGCATGAATAAAATCAATAATAATGCTCAATATTTACTCACATACTCCTCTCATGAATCCCATTAGGTGTTTTTCTTTCGAGTGTGCGTCTCGGAGGGAACTTTTAATTCGCAGTACCAGCGCTTGACAAAAAAACAACAACAACAACAACAAAAAATCAATCTCGCTTTCTGGTTGCATTTTAAGATGTACGCTGCCTAGCTTTACTTTCTAGAAGTTCTGAAAGGTGGACGATGGGAGGACGTTGTTGCAAAATTACAAGGGAATGTTGAGCTGCTCGAACAAGTAATATTGGTGTCAGCATAATGCCGAGACACCCTAAACCCATCCCCAAAGATAATAACCCAGACACACCCCTCTGTCAAACAAAATAAAAGTACTGCTTCATCAGCTTGTTCTTTTTATTATCTGTTGCTGGCATCACGGCGTGTTTACAAGACAGCTCCTTATTGTGTTTCCCGATCTTATCCCCTGCCCCCTTTCATTTCCGTCTGCCGTCTTTCATTTAAACTCCGCGATGCAGCACCTGCGTTTGCCAAGCCTCGTCAAAACCCACTGCTGAATATGCCACAGCCTCTGAGGTGCCCCCCCCCCCCAAAAAAAAAAACTTTCCTCTCCATTCTTCTTTTTCCCTCTTAAAGCTCAAGAACAACTGCATTCTCTGAGGTAATGCAGGCTCTGCCAAAGAAATCGTGGAGATCCCTCAGAGGCAAGCTGGGGTTTAGGGTAGGGGGAGAGGGGATAGCGCGTGGGAGGTAAGGAAGGGTCAGAAGAACAAGAAGGCGATAGAGGAGTGTTTGTGTGAACGTGAGGGCACCTGGGGAGTACGGATGGGAGATAAAAACCTCTTAAATGGACAAGATCCCGCTCAAATGAACCTGTTGCCTCTTATGCCTGCCAGAGCTGTCAGGTAACTGGAATAATGCAGGCCAAACACACTTTCATGATGAAAATAATGATTATTATTGTTGCTTTTATGCTTAAATATTAAGTATTATTAAGTAAGTATTAAGTAAGTATTAACACATAACAAAGTTACCCATTACTTTTACATTGCCTTCAAAAAGTAGTTGTCCCCACTAAGAGGATTTTTTCTTGCTTAAATGTTTAAATTAATAAAACAAATTGTATCCAACCTGACCTTGTCTGAATAAAAACAAACAAAAAATATAATGTGTAACTGTGAAATACCCTCTGTTTTGGTCCTGCAATGCGCTGGCGCTGCCCCACCACTCAGGAATTAGCTCCAGCTCCCCTACAACCCTGATTAGGATTACTTGGCCACAACGGACGAGTGAAGTGTAACAGTTGCAATCCAAAAATATTGTTTTCATAAAGAATGGTTCTAGCTGGGACTTGAACACATTCCACCTTTTTTTATTTAAAAGGAACAAATTAATTTTTGTGTGTAACAAGCCATCTATTGAATCATTTTAGATTAACTGTCTTTTTTTTTTTTCAAGAATCGGGTTTTTGTCCAAGGTTGACTTGGTTGACATGCACCCCTTGGCATAGAAATTCTTTGTACCTATCAATTATTTAAGATGTCAAAGTAGCTCCACATAAGGTTCAGAACTTATTTAGCTGTCAACTCACAATACACTTTGTATTCTATACATATATAATACATTCCTCTGCGGTTCAGTCCGGGTATTGAACGGTTCAACAACTTGCTCAAGGACGACTCAACTTGTAGAGGTTGGGGATTAAACTGCCGACCTTGCGTTTGAAGGACGGCTCCTCTTCCTGCTGAGCCACGGCCTCTGCAGTGATATTATTAAACCAATATTACTCCTTTCCCTGCTTTACTGACGTCCATGTTTCCTGTAGGACCTGCACTATGAACTACAGCTGCGTATACTGCCTCATGCCCCCAGGCACAACTTCTGCTTCAGTCTGGTTTTCTGAATTTTGTTTTGTTCTTTGAACTGAAAGCAGAAAGGCGCGTTTCCCGAGGGTGAAATAAAACCTGCAAAGGTTTTCTTTACACTTCAGGGGAACTGTACACATAAAAAGAGCTATTTCCACGACACAAGCAGCTGGAATGAGGAGAAGCTCAGCTGATCCATGGAGATAAGGTGAAGAACTCCGTCATTTCGGGGCCTGGAGAAGACCCACTGCTCCTCTGCATTGAAAGCTGTCAGTTCATGTGATTCTGATCTCTCTTTAGAGGTTTTCTGGACACGTTCCGCCGAGGAAACCCTATAACAAGTAAAAATGTTCATATTGGGTCTGGGAATACATTAGGACCCCCCCAGAATGAGCTCGCGACTCACAGATTAAAGGTTTCCCTCCTAACCCAGGTGACCCAATCTAGGCAGGAGCGGATGACGACGAATGGCTTAAGCAGCACATTACCAGGCGGTCTGCTGTGTATTTTTAAAAATACTGCCGTATGCAGTTTGCAAGTTTCCACCTCTCCCCCCTTAAGGAACACACATAAAAAACGGAGAGACACCTTTGTTACTTTGTGCATGAATGGCACAAAGTAACGTTATTTTTAAACCTTACATTGTCCTCAAGCCATACGGCGAGTCGCCAAAAGGATTTTGCAGACCCACCGTGGATTCTTTCTCCTTCACATTTTAAAGGAGAATGACTAAAGACGGCAAGTATCTCTTTCCCGATTGTGCGCCCACAAACTGAGCGCCGCAGAGCGTCCCGATCATGAGTGTTCGATCGACAGTGACGGCTGAATTTGCATCCCACCCATCATCTGCCCACCCACGTACACATACGGAACCAGCGTTATTACAGTGCTGCAGAGATCTAACCAGTAATTGAAATCATCGTATCAGGTGGCTCTGACAGGATATTTGATGGCGTTTCAATAGAATAGCAGCATAATGGCCTCCACAAAGATTTAATCATTAGAGACCCAGCTTTTTGTGGGGCACTGGTGATTATCCACCTGCTCTGTTTTGGAGCAGAAGAAAAACCTGAAAATGCAGTCGGAGTCTAGTTGCCTTGCATTCATTGGAGAGGTCGACAACAGCAGCGCAGGGTGTGAAGAGGTGCTTGTTCGATGGCGATGAGGCGCAATGAAGTCAGTCCTAATAGTACGCATCATTTAATGATGATAAATGATTAGGAGGCTATGCAAATATGGTGTTGTGAATAAACCAGATGTGGTGAGGATGAAACAAAACTTTTTTCTGAAAGAATTGACAGCTCGTTATCACTTGCTGCCAGTAATGCCGGTGTAGGAGGTTTTCAAAGCAAAAACACAACACATTTCATTCTTTTTTTTCACTACTGACTGACACAAATTCTATTTTTTGTTTACCATAACATTTACATGAAAATTACTATATGTCTCTGGTTAAAACCCCAGTTGGGGCCTCTCTGTCTTGAGTTTGCTTGTTGTCTCTGGGTTTTTGTCTTGCATCTTTCTTTCCTCTCATTTCTTTTTAACTCACAAAAAGATAAATTATTTACATATAGAAGTTATGTTAGTGACAGAATTATCATTTCTTTTCATAAGTGTTGTTTTTGGGAAATCCCTACTCAGTTATTATGCAGAGTACAGTTTGATCGTATGATATAAGGAGTGAGAGGAAGCCGAGTCTTACTGTTGTCAGAGAGTAAATGGATCCGGGGAGAGAGGTGAGTATCTCCACAGGGGGCTGAGGTTGACAGATTGTGGTGTGTTTGCTTCCTCGTTTCACGACACAAGAGGTAAGTTAAGGCACCTTGAGTTAGAGCTCAAGAAAAAACATGGAGGCCTGATTACCACTCTGCAAGTAAGAACAATCTGGCAGCTGCCTCAGGGGAGCCATTCCTCTTTATCCTCCTTCCTGATTGGTCAGAACAAGCCCCAGCTGCGAGGGCACGCCTGCCAGCCCCACCCTGCAGTCAGAGAATGTAAGGCACACACTTACGCACCAAAATGTCATAACCACCTGCTCAGTGGGGGTGTTAACCCCCTCTTTGTTCCCAAAACAACCCTGAGCAGGATACACTGATTCCACCAGAACCCTGAACGCTGAGCTGTGCTATGTGGCTTGTTTGTCCAGCACATCCTTCAGATGCCCGATTGCATTGATGTCTTGACCATTTTCAGGCCACACTTCCAACATGTCGTACTTCTAACATCCCTGAGCCATTTCACCTGTGAAAGGACACCTTACTCTGTCAAGGAATGCTGCCCTTATGACAGCGTGCACGGAAGGTTTCCAGTTGTGCTAAGGAGACAAATGGTGGTATGTAACAGTAGAAATAAGACGTGATAAGTGGTGTGTCGCCTTTTTGGGTGGGTTTCATTGGTATTATTCCTAGAGTAAAGGAATCTAATATTGTTTATTAATAACTAATAAAAATAGTTGGCTTTCTGAAGTAAAATCCTGGAAACACTGCTCTATCATCGTTTAACTTTGCTATTCTGTTTTTGAAAATAATCTGCGTATACATGATCTAAATTCCAACCAGAAATGCTTTAATATTAATGTCTAAATTTGACATGAACAACACCAAAGCTCATGCTAAAAGCCATCCTTAGCAGGGCTAAACTAGTGCTAAGCTAAAGGCTCTCCTAGAATTGCGCTTCTCAATGTGGCTGCATGTTGGAGTAGCTGTTTTTTTTTTTTTTGTTGTTTTTTTGTTTTTTATCTTCAATTGCCCTTTTTTTGTGGATCAATATTTGCATTTTGGATGTTGTAAAGAGCAGCGTTACTAAAACACTTAAAACCGTTCCATTAAAAACAATATTAAAATAAATGAATGGATAAAATTAAGTGAGACCCACAATGATATAAGCAGTATTTATCTAAAATTTTCCTTATTCAAAAAAAGTCACAGCAGAGGGAACGAAGGAGTTTCTATACCTGCTAGTCTTTCTTAACAGGACTCAGTCTCCTGCCAGACGGCAGCGGCTGAAAGGATGATTGCAAAGAATGATTCTTGTAGATCTGTATTACTTTTTTCCTTTTATGTAAAACAAGAAGACAGATTTGCTGAAGAGCAGTTATTTTACTGGCCTGATTCAACTACAGATTACAGACAACCCTGAGCATCGTTTTAATCAGACTGTTGTACAACAACAGAATGTCTTCTGTCAGAGGTTTCTCCAGATCAGCTGTAAGGCAGACCGCTAAAGGGCGTCGTTCCTAACCTGACAACAGCCAGCTGCATGTCGCTCCGCCTAGCTCCACTCACATACATCTGGGACACCGCCGATAGAGAATGATTTCTCCAACCAAATTTATGGTCTGGCCAATCAGGACGCAGGGCCGGAGTTTCATATATGTGACGTAGTGGAGACGCGACCATGACGTGAGACTGTTTTGATAGCAATGGCGGCTCGTCGAGGAAGCAAGCGTTAGCATTGATGCTGCTATTTCTTCCGTGTTGTCCAATCTACCTAATATTGTTTCATTAAAAGAACATCAGAGAACGCCTCTGAAGGCTTTTGTTGGTGGAAACGATGTTTTCGCCCTTCTCCCGACCGGATTTGGCAAGTTTTGTTTTCCGGGGCCAGCGGACGTGCAGACGCGGACGCGCCCCGGAGCGGTTAGCGGTTAGCGCTAACCATGTTAGGAGGCCTTTAGTCCTCAACGCGGTCGGCCCGGAATCGACTCCGACCCGCGGCGCTTTGCCGCCTGTCTTCCCCCCTCTTCCTGTCAGCTCACTGTCAATAAAACGCGTGCCACTAGAGCCGCAAACACATTATTATTATTTTATTTTATTTTCCTGCGTCGCTATCATTAGCGTCACGGGTTAGCTTCGGTGTGAGTGGTTGAAATAGCACGTCAATAAAGATGACAGACAAGTGGCTTATCCAATCATATGCAAGAATTTTTGATAAGGCCCAGCCTTCTGTAAATGCAATTCCTATGGCGGAGTCCCAGATGTATGTGAGTGGAGCTAGGCGGAGCGACATGCAGCTGGCTGTTGTCAGGTTAGGTCGTTCCTGCCTGCAGCCATCAATATCCACAACAAGTCGTTGAAGAAACCCCCATGAGTTACACCAGCTTTTAATTTCCCTTTGGGGTTAATAAAGTATTTTTGAATTGAATTGAAAACAATTGTAGTTTGTCTTTTATGTTGTTTAGAGTTTTGGTCCCAGACATTAAAACTCTTTGACCTCATATTTAAATTTTAATGGAAACATCAAGAAAAAGACAGCTTTATTAAAACAGCTGTACTTCTGTTGTTGTGCTAAAATCCAGAATAACAGCCATGAGAGGAGGAAAATGTTTTCTATAAATCCTTTTCTGAACAAAAACTGTCTGTATGTGAACAGGACATGCAGAAAATCCTTTTTTTTGATAAATGTTTGTGTTACTGCCCCGAGTCAAGCTTTTTTTGTTTTTGCTGAGAAGCTTGGATGATGTTTTATAGCACAGAAGGAATGAATAAAAAGATTTAAAACATTGCCTTTTAACTGTCCTCTCTCCGACCACCTCAATCTCCAGTCTCCTAACGTAATCTTCTTTTGCCTGGTGCAACTGATCTTACTCCCTTTCTGGCCTTTTGCCAAAGCGCCAAAAA
This sequence comes from Fundulus diaphanus, assembly GCA_037039145.1. Lineage (NCBI taxonomy): Eukaryota > Metazoa > Chordata > Actinopteri > Cyprinodontiformes > Fundulidae > Fundulus > Fundulus diaphanus. The sequence continues at coordinate 23,112,526 of CM073139.1, forward strand.
TATCATGGGAGTTAGAGATGGTAAGATGAAGGATTTCTGTCAACAAGTTGCCGATTCTGAAGCTTTGCTTACACAGCTTCAGGAAGAGCTAAGACCAGTGGCTAGATTCCTGCTTTTTTAAAAGCATCCACACAGGAGGGGAGACAGTGAATAAACCCAGAATAAGGCCATGTTTTTTAGCATTAAAACTTTTCCCTTTTTTTCCCCCCTCTAAACTCTCATATTGTCAGCTCAGCATGCTTTCTGAGTATTTTAAGCGTAGCAAACTCTGGTAGGTTTTAGTAGCCGCAAGCCATCTATAAGGGGCTTAAACCTTTTTTTTTCTAAATAACTTTTTATTATTATAATGATCACTACTTTTGGCTGTGCGGCGCTCACAAGCTGTGCCTTTTCATCCGCTGGGCTGATGAGTACAGAGGAGTCAATTCTCTTCTGTTTCAGCCTCAGCCTACCTCGTTCTCTCGGGTTCTTTGAAGTGCCTCACCCAGAACGCTGGCAGGCTGCAGGAGACGGATCTCACGCATGCTGAAAGGGGAGGATTCGTAGAGGTAATTCTCAGTGTTCACTTATTACTTTAACCGCAGAAGGTGTTGACGGGGAAATATACGCTTTTCCATACTTTGCCGTACTTATTCCTTATTTCAGATAGATATCTGCACTTTTAACAAGAGGTTGAACTTCCTGGACCAAACATGTCATTTAACAAGAACAACAATGTTATAGAGCTGTACAAAAGCAGCCATAAAAACAAAAGAGGATTAGCACCAGCTAGTATTCGAACCTTTTTTTCTCAGAATTCTGATTCAAAGGTCGAAATTCTGAGAAAAAGTCTGAATTCTGAGAAAAAAAGTTGGAATTCAGAGATAAACTTTGTAATTCTGAGATTAAAATCAGAATTTTGACTTCTTTCAATGCTTTTCATAACTGTTTTGTTTTGTTTTTTAGTTGTGGGGTCTTTTTTGGACTAAAACCTCTATATCCTATCAGAAAGAGCAGGACAAAGTGGTGTATAATTGTAAAGTTGAATGAAAGTGATTAATGGTTTTGAAAACGTTTGAGAAACAACAATCTGAAATGGCTAACATTACATTTTATCCCCCAGCTTTTACTTTGGCACCCCCAAATGACATCCAATGCCACTAATTAAACCAAAACCAGTAGTTATGGCACGGCTACAAACCTGCCTGAGACATGGCCCTGTACCCTCAACAAACGGGCTGACGAACAACGGTGGTAACTCAGATGAGACCCACAGCGAAAGGACATCCATCTAAGCATATATGCCTGGGATACAGACATAAATGACCTAGTATGTAAAACTAACACTGGACACCACCCTGTACACATCACATTGGAACATGCCGGCTGCCGCGTCATGATGGCGGGATAGGCCTGCTGGTCAGAGCTGATGGTAAAATAGATGGAGCTGAATGTATGGTAATCCTTCCTGGAAGAAGACTTGTTACAGACTGCGACAGAGTGGAAATGGGGGTGGAGGTTCACCTTCCAGCAGGAAAACAAGAGTCACACTGGAATGAATTAGGTCAGAGCATATGTGTACGCATCCAGCTGTGAGTCTGTGAGAAGACGGTAAAATTGCGGTCCAATCTGACTGAGCCTGAGCTGTTTTGCGAAAGAAATTGCTCAAAGATTCAGTCTCTCCATGTGCAGAGCTGGTAGACATGAATTGCCCAAAATGACTTACAGCTGTCATGTCAGTGAAAGAGGACAGAATAGAAATGCATGCTGCACTTTAAAGATTTGTATATTTTTGCAGAATGTCTCAAAAACCACAAATCATATTTTTCCACTTCACAATTTTGCGGTTTTTGTGATGGTTTATCACATAATATCCTGGTAAAATGCACAGATGTTTGCGGTTGGGATACTTTTTCATGTAACTGTGGATATTTTTGCTTGGCACCGAATCCTAGCTGCCTTTTTTTTTTTTATGTTACCTCTTTTGAACTACTAGAAGAGAAACCAGTGATATTAACCACTCTGGTACTTTTAAGAGGTCTTAAATTGATTTCTGGGAGCTGTTGAGCATCCAAAATCAAGACGGATCCTCCATCTTGTTTTTTCCTCCGCTGTCTTCTACCTTGCAATTTAGCTTTGTTCCCTGCAGTAATGGCACTACAATCATTACAAAGATCACCATTTCCTGCATTGTGCAGCTTCAAATGCTCAAGAAATTCTCAAACCATTTGAAAATGTACTTTCACAACGCTGCTAACTATACGCCCTGAGCTACGATTCATCCGGGTGATGACTTCATTACATTACACAGCGTTGCATATAAGGGTATCACATCTGCGTCAACACACATGCACGCACAGTGATTCATTGCGCAGCGATACAGTCCCTGCCTGCATTATTTCTCCAGCCTTTGTCCCCATAGTAACATCTCCAAGGATGAGAGGAGACGCAGTTCGCGCTCTGACACAGACGGCAAGTTGAACAGGCCGCTATCAGGGCAGAAATAATAACCAAGTGTAATAGAACTGCGGGCAGAAGTTTATAATGGTGTATACATTATGAGCGTTGAGTGCACTTTCTCTCTGCGACTACAACCACATGTGATGAATCTGCTCTTTCTTTACACGTTTCAAATGGCTGAGATCCTGCTGATGGAGGCGGCTATTTGCTCCGGTGCTTAAGCTGTACCAAATGGGATCAACTTCAGTTAGTTTGTATTATTTTGTACTGTCAACCGGCATCATTGTTGTCAGCGATGTTAACAAATTTTGCTAGAGAATTATTTTACATTTGACCACGAGAGAACTTGCTAATTTACCCAGTCATATGACTCCAGACAACATTTTTACCTGCTGTGGGTGATGGTGGTGGGGTGGGTTTAATCGATCTTCTGACATCTAAAAGTAACAAAGTCAAGGACATAGAGTATAACACTTTGCGACGGCAGACTTGTTTGGTGTGCGAGGCGTTTAATTGAGATGATAAGAAAACACTTTAAAGCTGAAGAGAAGAAATGTGGTGAGAAAGAAAACTAGAAGGCATAATTTGAGAAAAAAAAAAAGACTGACCACAAGTGTTGGCTGTTAACTGTTACTATTTAAAGACGCGAGTATGATGTAGGAGTTTTTCTGATGAAAGGAATATTTTTCACAAGATTCAATTCACTCCCAGTGGGTGGATTGGGAGGCAACTGTGACTTGAAATGCCCCAGAAAAAGTAACAATAACCAAGGAGGTTTCTCACATTTTTGCCATGTTATATATTTTTTTTCTTTCGTGTTATTATTTGCAGCAATAGTTGTGCCTGGTTGTGAAAAGAAACACAATATGTGCATGGTTTTCAAAATATTTTGCAAAATATATATATAAAAAAGTGTGGTGCTCATCATCGTCATCCCCTTTATTCTGATACCCCAAAAATACAACTAAGTATAACCAATTGCCTTCAGATTCCACCAAAGAGCTGTTGTTTAAAGTAGGAATGGGCAATTTAGACTTATAATTTATATAGCAATGATTTGTGGATTTATGATGATAATGATCAGTGCCATATGTATCGTCCTTTTGTCATCCATGGCCAACATGTCACAGCATACAGTCAGTGGTCACCAAACAAATACTGTTATAAAAAAAAATGCTGGCAGTATTTAAGAGTTGAATAAAGTAGAACTACTGCACTGCTACACAGGAAACAATAATTGTGTTTGATGATATCTTAAATCTGCTTATTGAGCTAGTATGGTACCAAAACTGCATAAAAAGATGTTTGTGGCAAACAAGTCCTGTTTGCAGTTTGTTGCGAGCCATCCAGTGTTTGGATCAAAAATGCATGGCTTGGTGCTCCAGTCAGAGGGGATCAAAATGTATGTTTTCTGTGTGTACTGCACATCAACATAAACACATCATCGTGTGGAACATGGCTTTGGCAGCATCATGACATACTTTTTTTTTAGTTTGGAAAGGCATTGTTGGCTGTGACACCATCCAGGGGAGGCAGATCGTCTGCCATTACCATATAACATAGAAAGTATTCCTGGATCATTGTGTGCTTCTGTGCTTTTGTGTCTCTGCTCTGTCTTCTCTAACCCCCAGTCGGTGGAGGCAGATGACCGTTCACACGGAGCCTGGATCTGCTCGAGATTTTCCTCCCTGTAAAAGGGGAGTTTTCCTCTCCACTGTCACTTCATGCATGCTCAGTATGAGGGATTGCTGCAAAGCCATCGAGAATGTAGATGACTGTCCACTGGCTCTACGCTCTTTCAGGAGGAGTGAAGGCTGCTTGTCAAGACACAATGCAATCTGAGTTTCATTAGATAGGACTGTTTTTGTTCAATCTGTATAATCTGATTGAATTTGACTCTGTAAAGTGCCTTCAGATGACATGTGTTGTGAATTACCGCTATATAAATAAAACTGAATTGAAAGGAAATTATGTTAAGCCTGGTTTATCCTTGACACATTCCGCAAGGTCTGCATGGTCATATTGTGTCATTTTGGCTACCACAACCCCTCGGCGTGGCCTAGGAAAATTCCTGATTACACGGGCCGTCTTGCGTGGAAAAACACGGGACACATCTTTATAATTCGGCCCATAAAGATCACCGTGATCAAAAAATTGTTAACTATTCCTGAACAGAAATTTCCATCACTCTTGGAAGAAAGGAAGAGAGGCTTTAAAATGTTGGAAACAACTGTGTTTTCTATTCTACGTATAGTGGGGTGTGGTATGCTTGGCGTAGGAGCACAATGCTGCCCTCTAGAGTCTGGGAGAATAGTGCTACTACAGAGGAAATGTCGCAGGGAGCATAAACGCTGCACACGTTGTGTCCATGCATCTCATTTCCATACGAAAGGTACCTGCGTCAAGCAAATAGCAGCCTTTAGAGGCTGTCAAAGGCTTTAAACTGTGGAAGAGGTTCACCTTCCAGTTATACAATTATCATAAACATAGAGCTAGAGATACAATGAATGGTCTAGTTAAAGCATGATGGCTCAACATTTTCTGTTGGTAGTGCAGAACTTTCCAGTTACGCACTTCCAAATAAAAATCATGAATGTTTGTGGTTGTAACTTGCACTGTGTTGGCAAGTGTTGAAGCTTAAATACCTTTGGCGATCGTGTTTTTCATAAACATTCTACATGAAAGGCCCGATCAGAGTGTGTGTGCATGTATGTGTGTGTGCGCACAGCAAATCTAATCATAGCTTCAGGCAATTATTCAAACCTACCAGTCAAACATTGAGCTCCTGTTGCAGATATGCTCACGGCTTCGAGGAAATGAACTTGAAGACCTCGACTATACCCGTGTCCATCTCGCTTAGAGACGCGATCCCCCCCCCCAAAATTATACTCACTGCAAATAACCATCCGCTGCGCTCTTTCAAGCCGCAAACGCACTGTGACTCTGCTGGAGCTCCAGCTTTAATCCTGCTTGTCCGGATCTCACAAGTTATTTTATTTTTTGACACGTCATTAATAGGCAGAGAAACACATGAGGACATTTACTTTTTTGTCTGCGCCATTACTATTCTGGGTGTTATCAGAGTATTTATGCCCTGCCCCTGGTGCACAGTTGACCCATAAAATTACTAAGCCAAATGGATGTTTGACTCAAACAGTACCCTTAGGATGTTCATGCTGCAGCCCAAAATGCACTAAGCCTCAAATCAACCCCAGGTTATTGCCGGAGCTTGCTAAAAACACCTTAACAGCTCACACTGGCTGTTGCGTCAACATGTCTGATCTGGGGATGAGATATAAATGTGCTTTTTTAATGCGGAATGATCTGGTTAAAAGGCTGGTAAAGTAAAAAGATCCACGCGTGTGCAGAAATCCACACCATGGGTAATGTCTCATGGTGGAGATGGAAAGATGGAGGCGGGGGGACATGGAAAGAGGCTCTACAAGCTGTTGCACATGGGGGACAGGGGGGGGGGAATGAATCCCAGGCATTGTTTGTGAATCTTGGGCCGAGGCTTTCCAGCTCTCAGCATGCTGGAGGGGGCCGCGGCTCAGTACAGATACACTCGTATTTGTTGCTGTGCCTGCACACGCGCGTGAGCACACACATGCAGCTTCAGCTCCATTAAACTTTTCAGGGGCGAGTAGATTTACCCTAAGCTCTATTACAGTGTCTACATCTCTCTCTGCTGGTTGACTGCAGGAACTGCTCGACCAAACCTGACCTATAGTGTATCCTGCATTGTGGTTGCATGCAGCCGAGGCCATCTTACAAATGGTTTTCTAATTAATCATTAAATATTTGACAGTATCTAAGAAATGATATTGTATTATAAGAAATACTTCACATACAGTTAGCTTTTTGTTAAATTCACATCCTGTTTTATCACGCTTACTATTCTTTATGTTCTTCTGTGCTGTTCTGTTAGAATCATGCGAGCCTTGAGGAAATATTCTTATTTTGTTTAAATGCATCTTGTAATCTAAACTGAATTACTTGAAGAAAGATGAAACATTTTATTTAAGATACTGGGCTTGCATGCTCAGGTGTCAGTCAAAGGGTTTTAAAGGGATAGTTCAGAGTTTCATGTGTGATGTGCTGTGAATGTACTCATTCACAGCACATCACACATGTAACTGTAATCAGTAACACATCACACATGTAATCAGTAACTCAGGGGATTCTACTTAAATTTGAATGTCATCAAAGTTTATTTCCATTCAAAAAGTAGAAAAAGCCATAGTGTGGTTCACAAAAGCTATATTCTATGCATTTACTTGTTAATTTTGATTCATCTTGTTTAAAGCTTATGGAAACTCAAAATTCAATCCTCAGACATTTACAAGAACACCTAAAACCGATAGAAATGTTTTTTATATCAGACATGATATGTCATGGTCTCTGCAGTCTAAGACCGTTGACTTGACAGCAGTCCAGCAGTCTGACGGTCTCCACAAGGAGGGCGAGCTACAAAAGGCTAAAGATTCTGAGTGTTTCCAAAGTGCTGTAGCATATTAATGGCAAGGGAGAAAGAGGAAAAAGTACACTGTCAACACGTATAATTGCAGCCTTGAGAGGACTGTGAAGCAAAAGACCATGAAAGAGTTTGGTGGAGATTTAAAATGCATGGACTACAGATGGAGTCAGAGCTTCAGGAGCCAACACACACAGAAACATCCGGGATATGGGCCACAACTGTAGCGTTCCTTGTGTTAAGGCCCGTCTGAACTAGAGACAACGTCTCACTTGATCTAAAGAAAAAAGAAATGGACTGTTGATCCATGCCTCAAGGCACAGAATTAAAAGTGCTTCAGGCCCAGGTTGAGGTTTCCAACACACCTGAATCCAATATTCATGGTAGAATTTAATGGCATGCTGAGGAGACAATTAAGCCCTTTGATTTGGATGTGTTGGAGCAGGGATGAAGCTAAAAGTTGCAGGGCATCTGCATTCAAAGAAAGGATTTTCGAATATCTGAGGAGAATCGTCTGAATGAAAATGAGAGACTCCTGAACCAACAAAGCAGAAGAGCTTAAGGTAGTTTTTTTTTAAAGCAAGCTGGGCTTCATGAACACCTCAGCAGAGCCACAAGCTGATGCCTTGTATACCAGATAAGACTGAGGAAGGAACTCAGTAGGAACCATAACCAATTATAGAGTACGTATACTGCAGTATTGATCATTCCTGTATTAAAAATGCTTTGTTTGTTGTTGATCTTGTCTGGGGGGGGAAAAAAAAATCCATATTACGTTAGTCGAATTTGGGCTTTTTATTTATGGTCATTCTCATTTTTTTCTATGAGTGCAGTTTCTGCTATCAGATCACTGCTTTACTAATTACACATTCCTATGCATTTGCCATCTTTTTATCTATCTATTTGTTCTCAGATTGTATTACCTACAGCCTGACTCAGTTTACTAAATATGTGATTTCTGAAATTGATAGGTTACAATGGATTTTGTTTAGGTGCAACACTGTGAAAGGGTTGAAATACACATGCAAGTAAAACTTTTACCCTTTATTTTTTTCTATCTTGCAATGCATAATTTTTCTTCATTTTCATAACAATTTGCTGCTTTTTGTTGGTCCATCAAATACAATCTCCACAAAACTATACTGAAGGTTGTGATAGCTTCGTGACCAAATGTGGAAAAGTTCAAGGAGTATTAATCCTGTCCTTGTTGCAAACTGGAATGTTCAGTTTTCACAAACTGGTAGTGTGGAAATCGGGGCTATCAATGGCTCAGTCAGCCTTTCAATGTGTTGTTTTTGCAGTGAAGATACATTATATCAAGATGCATTCATGAAGATTTTTGACATCACTTTATGTATGCCCAAAATTCCAAATGGTACGAGGGTTGTTTAACAGAGCCTTTAGAAAAGGCTGAAAAAGGCAGCACAGAGTGACTTATCAAGCACTAAAAATAAGCTTCTCAAAGCACAGAGACCACTGAGTCTTTCACTTATTGCTGACATCTTTCATCTACTTCAGCCCAACCCTAGTTCAATACATGCTGACTCTATACAGGGGTGTAATTGAATGGTACCTGTACCTTCCATCACTAACAGCATACTAGGAAGACTGAGACTCTATCAAGTGCCATACCCATAAACACCATCCTCAGGTCTAAAGAGATCAATCAAATGAGGGCTTACGACATTTGGGGCTTTGAGCTATATCTGTCATATTCTCTGCAGTGGTAAATAGTCTTTTTGAGGTAAAAAATAACAAACCGAAAAAAGATGATGGATGTTCATATTTCGTACCATTTACACTATCCTTCTCAGTCAGTTTTAGGGAGAAATTTAAAAATAGTTTTCTCTCGACGACGGATTGCTTCCTGAGACTTTTTTGTTGCCACGCAAACAGTTGCATAATAAAAAGTTACGTAAGTTATGCAAGTCTCAAATCCCCTGAGGACATGCAGGTAAATGGTCTTTAATAAGTAGCTTAAACTAAGTGACCACTTCAAATTGCTTCAATACCACACCAACAGATGCTCAGAGAAGAGACCTTTACCACTTCGCTGGATTTGTTTTTGTTCTCTTTTTGTCTGTCCTCTTTTGTTCTTTTTGCATGAGAATATGAAAAACCTTCAATAAATTATATTAGCAGTGATCATCGCTAATTTAATGTAAACTGGAAAAGCCAGAAATATTTGTATAAAATGTTGGCTATTTATTGTTTAAACAAATTGAAAGCAAAATGACATTGACATTCATAAAAAAAAACAGAACTAAAGCAATGTGTGACATTTTAATATCCATTGCGAGCGGAGAAGATTCTTAATATGATAGAAAACCTAAAATTATGGTTAAGCTCGTGTTCATTGCCAATTTTGTGTTGTATTAAGCAAGTAGTGTAATGTTTTCTGTTGAGATGAACCCAGAGTTCAACCAGACGCAGTCGTAATCCTTTTTGTGGAGTTTATTGAAGGAATGAGTTTAACAGGCAAACAGACAGGTTCCAGGCTGCTGATGATCCCAACACCAAAAAGCTGGGCAGATTCAAAAAACAAAGAACAGGTCAGACAAGAATGCAGTGGTTGTGATGATAATGAAGTCCCAGCAACAAACAGAAACCAACGAGAGGTTTAAATAGGCGGGCAGACAAGGTAGCAGGGAGGGACCAATTAACCAAAACCAGGTGGAAATAATCAAGGGCGCAAACAGGGCAAGTCTAAAGATAAAAATAAGCCTAAACAGAACAGAAAAAACAGGAAAGAACTAAACTAAACCAAATAATAACATAAACCAGAACAGAATATTACAAGTAGCAGTGAAGGCACCTGTAGTAATCAACCTGGCCTCAGAGCTGAGAGGGTTTACTAAGTTTTTATTGAAAAATAATTGTGTTCACACATCAAATATTTAATCCTTAATGGGCAAGTCCTAGTTAAATATCAAGTCTGTGGCGAAAGTACTTGATTTGTTGAAAGCTTTTGAAACAGTCTGTCACCATTTACTTATATCTAAAGTGACTTATTACATTTTTTCAGTAAGCTCATTGAGGTGGATGGAAGCGTGGGTCTTATCTAGAACGTAGTGTGTTATAATACAGGATATTAACTCCAAACCTGGAATAAACTTGGGGTACCACAAGGCACAGTCTTAGAATCATTGTAGTTTGGCCTTAACATTCATGATATGCCAATCCATATTTTATTGTATCTGTGTGTGTGTGTGTGTTTTGTTGTTGCTGGTTTTTACCAATGACAACCTGTCAAATGTTTGCTGATGATGCTGTTCTGTATATACATGCTAAAAAAGTTAATAATAAGCTCTATAACAACATGCTAGGCATCAGCCTGTCAAGCAATTTTAAAGGTCTTTAAGATCCGAAGGAAAGAAACTTTGAAAATATTAAAAAATAATTATTATTGAAATGAAAGCATACTATTGCCATCAAGTGTTCTGTCCAGTTTTACCTGACATTTTTTCTCATAAAAAATGTATGTTGTTCAGATAAAAGGCCTTGTATGCATTTCTGTCTTTTCAACAAAAGTTTGCTCATGTTCTGTACAGCAACAGCCACATTTCCAGAACTTCTTAGAACAAGAAGTGATGTTATTTTTACCCCCTTTTAGAGGAGACTTTACAGTCGGCGAGATTTAAATAGGCAGCGTTTGGATACTTTTCAAAAATTTGTCTAAAAATCTGTGGAACATTTAAATTGAATGTATCAGTGTTTGCCAAAATACTTATCAACATTCACTAAAATATGACAGTAAAGAAAAATATTTTTTTCTTGAGTATTTACAACAGTAAGAGTAAAATTGTCTCCAAAATTGTATAAACAAATACAACAGAAGACCAGCAAGACACCTTAGCACTACCAAATTGTCACTTAAATTCCAACCATCAGTACTTTTAGATATTTTGGGTACCACTTTACAATAAGGCTCCTCTTATAAATGGCTAATAAATAGTTTATAGATTGATTTAGAGATGGATTGAAATGATTAATATAAGCAACTCTCAATGAAATATATAGCTGAACAGATTAGGCTCACTATTTTGCAAGAAACTGGTCAGTTTAGTCTCTTTAAGTAGTGCATAATAAACATGTGTTAATAAGTTATAAAGTGTTAACTAGATTAATTAATAACATATCTATAAACTATTAGCCATCTATAAGGGGAGACTTATTGTAAAGGGGTACCATGTTCTGTTTACAGAGATGATCGGACTATCTCTGAGCTGCAATCTGCACACACAGAGGGGGTTTTCATCATTGCTGGGGATTTTAACCAGGCAAATATGAAAACTGTTCTCCCTCATTTCTACCAACATGTGGATTTTGCAACTCGGGGGGAGAACACTCTGGACTTATTTTACACAAACATAAAAGGCGCATTCAGAGCAGCCCCCCGCCCCCACCTGGGCTCTTCAGACCACCTTTCTGTGATGCTAATTCCTGCATACAGGCCCCTGCTGATCAGAGCAAAACCTACAGCGAGGCAGGTGAGGGTGTGGACTGAGGGAGCAATGGAGGCGCTCCAGGACTGTTTTGAGTGCTCTGACTGGAACATGTTCAAAGCTGCTGCAACTTATGAGGACAAGATCAACATTGATGAGTATGATCACTGAATACAACACGCCCTCCCCCCCGGTGGGTGAGGTTGATGCTGACTTTCTCAATGGACTAAACAACTTCTTTGGGACGTTTGAGGCACTAAACAGCACTCCAGCAGTGAAAGCTGTTCCCCATCAGGAAGAGGAGGTCCTCTGCCTTGACACCGCCGACGTGTGGAAGACTCTAAGGAGAGTCAACCCGCGGAAGGCCCCAGGTCCCGACAACATACCTGGGCTCAAGGAGTGTGCAGGTCAGCTGGCTGGTGTCCTCACAGACGTTCAACACCATCATCCCACAGCATCTGGTGGGAAAACTGGAGCATCTGGGCTTCAACACACCCCTACAAAACTGGCTGCTAGACTTCCTCACCAACAGACCTCAGTCAGTCCGGGTCGGACAGAACACCTCTGATGTCATCACCCTCAGCACGGGCTCCCCTCAGGGCTGCGTCCTGAGCCCCCTGCTGTTCACTCTGATGACTCATGACTGCGTCCCCAGGTTCACCACCACTCACATCGTGAAGTTTGCAGACGACACAACGGTGGTGGGCCTGATCAGGGATGACAACGACCAGGACTACAGAGAGGAGGTGGAGCAGCTGGTGGACTGGTGCAGAGACAACAGCCTGATCCTGAACGTGGAGAAGACGAAAGAGATCATTGTCAACTTCAGGAAGAACCGGCCTCACCACGCTCCGCTGCTCATCAACAACTCAGCTGTGGAGGTGGTCAGCAGCACCAAGTTCCTGGGGGTGCACATCACGGACAAGCTCACCTGGACTGTGAACACCATGTCACTGGTGAACAGGGCACAGAAGCGACTGTACTTTCTGCGGAGGATGAGGAGAGCCCGCCTGCCCCCGCCCATCCTCACAACCTTCTACAGAAGCACCATAGAGAGCATTCTGACCAGCTGTCTCTCTGTGTGGTGTGGAGGCTGCAGTGCCTCCGACTGGAAGAACGTGAGGAGAGTGGTGAGGACAGCAGAATGGATCATCGGGGCTCCTCTTCCCTCCATAAAAGACATTTCATCTCAGCGCTGTGTGTCCCGAGCCCGTAACATCATCAGGGACCCCTCACACCACCATCATGGACTGTTCTCCCTGCTGCCCTCTGGGAAGAGGTTCCGCAGCATCCGCTGCAGGTCCACCAGGTTCTGCAAAAGCTTTTTCCCTGCTGCCATCAGACTGTTAAACTGTTAAACTGCTGTTGAACTGCCAAACTACAACCCACAAACTCTGCACAACATTTGCATTTTTTGCACATTTTAGCATCATTATAGCTCATATATTCACACATTTGCATTTTTTTGCACATTGTTCCATCATTGCAGCTCATATAGCATTAAAAATCCTATTGGACTCCTAGTCTTAAAATTGCACAAACAAATGCATTCATGCACAAATGCCCTTGCACAATCCAATCTGTACATAAATAATGTCTCTTTTTTGTTGCATTTCAACTGTTTGTATACTGTATATTTAAAATCTACTGTTTACTTCTAAATCTCTGCCGCACCTAAAACTGTAATTTGACTTCTACTGCGATTTACAAAAGCTGTACGAAACGAAATTTCTTTCTGTACGCACTTTGTGCATACCAAATGATAAATAAAATTGTCTAAGTCTAAGTCTAAGTCTGATGTGTTACGACTCCTTGTGTCCTAGATTTGCAAACCTGGCTCTCATCTCCACCTCACTTGGAACTCCAGTTCCCCTATTGCTTCAAACCACACTAACTATACTCATCCAGAAAACCTATCTTGATTTATGAGAGGACACTGCTTGTTCCAGCTCATCAATTAAATTGACGTTGACTCAGATACCTGTTCAAACTTGTCCACAACTTCCATCAGAGATCATCCACAATGTATGTGGTCTTAAATGGCATCACTCATGGACCAGTAACCTCTCTGCTAAATGTGCGGTTCACTCAAATTAGATTTAATCTTTGCATAATCCACCTGAGCCTCTCTCTCCATTCTTCTCTTTATTAACCGAGGGTGCCGCAGAAAATCCTCAGTTTCTCCCAGATTTTTCAACGGTATTAACATTTTACAATAATGTTTTTCCTTAACCTTAGCTGTGTGTGACCATGAATTTGGGTCGCAGCAACATGACCTTCAACTTGACGACCCGGCTATTTAGATGGAAAACTAAATCTTGTTTTATTGAATTGAAAATGCTAAGAGTCATCCACTGCCTATCTCTAAAGGGAACCTGACTTTGAATATCATGACTTGTCCCTTGTCTGTCCTGCTGGGTCAAAAAGAAAAGGAGAAACCCAAGCCACATTTGTTTCGGGTGCCTTGTTTTTCTACGCCTGTTTTAGCCAAACGCTGGATCAACTTGTTTTTGCTTTGAATATAGTTTGTGATAACAGTATGACCAGCTGCTGGGTTTGCATAGGTAATACGTGGTTATTGATTGGAATACACCATTTATTTTTATTTTTTGCAAACAGAGAGAAAACCTCCCGTGTAGCTGGGACCTAAATGTCACCGGAATTTGCCCCAAATTGTTCCTGCTGTGGGCTAGTAAGCTGTTACCAAATAGAATTGAGCTGAGTCACAGATGATGGATCCGAAGGGCGTATGCGTTCGCCGGTGATGTGTGTTCACACAGTCCATGTGTTTGTATAATAAACAGCTCTGACATAGTGGAATAACTTCTGTGTGAGTCAGGAAGATGAGAGAGACAACATATCCCCCCGTTGGATCTGCGAACGCCCGCACACAAGCATGACTAGCAGGCGCGGGAAGGATGCAGACGCACGTCGGGCCAAAAAAAAAAAAAGAAGCCAACAAGAAACAACAACAAAATCAAAGCACCCTCGCTCAGACCGGATATTAACACGATTCAAGGAGTCACCTGGGTGTGTCATTTCTAAGTGTCTGCAGTGGGACTCGCCTCAGGTAATCCATAAGCAATTATTCTGTGGAGACAACAGACAGGCCTGTCATATCCGCTCCCCTGTCCGCGAACGCACTCAGGCAAGAGCAAACAATGGCATGAGCGTGCACGCACACACACACACACACACACGCACGCACGCATGCACACACTCTTTGCACACATTTCCACATTCATATACAAATGTGCATGTTTCTCTCACCTTTTCTCTCCCTCCCAACCCCCACTCTCCTTGACAAACAAGCACATTGAATATCACACATTGTCTGTTTGCTGTTTGTCTTCCTCACGCAACCTGCTTTCCTTTTCTCTCCTCTTACGTATTGGCAGGCTGCTTTTTCTTGGAAGCAGTCCCACGGAAATTAGAATCAGTCTTAAAGGGGTTCTTCGCCGCACCTTTATAAAAAAGAAAAAAAAAACAGTTGCCCCTGCAAATGACACTTTTACTTAGATACAGGAAAATCTGTGCCGTAGAATGAATGTTTGCTTCAATAAGACAAATACTTTTAAAATAGCTGATATGATGCCCTCCATAACAAAAATTGCCACCCCGAAGGAAAATGCGCGTAGAAGTATTTATCTTTGAGAGTGATGGTGAGGGACGCAAAAACATCTCTGAAGGTCACTGTTAGCATATTGGTGTCATTCAGCCTCAGTAACAACCTTTGGATGCTACAGACTTGCCCTCTAGTTGTTTCAAAGCCACGTTAGGAAAAAAAAAGAAGTTGTAAACATGGAT